>JZKD02S1721022.1:561300-590237 GCA_000966675.3 Picea glauca
TTTTAATAGATTTATTTTGGTATATCCTATGTGGTGCTTCCAATGGATATGCGAGGTACTACAACTTCAGAAAAAAATTCTCTTTCAAACCCTAATGATCCGGATTTAGGAGCGGCACGAACTGATTAACATACTAAATACAATAAACAAAGAGATATAAAGAATAACACAAATATCCAGTGAACAACATCTTTTATTAAATAAATAAATAGACTGAAACTGTAAAACTACAGAACTGAAAAATTTGCTCGAATGGTGGTAGTTATCTCTAAGAAGAGATGTGGCTGCTACGTGCATCCGTCAGAGCAGAATGGATTACAATGAGGCTCCATAGGCTTTTTTGATATTATTCATGAATTCCAAAACCCTATACATCCAAAAACCTAACCCTAGAAGGTGAAATGCCAAAAGTCATGTGGGCCCTATGGGTAAGTTGGTGTAATTTGGTACCTCAACTTCCCAGGGTCGTAACTTTTACATATGAACTCCGTTTTAGGCCCGTGATATCCCATTGGAAAGGCCTTTCAGAGAACTACACATTTCGTCATCAAACTCTGACTGTGTATATAGTTTGACTGTGGTGAACCAAAAAACAACGTTTAGGGCCCCAAAACAGCCCTGGAAGTACAACAATATGTGCTGACATAAAAACATAGAAAATAATCCTATTGGATTAGGAGAGAGGCCACCTGTATCCACCTGGATAATGTGTGGGGATTCAGACATCCCTAGAAGTGTAGAACTCACAATTATAAAGCAGTACAAAAGAACGTGATGAAAAAAAATGGACACGAGGAGACAGTTGGAATAGGTGGGTGGACACTAATACCTGGATCAATCCTCCCCCCTTTAGAAGCAATGGTCTTCATTGCGTTGAGTTCCCCCATCAGGTGAGGAAACTTCTACTGGATTTGGCCCCAGGTGAGACACTTTCCTTGGTGTAGGAGTTTCCCTGCCTTGACAACCCAATAAAACAGGATCTGTTGCTGGCGACTGCCCTTGACCTGTGTGTCCACGATATGATCAGTGGATGCTTGTTCCATGCAGTCATGGTTGAGCTCTGTTGGTGTCAGTTGTTTTGTGATCTTGGAGGTGTCCAATAATGTGGGAAAATATGGCCTAAGGAGGTGCACATTGAATACTGGATGCAGACCAAGGGTGGAGTGTTGAGCTCAAAAGAATTTCTACCCACATCCTTGGTGATAATGTAAGGCCCATAACGAAGTGGGTGAAGCTTCCTGTGGGGCTTGTTGAGATGCTCCTTCTGCAAATGTAACCAGACTTTGTCGCCAACCTGAAACTGGTGTGGTACCCTATGTTAATCATGGCGTTGCTTGTACTTAGCATTGGATTTCTTCAAAATCTCCTGGACCTGTTGGTAGATGTGTTGAATCCGCTCAATGAATCTGGTGGCTTTTTCAATCTCAAACTGATGGGAAGATTTTGTCTGTGTGGTGGCAAGAGGAAGTGCAACATCAATGGGTCCCAAGCATTAGAATCCCAGATCCACCTGAAGTGGGCTATGGCTGGTGGAACTATGGAGAGCCATGTTGTAACTGTGTTGGACATATGGGAGATTCTCATCCCATGTACGTCGATTCTTAGCATTGTACATGCCCAGGATGTGCATAATCATCCAATTGACTACCTCGGTTTGGCCATCGATTTGGGGGTGGAAAGCAGTGGATTTTGTGAGCTTGGTGTCCAACAAAGACTAGAGAAACAACCAAAAGGTGTTGAGGAACCTGTTGTCTCGGTCAGAGATGATGGTCTGTGATATCCCAAAGTGGACCCACACTCGTTTGAATAAGATATTAGTAGTATTTTCCGCTGTGACATTCTTCTTACAAGTGGTGAGGATGGCCATATTCAAAAACCAATCAACGACCAAAAACACACAATCATTTTTGTTCTTGGTGGATGGAAAGCCAAACATGTAATCCTTTGAGATGGATTCCCGAGGATTCTTGGGAATAGGAAGAGGGGTGTATAAGCCTTTCTTCTTGATGGCTGGCTTGAAAATGGCATAGGTAGTGAAATATCTGATATACTTGTTGACGTCCTGTCAAATTTTTGGCCAATAAAAATGTTTCTAAAGAACAACCACAATTTTCTCCACGCCAAAATGTCCTGCCACCCGACTGTAGTGGGATTCCCAAATCATCTTTCCACACTAGCTTTTAGGAACATAGAGATGGACCAGGTGGAATAAGAGTCTGTCTTGAATGTGAAAATTAGTGACAGGTGCACCTGTACCCAAGAGCTGATAGGTGGTCGCGAAGTCTGGATCTTGTTGATAAATTTGGGGCCACTCAGATGGTTGATGTCCACAGGAATGGAGAACAGTGGTGAGTGCATCCACAGGAGGTCGATTGAGGTAGTCATTGAGGATATACATGTATTATACTTTATGTTGATATGGAATTGTTGCAGGTAGGTGGACCACTTTTGATGCTGGTCGTTTTGTAATTTCCCTTGTGTTTGTATGAACAACAGACGCTTGTGATTAGTGTGTATGATCGTCTCCTTCCCAGAATGTAATGTTTCCATTGACGACAGGATTTTACAATGGAATACATTTCCTTGTCATAGGTGGGGTATTTTCAGACGGTATCGGAGAATGTCTCACTATGGTATGCAACTAGATGCCTGTGTTGAGTGAGAACTGTGCCCACAACATAGTCAGATGCATCAGTCTCAATCTGGAATGGTTGTTGTAGATCGGGCAAGGAGAGTACTAGAGTTGAGCACAAGAGATGCTTCATATCATTGAATTCTGGTTGCTTCTCCTTCCCCCACATGAACTTGGCCCTACTACCACCCTTGGTCACCAGGCTGAGGTCCCATGCAATGTGGGAGAATCCCAACATGAACCATCAGTAGAAGTTGGCTAGTCCCAAAAATATTTGAAGCTCGGTCAGTGTGGTAGGGGCTAGTCAGTCACGGATGAATTGGATATTAGTTGGATCAACATGTACCCCATGGTCATCAACAATGTAGCCCAAGTATTGGACCCTGTTCATTCCAAAAGAGCATTTTTCCAAGTTGGCATAAATCTTGTGTGGTGGAAGAGTGCTCAAAACCTGCTGAGTATGTCGCATGTGCTCCTCCCACATTCTGCTAAATATGAGGATTTCATCCAAATATACTACCACAAAGGATTTGGTGAAGGGTCTCAATACATCATCCATCAACTTCATGAAAGTGGCTGGTGCATTTGTTAAGCCAAAGGGAATGACTAGCCATTCGTAGAGACCTTCTTTAGACTTGAAGGTTGTCTTCCATACATCAGTTGGTTCGATGGGAACTTGGTGGTAGCCAGACTTCAGGTAAATCTTGTTGAATAACTTTTCCCCCTTGAGTTGGTCAAGAAGGTCATCAATCTTGGGAATGGGATAGCGGTTCCTGACTGTGATTTTGTTTAAGGACTTGTAATCAATGCAGAGTCACTAAGTCTAGTCCTTCTTCTACATCAGTACAATCGGGCTTCTATAAGGGGAGGAGTTGGGTCATATGTGACCCTTTTGAAGAAGCTCTCGGTTCTAACACTTAATTTTGTCATTCTCCATCAGCGAGCATAAATAGACTGGTCCATTAGGTAGACGTGCATTGGGGGTCAGATCAATTGGATTCTTGACTTGGTAGTGTGTCGATACCCCTGTAGGTGTTGAGAAGATGTATTTGTATTCTTCCACGATCCCGTCCAATTTCTTCTACTGCAAGGAGAGGCACTGTGTAGAGGCCACAAATGTGGTGGAGACCTTATACTTACTGTGAGCATGGATCACAAATAAGACGAACTTCCCAGTCTGTAAAATGACCTTACTGCATTGTTTAGCAGAGATTAAAGAAATAACAGTAGGTGGTGTTAGCTCCAGAATCATGTACAATTGTCTACCCAAAGTAATAATAACACTGCAGGGTCTAGACTCATACACAACATGACTCTTCCACAAATATGGTTGTACTAAAATAAAATCACAAAATTCAAGGGGGGAAATATCACACAGTACGTCATATTTGAAAGTCTTGATGTCGTAGGGCCGATGACATTGTTGGTGGTCATGAGGATCTCTTCCTTGGCGATGCCAGCCGATGGTGTAGAGTTGAGGGTGTGGTGTCATGGGAAGGTCCAGCCACTTGATGACCTCTGCTGAAATCAAGTTCTTCTGACTACCTCTATCGATAATGAAATGAAGAGGAGCCCCCTTGACCCACATCTGCAAGTGAAAGAGGCATTCCCCTTCCTGTGGTTCTTCTCGTTTGCTTGGGAGGACTTTGGTGGTAGAGATAGTGGCACTGGGTTCAACATCGATAATCCGCTTCCCGCCTTCAGGATTTAACTTGGAATCAGAATCAGCCCCTGACTCGGAATCCTTCAGGTTGGCCACGAGGGACTGCTTGGAGCAACATTCTTCGGTGTTGTCCCAAGGAATTTTATGGTACTCATACCATTTTCCTGTGTCCTTCTTTGTCTTCTCATTTCCCTTATTGTGTTATGGCTTGTACTGATTGTCCCTAGGGTGGCCATCTCGACTAGGTCCCTTGTTGTGTGGGTTGGGGTTGCCTTTTCCCTGCTTCAGTTGTGAGGGGTTTGTAGATCCAAACTCTCGCCTTTTCTGCTTAAACTTTTTCTCAATCTTGAAATCATATCTATAATATGTGCCCAATGAGGTGATGTCCAAGAAATCCATTTCTGTTTGAATGTATCTATGAAAAAAGTCACGTTATTTGAGCACCAGATTATGCTCAGAGTCTTTGATATCTAATTTGGTGCGTAGAGTATGGAAATTATTGGTGAAATATGGTACTGTCTGGTCCCTTTCTTGACGTAGAGTGGTCCATTTGGTGTACTAGTCCTCGTAGCTTCCAACAAGGTAATATTGTTCTTTAATGGCATCCTAGAAGGAATCCCATGTAGGGGCAACCAAAAACATTGTATATTCCTCCACGACATTTTGCTCAGAGTAAGTATCCCACCAATCTTTAACATGGGGAACAACCTTGAGGAGTGAAAAAGTGATTTTTTCCCTATTGAAAAAATTGTGGACTGAAAAATATCCTTTGAGCAGATTCAACCATTTATCTACAACATCTGCATCTATCAGTTCTTCAAATAATGGGATATCAAAATTTACTTGTACCTTTTAGGGGGTTGCATGGCCACTTAATAAAGATGCCTCTCATGTGGGTAGTCGTCGAAGGATCTGCATGAAGTTGTCCATCATTTCATTCCTTTGTCACGTGAGGGCTTCCTCGATCAAAATTTTAATAGGATCTCCTTCTCCATCATATTTATTTTCGTCCCCCATGGTTTTTTGTCGGACTCAGTGCGACCGATCTTGTAATGGCTTGATTGGTTCGAATCCCAACTTCTTGTACCCAGATATTGTCGGGGACATGCACTAAGAAAAATAAATGAAGAGAAGAATGCTCTGATACCCTTGATCCAGATTTAGGAGCGGAATGAACTGATTAAAAAACTGAATACAATAAACATAGAGATATGAAGAATAACACAAATATCCAATGAACAATATATTCTATTAAATAAAGAAATAGGCTGAAATTGTAAAATTGCGGAACCGAAACACTTCCTCGAATGGTGGTAGCTATCTCTGAAAAGAGATGTGGCTACTACATGCATCCGTCTTAGAAGAATTGATTACAACAGGGCTCCAGAAGCCTTTTTAATATTACTCATGAATTCCAAAACCCTATACATCCAAAAACCTAACCCTAGAAGGTGAAACACCGAAATTCATGTGGGCCTTATGGGTAAGTTGGTGTAATTCGGTACCTCAACTTCCAAGGGTCGTAACTTTTGCATTAGACCTTCATTTTAGGCACGTGATAGCCCATTGTAAAGGTATTTCAGATAACTACACATTCTACCATCAAACTATGAATCCATCTACAATTTGACTATGGAGAGCCAAAAAAACAACGTTTAGGGCCCCAAAACAACCCTGGAAGTACAACAAGATGTGATGACATGAAAACATACAAAATAAGCCTACTGGATTAGGTGAGAGGCCACCCGTATTCACCTAGAGAATGTGTGGGGATTTAGACATCCCCAGAAGTGTAGAACTCACAATTATAAAGTAGTACAGAAGAACGTGTTGAACAAAAATAGACATGAGGATCCAGTTGGAACAGGTGGGTGTCCACCAATATCCACCTAGATCACCTAAGGGGCCTGAAGCATGAAGATAGGATCAAACTCTTCAATTTTTTTTCTAAATATAAGAATGGTTGTATTGTTTATACCACATACCCTTGTGTCACGAAAGAATGCGATTGATAACAATCTACCTGGTATGATTTAGATATTGAGTGTGAGGATTGGTATATGGGCAGTTGTCATCTATGGGAGGATAACTATTTTCATATTTTATTTGATGAATGTAATCCACCTTATGTAGAGCACATTATGGATAACATCCAAGGGCCTTCTCTAAAAACTATTTTTCAGTCTTCTTTTGTACTAGTGTATTATGCAGATTATTTTTTGGATATGGGGGGATCTACATATTTGGATCCACATGATCAATGCATATTTTTGGAGAATCATTTTCAGTGGGCTATTGAGTTATGCTATCTTCAGCGAGGAGTTCATATGAGAACTTGGATATGAGACCTAGGTTTACAGTGGAGCTTGGAATACTTTAACTTGGTGGCTATCACTTCTACATGAGACCCATGTTTATAGTGGAGCTTGGACTAATTCAACTGGGTGGGTCACACTTCTACATGAGGCAATGGTTCTCCAGCCTGCTTCAACATTAGTGTCCACACTTATCCATGGGACCTTGGTATATGGTTGTACACCCTCATAACAAGAATTGAGGACAACGCTTTCATAAGGGGGATGGAATGTAGTGTAGCTAGGGGGAAGAATATGGGTTACCTAGGGAGCTACCCAAGGGGAATAATAGTAGATAAGTATTGTTATGTATAAAGGCCACTTTTGGTAAATAACGCCTAGAGTGAATGCAGTAAATGTAAGAGGAATTACTAGAATGTTCTGCTTCTAGATGATTTCTCCTCTATAATATTCTTAGGTGGTTGGTAGCACTATATAAAGGATTTCAAGAAATGTAAGGGGAATTCAAGAAGTATTGTATTCAGAGTGCTAGCTCAATAGGAGGTTTCCCCCTCAAAGAGGCAAGCAAACAAGAGAGGATCCCTTTCGTAATATGATCTATTGTATGATGTTTCCATACCTCAAAGGTTTTCATAATACTAAGTGTGGTTTTTTTTATATTCTTCTTGGATCTATTATGGTTTTTTTTGCATTCATGTCTTTGGTACTTAACAAGCGAGCTAGGAAGGGTCATATGTCTCTTGATGCATATGTAATGGTCATCCCTTAAAAACTTTAGAAGCTATTATAGGGGGTCAATCCCCACTCTTATTTTCTATGTTTGCACTCTTACCTACAAGGATAGACTAACACATGTTAATGAATGGTTGAATACTGAGTGAAGGTAGATTACTATTGATGTTTATTAAATATACCATCATTGTGCTTCTTCCATAGAAAATAAATCAATTTAGATTACACAAAAATTGAGGCTCAAATGAATTCAAGAGTCAATGGTAATTTATCCCCTCATATAGAAACATTTCATGAGATGGAATATGGAAGGTATGACATGCAAAGAATACTCACCCACGACCACATAGAATTGATCAACAAACAAAACCAACAAGGATTCTTCAAAGTTTTGTCATGATCGGACAACTTTGTTGTTTTTTTCTTCCCTCTTATTCTTAGACGTGACTTTCATGAGCTCTCTATAATAGTCGTCTCGGTCCCTGACAGAAGAAGGGTTTGAGGTGAAGGAAATGGGGATAGTCATGATGGGCATGGGCACCGCAATGATTCCAACGTAGCTGCCCCTCCCTGCACACTTATTCATGCTACCCACATAACAATCTCGAGCTTTGGCAAGATACGAGATCAGAGTTTTTTGAGTTTTCTTACAACATGTCTGTTGTATGTTGAAGTTTCTTGGTTAAGAAAGATATTCATGGAAATTCATGGCAGGATCAAAGTTTGAATTCTCGATGAATTATTCCATAAAGTTACACATAAATCTGAGTTCATTAGGGGAAATTTAAGGGACAAAATGGGACTCCTAAGGAAATAATAAAATAAGAGTTATTACTTTTTCAAAGGAAAAGAAACAAGAAGTTTACTTTTTTAAATCATATTTTAAACTTACCTCCTTACAGGTTTACTTAAATTTCAAGTGTAGGAACTCTTTGGATGTGAAATCAAATTTCACATCCAACTAATACCCACTATGCATATTTTTGGTATACCCACTATGAAATAAACTAGAAATACATGAAAAAATGATGTTTATATTCCACATCCAAACAATTCCTACACTTTAAATTTGGGTAAACCTACAAGGGGGTAAGTAAAAAATACATTTAAAAAAAGTAGTTTTCTTCATTTCCCTCCACAAATATTTACCCTTATTGTTGACATCGTCATCTTGAATCCTATCGGTTCTTTTAAAGTTGGTTTTGATAGTACATTTTTTGTTTTCAGACCCATTTTTTACCTTAAAATTTTCCTGATGCCTCATCATCTCCCTGTTAGCTATTGGTGTTGTGCATCACCATATTGTCTAAAATTTAGAGTGAACTCAAATTGGATTTATTATGGAACTTGGGTAGTCATGCGAAGTACATCATCTATGCATGTTATTCTGGTTTGGTGCATATTCTATATGCCCCTACATAGCAATTAAAGCTATATGGAAAGTACAAATTGATGGTAAAATCCCCACCAAAGAAGAATGGAACCTTACTAAAGAAGAGTTAGTTTAGAAATACTTCAAAGCAAGTAAATCTATAATGTTGAAGGTTTTAGGAAAGATGGGAATTTCTACTTTGGCATCCTACAAAGGTGCTCAACAATGAAATAAAATCATGAGGATCAATTCCTTCGAGACACTCTCACCAAGTTAATACAGAGTATAACAATATACAAATAATTGAATAATGGGCATGCCAATTCTTGGATTAATCTTGTAGTACCCACAATGCCTTTTGATTTGACTTGAACACCATATTTCAAGTAATCTCAACACACATATAGGATTGGTCTATGAGTAACATCATTTGAAGTATTGGCTTTGTGTGAATGTAGAATCTCTAAATACTAGAATTAGAGATCCATGTGAAAGATGCTTCAATTGAGGTAACGAAGAGGGAAAATGTTGCTTCAGTCCATTCCAACTAAGTTCTGTGAATAAAAAGACCTTGGAGAATATTTCGAGAAGGAAAGGTTAATATTTTCATTGAATTACCTATTACTTCACAACGTTATTTAACTTTTGTTTGGCCTATGGTACTTTATTTTGCCAATATATATCATGTTGGCATCAGGCCGAAGTGGAAAGAAGAACGATCGTGGGAAAGAAAGCATGCAGAAACGGAAGTAATAGCCGACAAAAGAACAACACTTGTGCATGCAAGAAAGTGTGCACAAGGAAAGCGACAACTAGAGGAAGAACAACACGCACATGGGAGAAATACCTAACGTCGAAAGGGTTAGGGTTTTGGTAATATTTTGGAAAGAGGTTGAAGAGCTAGAAATGTATAAATATAGATACGAAGGTATCATATAGAGGTTGGTTGATTAGGTTTTCATATAGTAAGTTGTTGTTATTCTTTGCTAGTCTTGAGGATTGTAGCTCCTCATGAAAGAATGAGATATGTAATGATTTTGACTGTGTGAACTAGTTTTGTAAGTTGTTGAGAAAAGAAGAGAAGAGGGAAGTTAGATATGAGGATTATACTATAGGTTGTAGAGCCTGGTGCGATCTAGTTCACCTCATATAGATCTTACCCCTAAGAGGGAAATTGTAAGCGCGCGGCGCCAGAAATATAGAACTACCAATAATAAAAGATCCAAGAGACAAATATTTGTGGACGTAGCCCAGGAGGGGGTGAACCACGATAATATCTATGTATTATGACGAATGCATGCATATCTTTTCTTTCTTTCAACGATTAATGGTTAGGCTTGATGAATGAGTTAATACATTGTTATGAAATTTGTTTATGTTGTTGGGGAAATAAATTGTGAAATATACGTATGCGACCATGAGGAATAATTAGATTACACTAACAACTCATGGTACATGGATTTGGTCAAGAAGCCCCTATCTCCTATTCAACCCTAGGCTACAAACACATGAGTCTTACAATCGCCCATTTAAAGCTATCTCGAGTGAGACTGGGCAATACCTTCTGTGTATTGTGTTGCCTTCTGGTTTACCAGTAGGGCCAATAGTTTTATAGGCTTTTTTGGAACCCCGAATGACATGAACCCTGGTTCAATAACTCAGACAGGCCAGTAGAGAAGACCGACAAGGTGAAAACCCAACAAATGGTTATGTTGCCATGTTAAGAGGAACAAGAGAGGACTGAGTAGTCGAGATAGAGTAAAGGATAAACGAATGAGCGAAACAAAAAGAGAAATGAGCTATTAGAATGGAATGGTGAGACCCTGGAACCCCATGAAAGTGGAAATCGAGGGCTGGTCGAGAACTAAAGAACTAGAGTTTTCACAAAAATACAATAGAAACTCTAGAGTCACTCCATGTAAATGCTTGGATAAATACATATTTACAGATTTACACAAAGTCTTTTTTTGTGATTTTTCACATCTACTAGAGGAGTGGATCATAAGGTTGAAGGATAACCACACGACGAACCGGATTCGACAACTATATTGGACTCCAGTGCAGATTGAGCAGTTGCAGCAGGTGAACAACAAGTTCACCCGCTCAATAGACTTTTGGCTTGACAGTATTGTGGCAGGATTCATCACAGAGCTTGCAGTAGACACAACGAAGTTATACAACGTAGCCAAGAAAGATTTTCTACAAGGACCTAGAGGAAGGTACATTCGATCACTATATACTTCTATCAAGATACTTCTATATAACAAAGCTGCAATGAAAATGGAATCAGACATCTAGACTTCCCTCCCTGTATGGGGGAAGGGGGGAAGCACTGACAGAGAGAGGACGAATGGAAGGAGGGAAGGATAAAGAAAAGAAGGAGGGGGAACCCTTGGACCTGATCTTGATGGATGATGACCAGCTTAAGTGGATCTTGGCATCATTAAGAACGATGCATAGAGGATCACCCTACCAATATAAGGTGAATACCAAGAAGCGAGCCGTAGCCACGAGGGAGGACTTGGCGAGCGATGAGGAAGAGGTAGAGGATCTATGGGCTGTGAAGTAGATTGAGGAAATCTTGCACGCCACTTATGAGTGGAAAATAAGAGGCCCAAGAATAGGAGGAAAAGGCATCCAACCTTTCCATATTAATGTCAGTGTGTAATCCATAAACCCATGTGCGACCAATACACCAAAGAGAACACCATTGTTTCGACAACCAAAGTTCGGAGGAATTCCGACAGTAGGAAGTACATCCACACAGGGAGAAACAACTGGAGGAGCCAATTCAAGAAACCCTAGTCAAGTATCTACACTGCATGGAGGAGGTAGTAGCTCATTATTCAGAATGGTACGACACAACCCCACTATCAGGTTACTAGAGTTTCGAGGAGAAGCAACGGAAGACCCTAAGAATCATTTGTTCATTTGCGCAAAGATCTGGGAAGAAAATCAGATCACCGATGAATATACCAAACCTACGCAGCTAGCGATCACACTAAGAGACCAGACACTAGACTGGTAATGAGTCTAGACATGAACAATGTCCCAAGAATGACAAGGACACTAGCCGATACTAAGAAATTATTGATAAATGAGTTCCAGAAGCCGAGTTCAGAGGATCAGTACATGAAGGAGATGATTGAAATAAGACAAAAACCAGGATAATCTATATGGGATATAGATTAGAGATTCAAGCGATTAAAAGGAAAGTTAAAATACCTATGACTGATATGCAACATCGGCACCTGTTTGTCAACTCACTACTCCCACACTTAAAATACCCCTTATGACAACAAAAGTTCCAGATGTAGGAAGAGGCTTTGTAGGAAGCCTCACAATTGGAAGAGAATCAGTACCAGTAAACAAACCCAGCTATCGAAGAGCTGAAGGAGGATCTGAAGAATTTAACATTTCAGCTAAACCAAAATAAGAACAAGGACAAACAAGAAGCCATTTGGTGCACTACCTACAGGATGGAAGGACACCATAAGAATGAATGCCCAACATTCGCATAGTATATGGCGACAATTATGCCGAACCCACTACCATGGGGAGGATTATGGTGTGAAATATGCAAGAAACTGGGCCACGACCCTTATCACTGCAGGATGATGCAGAAATACCAAACAGTCCCAAAGAATTCATATTGCACCTTTTGTAAGTCAGTGGGCCATGACGACAAATATTACAGAACTATGGATCTGATGTGGGAAAGAACATCAGATGCATATAGGGTACAGGCCCAAATGATGACTGGGCAAGCAACACCACAGTTCAATCAAGCCCCAACCCCATACAACACTGCACAGTCGTAGTACAATACTGCGCAACAACCATACAATAACGCACAACCATAGTACAACCCGGCACAACCCCAGTACAATACCATGCAGTATAATCAAGCACCATAGTATAACGCACCGAGAGGTGATCACATAGGCTATAGAGGAGTAGGACGAGCCAGAGGAGGTTTCAGACGTGGTAGAGGACCAGTCACATGCCACAATTGCCATCAACCATGAAATTATGCACAAGAATGTCCACTGCCACCAGTGACTTGTATGTATTGTCTCACATCGGACCACGACACATAGGAATGTCCAACATTACTAGTAAATATTCAGGAAAAAAGGAACCAAAACAATTAGAATGATCAGTGGATTTCAGCCGAAGCAAGGGACGACAGACGAAACATCAACATAGGCACTTGAGGAGGAACGAAAACAAGAAATGAAGCAGTTCGAAAGGAACCAACATAGAACCAATGGGTAAAGAAGAACACTGACCCCAATAAGAAATTCGACGTGCACAAGGAAAAGGAGATCTTTACAAAATCCCGGCAAGAATTTTAGAAGGAGGACATAGCGTCGACTGCACAACAAAGCAAGGAAGCTCCAGAATATGAGATGTTGCCATCACCGGACCATACCAAAAGAATGAAATCCAAGGGACAAGTAAGTACTATTATCTCCTCAAATAACACAGTCAAACTTGTTTATTTTAGGTGATAGGAAGTCATTGAAAAATACATTTCTAAATTTTTAAGGTTCATTTTTTAGAGCTTTAAGTATGTAATAAAGTTTGAAAAACATTTGATTTGGTTTTCCCTTCAAAAAATTCAAAACTCAGGTTTCAGTGGCTAAGCGCCTTTCAAAAAGGGCTTCTAAGCCACCGAAAGCCTTAGCTTTTGGTGGCTTAAATGCGAAATTTGGGGCTCTCTTAGCCACCGAAAGTGTAGAAAAGACTGTTTTTACTGTGCTGAGTCATCATTTTCAAATGATGATTATGAGCGACTGGAGAATCTTTTTGAGAAACTGGCAGAGGTTTTTGTTTATAACATCATTGTCAAATAACAATAACCTCTCTCATTTTTCCTACAGGTGTCATAGATTGGGATAATCAAATTCATCTCCGAGCCCTAATTTTCGGATCTCAGAATTTCCCTGTTTGAAACATGTTTTTGAAATGCAAATCCCGGGAAAATGAAAACGAATCTCAAAGAAATGAGAGAAATTTTTTCTCACAACAAACCAATATACAAAAGCCTCTTCCATTTTGTACACAACGGTTTTGGTTTGAGAGATATGGATCAATCTTTGAGTAGCGTATTTCCATAAATTTCTGTCTTTTCTAGCCACCTCACAAATTTGAATTTGAGATAGGAGAAGAGGTTATCAGATCCATCTTTTGAGGAGCTAAAACTTCTTGTAAAGGCTATAAATCCTATCAATTTCATAGACTAAAGGGTTCAAGTATGGATACTATACCATGCTACTACTGTAATGGACTTTTCTTATACATAATACAGAAGCACATGTTCTTTTCATTATTATTGTCAGATTACCATCTCTTTTCTTTTATGTACTTTGAATGATTGTTTTAATTCAAGTTTGTCTTAACTACTAGTGGATGTTATCTCACTTTGTCATTTCATAAGCTTTATTTAATAGTAATCTGTACTATCTTTATTCATCCCATCACACATGTGTTCTAGTTGATAAATATAGTTTTTCTTCACCCACTAGTTTGACTACTTGTCTGATATTTAATTCTTGAAAGCCTTGTCTCATCTAGTTATGTAGTTGACTGTCTTGAGAGTAAGTCATTTATCTAGTATCCCATTTGATCCAATAAACACATAAAAACATTCACACTTTAAGTTACTAGGCTTCTTCAAGCTACAACCTGAGAAGGACTTCTGGAGAGATAACAAATTGCCACCATTGTCGGGGAGAGAAGATTGAAGCTCAACTTCTCTGGGAGATGAAAAGATCCATCTTTGATGATAGACAAAGTCTGGACATATTTTTGGTTGTAATCATCTATATGGAAACTCCATGAAGAACGGATTCAGTGGAATGTTGATGACTCCACTGGTATGAAATTTACAGGATCTTAGATAAGAGGTATGCTTTCTTTGATTTTTCAAAGATTGTTGGTTTCCCTAATCCAGTACCTAGTAGAGATGAATGGGAAAATAGTACTCCCATATTTCGAGGAGAAGAGTGGGAAGTGCCAGCTGAACATTTGTTGGATTTTCATGATTTCATTCATCAATTGCAAATTTTGCATGAGGATGTTCAGATCAATCTCTTTGGTTTTTCATTAGAGGGAATTGCTCATGATTGGTACCGGTCTCTTCCTATTGCCAGTATCGGCTCTTTGGCATATTTTCATGTTGCCTTTCATTTGTTTTGCAAAGACATATTTTCAGTTGACCTTTTATATTCCAAATGTTTTCATGATTTCAATTTATTGAAAAAAGATCCAAATATTCATGAAGACTTTTATGTAGCAGAAGATATCTCTCATCATGATCAAGGGATTGTTGATCCACATTATGACAACCATGGTGATTCTTTTGAAATTGTATTAAATGCATCTATTAAAGATGGATGTCATGAATATCAGATTATTTCTTTTGAAAAATTTAAAGATGATGAGAAGATTGACAGATTAGCAGATGAAAGTTTCGGATCTGCAACAGATACTGAGGGTAGTCCTTAGTTTCCATATTTTCCAACTAAGGAAAGTGGTAGTAACCACAAGGAACAAGATTTTCTGGGACTGTCTAATTTCCAGCTAGAGCATCAGGAAAATCCTTCTTGTCCTTATGAATATGTTGCTTCAAATTATGATAAGGAACAAGGTGATATTTTTCCAAATCTTTTTCAAGATCCTATTGTTGATAATTCTATGCATGAATCTTCATCCCTGTCATTAGAATTGGATCATGATGTTCCCATTTTTGGCAAATATCGTGATGAAGAAGAAGATTTTAAGTTTTGTGGAGATTTGTTTGTTTCTGGAATTTCACTTAGTTCTACTTTTCAACAAAGGGATGATCAACAATGTATGCATGTTATAATTGATGAAAGTTGTGAATCTAAAGTTCAAAAGTTCAAAGAAGATTCATCTTTCAAAGATTTCATTGTTGGAGAGGGTGATCAGAATTTTATTCATGATACATATTTTCAGACTCAGTTTTCATTTGAGCATTATCAAGACAGTGATGTAGAAGATCTAGAACATACTTATTATTTTTTTCCAGAAATTTTCAGTTGTAATATGCCATTACATCAGAGTGATGAATCTAAGTCATAGGGATATGGTGAAGGGAAGCAAAAATTTTTAGATCAACAATTAATCATACAATTTTTTTTGTCAGAGGTTGAGCAGTCTACATTTAACACTGAGATCAGTGAAGACAACCATCAGCAACAACATTTCTTCCAATCAGAACAACATCATAAAGATGTATTCCTTTATGGTTTTAATGACCCTATTGAAAATTATTTGGAATCCATGGACATCATAGATGTTAAAATATTTCTGTTAGATGAAAGTTGGCTTTATCATCTGTTCAAACCACTTTTCTATTGGCTATGCATTCCATTATTTTTCAGGTCAATATCAAGAACAGGTTCGGTAAATCAATTTCTAACATGGCTTCATTAGAAGAATGAGTTTACTTGATTAAGCATCAATACAATGTTTAAAGTAGGAGTAGATAAGAGAATAAGCTCTTCATCTGAGCAAGTAGACTCTTTCAATTATTTGTTGTTGAATAAGAAGAGCAGGATACATGTGGGCTACATGTAGGCTACAGGGTGGTAGGGGATCAATTCTAAAGGCCAAATGATTCCATAGCCCAATGATAAAGGCTACATGCAAGTTACAGGTTTGCAGAAGATCAATTGCACAGGCCAAATGACTCCATAGCCCAACAGGAAAGGCATTGGATCTGAGGTTCTTGAAACTTCACAGGGAGACCTTCATCCCCAGAAGGAGCCATATGTTATCTCCTCAAATAACAAAGTCAAATTTGTTTATTTTAGGTGATAGGAATTCATTGAAAAATACATTTCTAAATTTTTAAGGTTCATTTTTGGGAGCTTTAAGTATGTAATAAAGTTTGAAAAACATTTGATTTGGTTTTCACTTCAAAAAAGTCAAAAATCAAGTTTTGGTGGCTAATCGCCTTTCCAAATGGGCTTCAAAGCCACCAAAATGCTTAGCTTTCGGTGGCTTAAATGCGAAATTGGGGGCTCTCTTAGACACTGAAAGTGCAGAAAAGACTGTTTTTACTGTGCTGAGTCATCATTTTCAAATGATGATTCTGAGTGACTGGAGAATATTTTTGAGAATCAGGAAGAATTTTTTGTTGATAATATGTCAAAGAACAATAAACTCTCTCATTTTTCCTACAGGTGTCATATATTGGGAGAATTGAATTCATCTATGAGCCCTAAGTTTTGGATCTCAGAATTTCCTTGTTTGACACATGTTTTGGAAATGCAGATCCCGGGAAAATGAAAATGAATATCAAAGAACCGAGAGAGGTTTTTCCTCAAAACAAACCAATATACAAAATCCTCTTCCATTTTGTACACAGTGGTTTTGGTTTGAGAGATACGGGTCAATCTTTGAGTAGCATATTTCCAGAAATTTTTGTCTTTTTCAGCCACCTCACAAATTTGAATTTGAGATAGGAGAAGAGGTTATCATATCCATCTTTTGAGGAGCTGAAAATTCTTGTAAAGGCTATAAAGACTATCAATTTTATAGAATAATGGGTTCAAGTATGGAGACTAGACCATGCTACTACTGTAATGGAATTTTTTTATACATAATACATAAGCACATGTTCCTCTCATTATGATTACCAGATTACCATCTCTTTTCTTTTATGTACTTTGAATGATTGTTTTAATTCAAGTTTGTCTTAACTGCTAGTGACTGTTATCTCACTTTGTCATTTCATAATCTTGATTTAATAGTATTTTGTACTATCTTTATTCATCCCATCACACATGTGTTCTGGTTGATAAATATAGTTTTTCTTCACTCGCTAGTTCAACTACTTGTCTGATATTTAATTCTTGAAAGCCTTGTCTCATCTGGTTATGTATTTGACTGTCTTGAGAGTAAGTCATTTATATAGTATCCCATTTGATCCAATTTACACATAAAAACATTCACACTTTAAGTTACCATGCTTCTTCAAGCTACAACCTGAGAAGGACTCCTAGAGAGATAACAAGTACTATCAAAGAATTTTTACAATCATACGTCAAAGTGTTAAGTGATCCTTCATATGTGAAAATATTACATACACCCTAGAGACATGTAGCAGCGAGACGAAACAAAATCCAGAACTTAAAACTATCAACCACGTACATACAAGAAGAAGAACAAGTAGGGAATTTAGATTAAATTCTAACATTGGGGACTTCAATATGGGAAATATTATACTAGATCTAGGATCCGAAGTGAATGTACTACCAAAGACAACATGGTAATGCATGGGGAAACCAACATTGGGATACTCAACCGTTCAACTAAAGCTAGCAAATCAGCATAGAGTCCTACCAATAGGTAGACTGAAAGGAGTGACAGTAGATCTGGGTGGAGTGTGCACTAAGGCAGACTTTGAAGTCATCGAAATAGTAGATGGCACAACACCTTACCTGACGCTACTTGGTATGGATTGGGAATTTGACAACCAGGCCATAATTAACTTGAAAACCAGAAGAATGACATTTGATTCGGGAGACTACAGGGTCATAGCACCACTAGACCCATCAGAAGGGGAGAGGTTCATAGAACGCACTTGTATGGATTTAGAATAGATCAACCAGTTGTACAGAACAACTGTGCGCGATGAGGATTACGTAAACCCAACTGTAGACGGGGTACTTAGTTGGTGGAGCATTACTTCATGTGCAACAAACTCAGACACCGGGTTAGAAAACTAGAAGCAGAGACTACACGAAGTATCCATGAGAAGATGTGCCAGAATAGACCGCACAGTAAGATGGGTAGGCATAGAAATCAGAGAACTACCCAATTTTCACGGATTAAATTATTTGGAAACCTTCTTAATGCAGTATGAAGACTAAGTATTAGAGAACCAGATATTACTCTCACTGGACCTAGCACTAAAGGCCACACCTTCAAGATGGTGGGGCACACACAAGGAGACCATTACAAATGGGTATCAATAGAAGTGATTACTGCGCATAAGGTTTTGCACAGAACATGCAGATAACAAACAATAGAGACACGAAGGACTAAGGACACCAGCAGAACACTTGGGGGAGTGTAAAACGCTGTGGAAAATGATGCCACCAGAGGAATGGACTCACCACTTCATTCATACTTTAGAAGGCATACCAGTGAATTGGTATACAGACCAAGAATTGTGCAAAGGAACCACGACATGGCAGAAATTGCAACACAAATTTATAGTCACTTTCTCATTCGAGCATGAGAATCCCAACATAGATGCGGCCCTGAAACAAATCAGAGGCATCATATTCATTAAATAATTGGACATGGAACTTATCACAGAAGAACAACAACGAAATAAGAAGAAATTCAAGTACCTACTGTCATGTTACCATGTACAGGAGGAAGCACTAGACGAAGATGATTTGCGCGATATTCATATCGAAGAAGTCAAAGGTGAAAGGAAAGTGGAAGGCCCGCCCATAGAATTAGAAGTCATTTCCACACCAATCAAGATAAAGAAGGTTAACATCGGGACCGCTGAGCAGCCCAAAATGGCTAGCATTGGAGATTACTAGGATGAGAAAACAGTATAAAGCATCACAGAATTATTGCGTGAATATAGCGACCTTTTTCCCACAACCTTTATAGAGATGGAGGGTATAGCTGGAGAATTAGGAAAAATGAAAATACCACTCAGATCTGACGTGATACCTATTAAACAACGACCCTATAGACTGAATCCCATATATAAATACAAAGTTAAAGATGAGATCGATAGGATGCTCGAGGCTGGCATCATCGAACCAGTCGAGGAATCAGAATGGATAATATCGATGGTAGTACAGGACAAGAAATAGGGAAGACAGATCAGGATATGCGTTGACCTGGGGAGGTTGAACGATGCATGCCTACATGACCCATTCCCTACACCGTTCACGGATGAAGTACTAGAGAATGTGGGGAGCCACGAAGCTTACTCATTCACCGATGGATTCTCATGTTACCATTAGATTAAGATAGCACAAGAGGATAGAAACAAGACCATGTTTGCGATGGAATGGGGATCTTATCAGTACACAGTCATGTCATTTGGACTGAAGAATGCACCTGCAATATTTTCCAGAGTGGTCATCGTATCATTTGAGGAATTCATCCATCAATTTATCGAAGTATACCTGGATGATTGGACAATTTATAGTCTGTTGAAAAACCATGCAGAAGTTTTACGAATGATGTTAGAATGATGCAGACAGTGCTAGATACCACTTAATATCAAGAAATGCATATTCAAAACACCTTTTGGGATACTATTGGGACACATAGTATGAAAACAAGGTTTGCTAGTGGATCCAGCCAAAATCACATTCATTGTTAACTTACCAACACCAAAAATAGTCCGCTAACTAAGAGAAATGTTAGGACACACAGGATACTACAGGAAATTCATCAAAGGATATGCGCAAATCACAACACCAATGGAAAAATTGTTAAGGAAGGATACGAAGTATCAATGGAATGACGAGTGTCAACACGGTCTAGATACCCTGAAGGAAAAGATGGTTATTACACCAATATTAGTCTTGCCATACTGGGAAAAGACATTCCATGTACATGTAGATGCATCAATGATAACACCTGGAGCTATCTTAGCGTAATTAGGAGCAGGAGACTTGGATCACCTGATAACATTCACAAGAAAAAAATTATCAGACTCAGAACATAATTATAACACGACAGAAAGAGAAGGCCTAGCTATGGTTTATGCACTGCAGAAGTTCATACATTACCTATTGGGAAAACACTTTAAGATGTTTGCAGATCACTCAGACCTGAAATACCTAGTCAACAAGCTAGTGTTGGGGAGGAGAATATGTCGATGGTTATTGCTATTTCAAGAATTTGACTTTGAGGTAATAGTTAAACCAGGAAAATTGAATGCAGGACTTGACCACCTATCAAGGGTCAAAAATGGAGAGGAACCGATGAATTTAGAAGACAACTTTCTGGATGCACAATTATTCTCAGTATATATTGTCGATGACTACTTCGCAGAGATCATCCCGTACTTGAGAGCAGGTACTGCACCACAAGAATATACCACCGCACAGAAGAAGAACCTGGTAGTCTACGCAACCGACTATCAACTGATCGCAGGACATCTATACAAGATGGGTGCAAATAACATCTTACGAAGATATGTACTAGACCACGAACGACCAAGAATTCTAGCAGAAGCCCAGAAGGGAATGGAAGGAGGGCATTACGTAGGAAAAGCTACCAAGCAGAAGGTATTATGCTCAAGATTATGGTGGCCAATGATCCACAGAGACTCGAAAGAGTACTGTCAGCAATGTTATGTCTATCAAAGGGTAGGAAATCCCAACAAAAGGGATGAGATGCCATTGACCGCAAGTGACATTAAAGGCATTCGATAAATGGGAAATAGACTTTGTGGAACCAATTAACCCACCATCCAAAAGAACAGGATCAAGATACATTATCACCACGACGAAATACATAACAAGATGGGTGGAAGCCACACCAGTAAAATATTGCAGCATAGAGACAACTCCACACTTCTTGTTTGAACAAGTAATTACTAGATTTGGGTGCCCAAGAGTTTTGATGAGCGACCAAGGCATGCACTTCATAAACATCACCATCTGTGCAATGCTCGAAGAGTTTGGAGTTCATCACCAGAAATGCACACCGTATCATCCACAGGAAAATGGCATAGTAAAAGCCTTCAACAAAATTATGGAGAACGCACTGAAAAAGATCTGTAACGTCAAAAGAGATGATTGGGACCTTAAAGTACCAACAGTATTATGGGTGTATCAAACTACATGCAAAACGTTGTCAGGGTACACACCATTCAAACTAGTCTATGGCCAAGAAGCAGTAGTTCCGTGCCATTATAATTTTTAATACCCATTTTATGCGTAGCAGCTATCACACAAATAACTTAATGAGGCACAGTACATGAAAGATTGAATCAATTACTGTCAATGGAGGAAGACCGAATCCTGGCAGGATTCCATCAACAGGTACGGAAAGAAATATACAAAGCTTGGCACGATCGACACATCAAGAGGAAAATGTTTAAGGAAGGTGATCTAATATTGCTCTATGAAAGTAAATCGTTTCAACACCCAAGGAAGCTAAGAATGCATTGGTTAGGACCATAGGAGGTAAAATCTGTAATAGATGGAGGAGTTGTACAATTAAGAGACTTAGCAGGTGCAGAACTCAGAGGAATGATCAATGGAGGCTGACTGAAGCTATACAAGGATAGTCGACCACCCACCGCGCAGTAAAAAAAAAAAAAAAAAGGAAACAAGACCAAAAAGCGTGCATCACGCCAGAGATAGACAGGCTGCATGCAATTCGAAACACGAAGTCAACAAGGGAAAGGAAAATGGTCATATTAAAAAGGAAAACAAGTGGGAAAAGGAAATTCGGTGAAAGCAGGCTGACAAGACAGCACAAGGCATAATTAAAGCAAGGCAAGGATCAATGAGACATCACATTAAACACGCCAACTGGAGATGACAAAGTAGGCGTAATGGAAAGTATGAAACCGCCACAGATGCATTGAACCCATAGTTATGGTGCATTAATCATAAGATGGAGGAAGCGTCCTAGACAAGCTTCATGACAAGCCCATACAACACGCGAGCATAGAAGCAAGTAGTCTATTCATGAAAGGAGAACAGAGAGAGAGAAATAACAGCTAGAACGAACAAAGAAAGACCACAGAGTTCACCGAAGCCATTTAAACTTAGCAAATGTTCGATAGTCACCATTATGGCACCACCAAAGCTAGAAGAACCAGGCCAGATAGCTATATCGACCAGGGTTCAAACTAGGTCACGAGGACCACTGGAAGAAAATGAGCAGTAACAACCGGAGATCGTCGATATTGACGAAATCCCATCACCAGAGGAAATACCAGTAGGCTCTACACAAATACTGGAAGATATTCAACAACCACAAGTAGAGGCCATGGAACATGATACACTAGCAGCGGCGCAAGAACTTTAGAACAAGGAAGCAGAAACCCAACAAGAAATACAACCAGAACACACTGAAGTAGCTGTGGAAGTGAACGAGATGGCACAGAAATTGGGAGAAGAGGGGAAACCAGATGAGACGCAGACACCTGGCTTAGGTCAACTAACAGAGGAGACCACTAGAACTACCTGGGCTTGGCTAGAGTGGATGACAGGGGAGCAAGCAGGAGTTGCTGGAACTTTGCACCAGCCACCACAACAGGAAGAAAGAGTTCAGATACCGAGCTCACCTCGAAAGAAACCGGCAAAACAAATTGTACTACCACACATACCAGAGGGAGTACAAGTTTACCCATAGTTACTGGGTCACGTCGGGAAGCTCAAATATTCTGACCAAGTACCCACTACCCAAGTACACCCAGAACTTGTGCCACAGGTCTTTATGCAGAAAATAGTCGTAAACCAACTCGGAGAAACGATCAGCCAACCACATCAGTGGGCAGATGGACTGGCCAGAACATGAATTTTAGGATTGTTGAATCTACCACACTTTGGCAGAGGCCAATACGTGATGACATGCATCAAGCAGATGTTAGAAGTCACACATGGAGGGGATATATGGGTGGACAAACCTGTCCCCATAATTTTTGAGCTTATCGTGAAGATAACAGGACTACCCACCCGGGGTGTGGATCCCGCGCTAATTCTGGACAATAAATCGAAGGAAAAAACACTGGCAGAAGAAATGAAGAAGAAATACGGTACCACCAGGGGAACAAGAGGCATCATAGTCAAACAAATCAACAATGCAGCTACACAATTGGGCGCAAAGATCTAAGCCTGCAAACTTCTAAGAAAATGCCGCAAAGACGAAGTACTAGCAGGAGTCATCGTTGTTGCAGCTCAGTGCGCATAAGGCACCTCCATGAGTTTGGAACCATACCTATCAAACTTGTTTCAAGTGTACTGCAAAGATGCATAGGATGCAAGTATAGAATTTCATTACTCATGGATGATCACCCTCATAGCCTTCATGGGATGATGAGAACCAGAATACGTACTCTTTTGTACCAGACCACAACCAGCAGGAGAAAGATATCGTTTACTGAGATCTGGGCCACAGGCAAAGCATAAGAGGGAGAATTAAATCATGTTCAAATAATACCTATGGGACATACAAGAAGCCATCAACTGAGCATGGAGAATAACACCAGAGGTTGTCGTGTGATATGGGGACATCTCCAATTTCCGGGCTACACGACAAGCCATGTGGATAGAACCAAGGAAAGATCTGGATAAAAAGTGGATACAGATGCACTACTGCATCACCGAGGGTGATATCAACATGATCCCAGCCATTCCCCGGGAAGTACCGAAACGAACAGGAAAAGGAGAGGCTACGCAGGTGGAAACACAGCCTCCGTAAATCCCAGTGCCCAAGAAACCAAGGATGAGCCAAAGCAAGCTGACTCATGGAGACCAAGGGTTGAATCATACAGGGACCAAAGAAAGAGACCACACAACCGACCAACGGAAAACAGAAACAGGCTGAGGGAGAGCATGAACCCGCTCAAAATCCCATCACACAAGAACCAGGGGGAACTAAGAGACCAGTTGTGCAGGCAGCATGCGCACGGAAGAAATCGAAGGCACAATGAGCATCACCAGACTATATGATCACGGAGGACGGTGGAGATATGATCGCCAGAATGGTCCAAGATTTCCAAGTAGAATATTTCGATCACGCAGCACATCACAGGGATAAAATGCAGAAAGAGCTGGCAGAAATGTGATAGTTCCTCAAGAAAATCATGGAATCCCAGAGAACAAGTAGTAGTAGATGCGTAGAGCCATCAACAACGCAGGCCAAAGAAAGAGTGGAGGTAGAAGAACGAGACCCAGTTCTTCCAATGCCACATGCACATTCAACGGTCTACATAAAACCTAGCATGTTGCGGATGGATGAAATTATGGGATAGACACCATTGAAGTACTTGGACCACATCCAATTGGTCTTGACACGGATGCCATCAGGGGAACTACACAAAGTATAGGTTAGCGTCGAACACGAGGTACAATTTTGTGGACATAGAAACTTAGTCGAACTGCACCAAACAACAAAGAAGCGGGAAGCGCCAGAAACAGTTTGTGAGTAGGCCAAATCTGAAACTCAGGAGGAGAAAGAATGAAAAAATTAACTAGAATGTGGTGTCAGATAAATTTTTGGGAAACTTCCAAGAACTACGAAAGGAAATGAACTCCCAGCCATAGAGAAGATCGACCAGGTTGCACAGGAAATTGATCAATATCAGAAGGAGATCGAGACTCTTCAGGAATAACTCAGACCAACAACTCCACCAGCAGTGAAGGATTAGAGGAAGCAGGAAGCCACAACGCAACTACAGGAGATAGAGAAATATGTTAGCATGACAACTGACTTGTTTGATAAAGCAACGCAACTTTGGACGAGACTGGAGGAGGATCCATAGGTACAACACTAGGACAAGGAAGAGGAGAGGATCAATGCAACAATCCAGGGAATCAAGCGACAACAAAAGACCATGCCAATTACATAATGATTCAAGGGAATGTAAGAGTTGAAGAAGATGCATGCAGAACTTATCATTGCGCAAACACAGAAATAGGAGCATCGGGCTCAAATAGAACCGTTGCAGGAATGAGTAGCAGAAGTACTCGCACAGGCAGAAGGAGCTAGAACACAGATAGCACAGAACTAGCTAGAATGTGCATGATTGATGAGCAATGAAGTGGCAGTTCAGACAGTGGACACCATCAAGGAGAAGACCACGCAGGCACTGACAAAGGCAACATAACTACAGGAAAAGTTCCAGGCAATCACCAACGAGATCGAGGAAGCTCAAAAAGAGTAGGTGACTCAGGATGAGTCACATGTCAGTGTTGGGGGCATGTTGGCACCAGGCCGAAGTGGAAGGAAGGATGATCATGGGAAAGAAATCATGCAGAAACTGAAGTAATAGCTAGCGAAAGAACAACATGCGCACATGCAAGAAAGTGTGCACAAGGAAAGTGACAGTTGGAGGAAGAACAACACACACATGGGAGGAAGACCTAACATCGGAAGGGTTAGGGTTTTGGTAATATTTTGGAAAGAGGCTGAAGAGCCCGAAATGTATAAATATAGATAAGAAGATATCATATATAGGTTGGTTGATTAGGTTTTCATATAGTAAGTTGTTGTTATTTGTTGCTAGTCTTGAGGATTGTAGCTCCGCATGAGCGAATGTGATATGTAATTATTTTGACTGTGTGAACCTATTTTGTAAGATGTTGAGCAAAGAAGAGAAGAGGAAAGGTATATCTGAGGATTAGACTACAGGATGTAGAGCCTGGTGCGATCTAGTTCGCCTCATATAGATCTTACCCCTAAGAGGGGAATTGTAAGAGTGCGGCGCCAGAAATACAAAACTACTAATAATAAAAGAGCCAAGAGCCAAATATTTGTGGATGTATCCCAGGAGGGGGTGAAACATGGTAATGTTTGTGTATTATGACGAATGCATGCATATCATTTCTTTCTTTTAGCGATTAATTGTTAGGCTTGATGAATGAGTTAATACATTGTTATGAAAACTATTTATTCTATTCTGGAAATAAACTGTGAAATATATGTATGCGACCATGAGGAATAATTATATTACACTAACAATTCGTGGTACATGGCTTTGGTCAAGAAACCCCTATCTCCAACTCAACCCTAGGCTGTAAACACTTGAGTCTTACAGTCACCCATTTAATTCTATCTTGGGTGAGACTGCACAGTACCTTCTATGTGTTGTGTTTCCTTCTGGTTTACCAGGAGGGCCGATAGTTTTAGAGGCTTTTTTGGAACCCCGAATGACATGAACCCTAGTTCAATAACTCAAACAGGCTGGTAGAGAAGACTGACAAGGTGAAAACCCAACATATCATCAATTTTCTTAGCAGAGAATTCAAGTTATGAAGGGGAGAATACGATTGTCCTAGAATTCCACCGACCCAAAAATAAAATTGGCTTTAATATGAATTGAGTTCATTGGTAAAAGGAGAAATTGACTTGTAGCTAAATAATTTTTTTCCATAGTATTGTTATCTATCTTCTTGTGTGCAAATGACACAAATAAATTAGCCAACAAATCAATCCATAGTAGAGTTTACGCTTAGATTTAGCCTTGCATCCATTATAAGAACATAGATCCTTGTAGAGGGAAGAGGAACAAAGGTATAACATCCTTTATGAAGATAGAGATATCTATACAAGACTGTGATAGATAAGAAACAAAATTTTGTAGAGGATTTGTGTTGATGAATTGAGTGGATTATAAGTCCCTCATTTATGCATCATCGGGTATGAAAGAATTTGAATCCTTGATCATGACGTAACTACTATAAATTTATAGACATCAGCATGGGTAAAGGAAACCGAGGGTGGATGGAATACTTGAGGGCCACCAATTCTCAACTTCAAGAAGATAACTAACACTTGAAGGATAGGGTGCAAATATTCAACTAGAGGATGAAAGAGATGGAGAATAACCTTGAGATTTCTACCAAACTGTTTCCAATTCTAAAGAAGAGATTCAAAGAATTCCAATCCTCCCCAACTATGGTAAAAATAGAGTGGGAAAATCACATAGTTCAACTTGTACACTTGGGAGAGAAGGTCATTTAGTTAGATAGGTAACAAGGAGACAGGATTGCTTGGATGGAGACTTAGCTGCAACAAGAGTTGGAAGAGAAGGAGGCCTTGGAAAATATCCAAGAAATTTTCTAAGAGCACCAGGAAGCAAGACCACTTTCCATTTCCACTAACAGGGACAACACCATGACCGAGACCACTTGGTAAGTTCATCTTCTATAAACATTTCTCAACATAATATTAGTGAATTCAAAAATCATAACATAGGCATTTGTTCCAAACTCTTAAGGAAAATGGGCTATGATGGAGAATGTAAGGCATCCTAAGACCCATTGTATCTACATCATCGGTTAAGTGTGAAGGCCCGAGTTTTAGTAGTAGAGGTGAAAATCCCATGACCATGAAGAACATTTTTGTAAAGGAAAAATACATGATAGAGTTGTCATTATCGTTAGAGGAAGGAATAGTAGTACATGAAGGTTGCATCTCATTACTACCTCATCTCTCATGTGCTGAACTAAAGAAGGGAAATGATGAGAATAGATCAAATACTTATCCTATACCTTCTCTTAGAAGCAGTGGTAAGCCAATCATCTAGCGAAAGAACAAGAATAAGACTGGGAGGTATTCTTCAAATGAGACATCCTTTATTTGTCACTTCTACAAGAGAAACATCCATAGCACTTTCAAATTTTTGTATTCAAAGGCTTTCTCATTTTACAAGAAGAATGACCATCTTGAGGCATCATTATAGGAGAAGCAATCCATATGCCACAAGACTGATTGTTTTCATACGATGAAGGACAAGAAGTCTTCCTAAGTCCAACAATGAACTTATCGATACATGGGGAGGATAACTATCTTGACAAGTCCATACAAAAACCCCAATAACTATTGCCGCCACTATAATTTGAGTGGTCATTGAGAAGTAGAGTTTTGCTCACTTCATCTAGAGCTTCACCCCTTAAACCACACATCTAGGAGAAGAGTGTGGAGAGTGAAGATTGAAGAAGATAAAGAGTTCCCTCTATCTCCAGTCCAAGGAACACAAGATAGCCAAGGAGCTTGTTGACAGGTAAAAATGACCTATGTCAACAAGGGGAGAAATGTCCAATGGAAGGTCCCAATTAGACCTACTCTCATTTGGTATGGCAATTTCCTCCACTGCGTGGGATCAATTGTCACCAATAAAATTTTCTCTCGAAAGGAGAATTATTCGATTAAGATCTCTAAAATACTAAATGCATTCTCAATCTATCATGAATATGTAGTTCTATTCTAGCCTATGCTTATTACTATTGTAATAGTGACATAAATTAATTGCAAGCATAAAGTTAAATTACTGTAAGTAAAAACGAATTCTTGTTCAACATAATAAACTCTACTATCATATATAGCTCACATAAAGAAGAATGAATTCATATGTGTTAATGTTTTATGCTGATATTATAGTTCTTTGCATTTCATAAAGATAAGAGCATAACAACCACAAGATCACTAAGAAATACACATCCACAAGTACACAACATTTAT
>JZKD02S1721022.1:596208-618275 GCA_000966675.3 Picea glauca
ATTAACCTAACAATAAAAATAATAATAATGACATGATTAATCCACAATGGGGATTTAATCCAATAACAAAATAATAAGAATGCTCTTCGCAGTTACATTATTTCAACAATATGCATATGATAATAAATATGTCCTTGTAATCAAATCCATAATCAATTCATAATATTCCACCAAGAAATTTTAGAGTTGAGAAGAACATAGAAAAATAATCACTTGATAAAAATATACAATCATATGAACAGGTCATGAATTTTTCTTTGTATTTGTTCTTCAGAAAACAGTCTTCATTTTGAGATCCAAGCAAGAAAAAAAAAAAAAAAATTCTCTCAATCCTTTATTTCACTTGATAAAAATATACAAGAAATATTTCAAGATTTTGACGCCCCCAAAATTACAACGAAGTTGTAAAGAAAAAATATGAAAAGAAAGTCTACTAGTTGGTTGCACGATCATCTAAATATGGTTGTACACATAATACAATATGTTTGAACCTAATATGATCTATATTGCATACCAATACAATTTGGTTTACCTCCCAATATGATATCTTAGCACAATTGTGACATACCTAAACCACCAGTCCAGGCCATGTCACCTGCGAAATAACTCTTAATACCACACTGTAACGTACCCATCAACCCAGGTACCTCTAAATTCTCCTTGGGAAAATTTGAATTTATGTTACCAATCTTTAATTAATCAAGAAACATGTTACCAACACATGCAATAATCAAGAACATGCTAAACCATACAAGAAATGAATAACAGGTTATGCATAGCATTAACAACATGCATGCACATTATAAACTCATATTTCATAGATAATAAATACAAAGAAGAATATGAATTCATTGAAAATAGAGAGAGCACTTATCTTTAAATTAACCATTCATGAACTGGCTGTAGACATTGAACATTCCACCCAACCATATACATTGTTGTTCAAAATATCAATTGTAGGCTACCCTTGATCCACAGATATGAATATGCAAGGACGGGTCCTAGGATGACTCTAACACACAACCAACTATCAATCTCTTACAGTTTTCCTAACCACAACAATCCTAGTTTATCGAATCTCTTCCCCTTTATCCTACACAACCTAAAGGAATCAAACCCTTTCTCTGCAATGTAGTCCCTCAAGACATTCCACTTCTTTTCTAGGGCTCTAGTGCTACTAGTCAGGAAGTCTCAATGATGGAAACTCCAAGTATTCTTATCTTTGGATAGTTATTTATCAACTTCCCTTATTCTCATGCATGTAGGCATCCATTTCCCCCCTAGAATAATCAATAATTTCTTACATCCAACAAGCAATGGATCTTCTCACTCCATCATTTGTTTCCCATGCCTAGACCAAGAGAAAGAATGAATGAGGAACAATAAACAAGGAACAATGAGTGGTGAACCCCCAAACAACCCAAAAGTAGGATTTATATAATTACATGCAATAAAGCACCACATGGAATTCCACAAGAAGCTCAAGTAACCACCTTTCTCAACTAAAACCAGGATGGGTAAATAAACTATAATAAAAAGACTTAACCCCTTTATCCCCATATATATGTCTTTGTTTGTCTTCCAGCCAACAATGCATTTTATTAATATATTCAAAATATTACATTTATAGGCACTCTGTCCTTTCCACTTTACTGGAACTTTGACCTAAACATATCATCTCACTAGCCTAAGTATCATATGTAAAAAATACATTATTAATTATGGGACTCAAAACTAGGGTATTACATTTCCCTCCCCCTTATTCTGGCACTATCCTCACTGCATATACAAAATATAAATCATAATTTCAAAAGTATTTAAAAATTCATGGGTACTCTTCCCGCATGGTATCTTCATTCTCCCAAGTGGCATCTTTAGGATTGTAACATGTCCATTGAACCTTTACCAATCATATGGCTCAATTATATAGAACTTTGATCTTTCTATCCAATATGTGCACCGACTGGACTTGAAAGTCTTCTTCTAGATCCACCTGAATCAAATTCCAATCAATAACATGGTTGGGATCATGTACATACTTTTTCATCAAAGACACATGAAATTTATTATTCACATTCATGGAAGCAAGTAATGAAAGCATTTATGCAACTAAACCCTATTATGTCCATTATCTCAAATGGATCATAGAATCTAGCTACTAGCTTTGTACAACTACCCAAATTTAATGAGCTCTTCTTAGGATTCACATTCAAAAGAAGACACTCTCCCACTTTCAATTGTCTAGTTGTCATGTTCTTGTATGCATAACTCTTCGATCTATCTTGTGTTTCCTTCAAATTCTACTTAATTCTAACCATCTGGTCTTCCATATCCTTGAGCAATGCTGGCACAAGTAATAATATGTTGATTGGGTTGTCCCATATCACTAGAGTGTTGCATTTTATACTATACAAATATTCAAATGGGCTCATGTTCAATGAATCTTGATAGCCATTGTTATAGGGAAACTCAACCAAATGCAAGTAATCTTCCCACTTAGATGGCTTATCCATCACATACATTCTCAACATATTTTTAATCACTTGGTTGACTCTTTCTGTATGTCCATATGACTGTGGATGGTATGCTATGATTAAATTCATATTTGTACCAAATCCTTTAAATAATCCCCTCCAAAAGTTTGAAGTACACTTTGTATCTATGTATGAAACAATTTCCTTAGGTATTCCATGCAACCTAGTGATTCCCCTCATATAAATTTCTGCAATATTATTTGTTGTATGAGTCACTTTGATGTTCGATTTCGTAGTGCACCCAAACTAGGTGCACACACACCTTAGGTCTAGTCTATGTTCTCAACAAAATACACAAACTTACACAGTTTGAATTGTAGAAATAAACACATTGAGATTCCTAACTACTTATCACAATGAAAAATAAACTAGCAATTGGATCAAACAAAGTACACAAGAAGTCAATCCAAAATATCTTGTTCTTAAACCCAAAACAAGGCTCAAAACAAATGGGATCATGTACCGAGAAAAATGGCCCTTTTCTCATACAATAGAAAATTCCAAATACTTACAAATTCACGATAAAAACCTTCCTCTGTTTCTGTGCCCAAATTTTGTTGAAATTTTTGGCTGTCATGTCAGCCCTAAACTTGTCCTCAAGGTTGTAACAATTTTTTTCTATCCTTTTTGTTGTTTCAGTGTTGTCCATCCCTCAAGTAGCTCTTAACTTGTTATCCAAAAGCCACTTCAAAGGAATTTTGTAACACACCTGTTAAAACCCTCAATCTCTACTAATACATGCCTCTACAATTTTTGTTACATACTTATAACAATTCCTTGTCCTCCAAAAACTAACCAAAACATTGTCGTTGTCCTTCTCTTTGACTGATGGCTGCCACATAAACCTGTGGCTACTTATTTCCAGCACCCTAAGGCTCCAAGACACCTGTAGAAGCTCCCTTAGCCTTCCATATCCCTCGGTTGTCCTTTCCTTGGCTGGTAGAACAACTTAAGACCACCTATCCTCCAAGGTTGGTTTATCCCTTTACTAAGCCTCGTGGATAGAGGCTCCTCTGTTGGTTTCCTCTCCTAGGCCATATGATACTATATAGGTCTACAAATGCCTATTCTCCCTAGGTCAGGCCTTTTGTAGGATTGTTCCAACTTTACTAGGACCTGTGACAACCATCTCTTGTTTGGTCAAGCCTTATATAGGGTGTTGTTAGACCCCACCTAGTAGGTCAAGCCTCTTGTAGGCTTTGAACTTCTTGGCTTCCAATAGACCTGTAGACCTCCTCCTCCTTTGGAACCTTCCCATGACAAGAAAACTGCAGCAAGAATGAGTCCAATCATCCTCTCTCCATGGATGGACTAAGGTCACCACACAGTTGGACAAAAATCACCAAGGATGCACACAAGAATGAGATGTCACGGTGAAATTGGTATTCTTTTATACAATTCCAATGGTTGAGTTATAAGCCCCTTTAGAAGATCAACATTAAATTATAATATTATATTCACACATGTGGGTGTGAAGCCCCAACACAAGCCCTCAAACCCCATCATCAAGCCCATGAATCCCCAACTTCATTCCAAGGGAGTATTAACTAAAATGAAAGTGCAACAAGGTTCCAAGAAATATTCTCACATGGCAAACACCAAGGCCATGTGAGAATACCTTCTTGAAGCTACATAACATCAACACTCCCACTTAGTGAGGGAGGTATTCTCACCCACTCCAACATCTTCTGGAAGTATCTCTATCTCATGCACTGGATCTACTACCACAAATTCTCTCCAATCATCATGATTTCATTCTCCCTCTATAACTAAAACAAATCCTATTGTATGGAATGGTCCCTTCTTGGAAGACACCCTGCTCCTAGAAGTATCCCGGTTCTGAGCATATTTCCTTTCCATATCAACCCATGACACACTCCTGATAGTCTTGGAAGACTCCTCTCTTCCATATGGACCTAAAGGTAGATTCCCCATGAACAATTGATTCTCCCTCTGAGCTTGTTGACTCCCTCTGAAGACAAACTCCCTCTGAATCTGCTAACTCCCCCTGAAGTCGGGCTCCCTATGAGTCTACACAACCTCTAGAGATACCTTCTCCCTATCCATTATCACTCTTATATTGTTGGTCATGGATCACATAGGGAGACCATTCTGCCTATACACATTAGTCTCTTTAACTCCATTACCATTGATGTTTTTGATCTAGATACATGTCCACCCCAGAACAAAGTTGCATATCCCTTCTCCTCAATCATTGAGGATGAGAACACACTCATGAAACCATAACACATTTTCCACTCACAACACATCTCCTGACTCCATATGAAATTACATTGTACAAAATCCCTACACTACATGGTTGGTACTCATACCAAGCTCCACATACATACCTAATTCAGGATCTTATGAATACCTTGAATACATATCGTGCTCCTGACATGTGTTGGTGGCTCCCACTCTATAAGAAAAATGAAATCCTACCAGTGTAATCATACCTCTTACCCAAGTCACAACCATCCGATGAAATTCTTCCCAAGTCCATCAGCCAAGTCACAAAAAAATCTATGTGTCTAAGCACACATTGCAACTGAACCTATGTCCTCTTAAACAGTCCCGAGTTATGGTTGGACAATCAATATATTCCAATATAGACCTCCACGACTCATCTCTACAAATGTATTCATCCACCTATGTCAAATAACTCATACATTGTCTCACCTCAACAATGTACAACCCTTCAACCTGATGAATACTTTATCTCTTCAAACTGCCATACATATGAAGCTATCTCATCCATGCCAAAGCACCCGAGTCACACCCATCACAAATCACTACGAAAAACCATTGGAATTCCATCTACATAGTTGGAAACTCTCCACAAAATATACTTTTGTCAACCAAGCTCTCCACCAATCCACCAAAATTCCCAACCTGCCACACCACCAAGATGCAATAGTCCACAACACCTCATATGAACAATTTTCTGCATGACTCATACCAGAGTACATCTAACCTATTGCCACCTGCAATAGTCACTATATCTCCCTCTCAGAGATAACTCCTCAACAATGCTGCAGCTCCCTCTTAGAGTTATCACCTGTGTAAATAATTCATATTCAACTTCCCTTCTTAGAACCTCAAGCAAGCCAATGAGGAAAAGCAAGGAGATTTTGGGAAAGAAAGCATGCATGAGGAAAGCGATAGCTAGAAGAAAGAACAACACACATGCATGCAGAGAATACCTAACGACATTAGGGCTAGGGTTTTGGTAATGTATTGTAATGAATGAAGAGACAAAAATGTATAAATATAGATACTTAGGTATCATAGTGGAGTTCAAAGTATTATTGAGTTTAGCTAGTTATGTATGAGTTGATGCGATATGTAATATTTTGTTGTATGACCTAATTTTGTAAGTTGTTGATCTAGAGAGGACGAAGGAGGGTATATCTTGAGGGTTAGATCGCAGGATGAGGAGCTTGGTGCGATCTAGTCCACCTCATATATATCTTACCCAACTGAGAATAATTGTAACACGCGTGGCGCTATAGATGTGGGAATACTATAATATAAGAGCCGAGAGCCAGATATTTGTGGACGTAGCCCAGAAGGGGGTGAACCACGGTAACACCTATGTTATGTGATGAATGCATGTGTATCTTTATTGTCTTCAAGTAGTTATTGCTATGCTTAATGAATGAGTTGTTATATTTTTTTCTTATTTTCAAATGATAGTATATTGCATTTACAAGTTATAATAGTGATTTAATATACAGTTCTCATATCTCGCACTCAATCCTAGGCTATAAACACATGAGTATTACAACCTCTCATTAAAGCTGTCTCAGGTGAGAATGCACAACACATTTCGTGCGCTACATTTCCTTTTGGTTTACCAGGAGGGTCGATAGTTTTAGAGGCTTTGTTGGAACCTTGAACAGACATGAACCCTAGGTCGTTAACCTCAGATAGTATATAGGAGATATTAAAACCAACAAATGGTTTTGTTGTTGTTGGTAGTAACAAGAGAGGATTGAGTAGATGAGATAGGTTGAGCAAGAAAAGAGTAAAGAAAAGAAGAAAGAAATGAGCCATTAGAAGGGGATGTTGAGACTGTGGAATCAAACAAAAGAAGAGGTTGAAACTTGGCTAAGAACCAAAGAGTTGGAGTTTTCATAGAAAGATAACATAAACCTTAGAGTAACACCCCACAAATATATTGAGAAATAAGTGTTTACTGATTTACATGAAGCCTTTTTCTGTGATTTTCCACATCTATTGCAGGAATGGAGACTAAGGTTGAAGGATAACCATGCAAAGAACCAGATTCGACAGTTAGAGTGGACCCCAGTATAGATTGAGTAGCTACAACAGGTGAACAACAAATTCACCCGTGTAGTAGATTTTTAGCTTGATAGTATTGTGGCAGGTTTTATAATAGAGTTTGCAATTGACACAATGAAGTCGTATAGTGAAACCAAGCACAATTTTCTATGCGGACCTTGAGGAAGGTACATTCAATCGTTGTATACTTCTATCAAGATACTACTATATAACAAAGGTGTACCGACAATGGAGTTAGACAACTAAAATTCCCTGTGTGCATGGGGGAAGGGGGGAAGCACTGACAGAAAGAGGAGAAATGGAAGGAGGAAATGATAAGGGAAAGGAGGAACCCTTGGACCCAATCATGATGAATGATGACTAGATCAAGTAGATCATGGAGACAAATGGAAAGATGCATAGCATAGTTCCCTACCAATACAAGGTGAATACCAAGAAGAGAGTCGTAGCCATGAGGGAAGGCTTGGCGAGTGATGAGGAAGAGGTAGAGGATCTCTGGGCTGTGGAGAAGATTGAGGAAATATTACACACAACATATGAGAGGAAGATGAGAGGTCCAAGTATGGGAAGAAAAGGCAACAATCCTATCCATATTAATGTCAGTGTGGAACCCATAAACCAATGTGCGACTAATACACCAAAGAGAACACCACCATTTAGACAACTGAAGTTCAGAAGAAGACAGACAGCAGGAAGTACATCTACACAAGGAACAACAACTGGGGGCACCATTTCAGGAAGCAATAGTCAAGTATCTACACCGCACGGAGGTAGCAGTTCAGCATTCAGAATGGCAAGACACGATCCTACCATCAGGTTACCAGAATTCAAAGGCGAAGTGTCGGAGGACCTGGAAAAACATTTGTTCATCTGTGAGAATATTTGGGAAGCAAAACAGATCACAGACAAAGACACTAAATTGGCACAACTAGCAATTACACTAAGGGATTGTGCACTGGATTGGTATATGAGTTTAGCTACAAAAAATCCACGAGGGACAACCATAAAAATTGCAAATATCAAGAAATTTCTAATAAACGAATTCCAAAAGTCGAGTTCAGAGGATCAGTACATGAATGAGATGATTGAAATTAGACAAAAGACGAGAGAATCTGTATGGGATATTGACCAGATACTCAAGAGACTGAAGGGAAAGTTGAAATGCCTCATGACTGATATGCAACATAGGCACCTATTCATCAATTCATTGCTACCACACTTAAAGTATCCACTACGAAAATAGAAGTTCTAGATGCAGGTAGAGGCTCTGCAGGAAGCCCTACAACTGGAAGAAAACCAATATCAACAAACATACCCAACTATTGAAGAACCGAAGGAGCATTTGAAGAACTTAACGTTCCAACTAAACCAGAATAAGAGTAAGGACAAACGAGAAGTTGTTTGGTTCATTACATGCAGGACAGAAGGACACCACAAGTAAAAATTTCCAACATTTGCACAATATATGGAAGAAGGAATGCCAAATCCATTACCAACAAGAAGACTATGGTGCAAAATCTACAAAAAACAGGGTCATGATCCATATCACTGCACAATGATGAAAAAATACTAGACAGTCCCAAAGATTTCATATTGCAACTTTTGCAAGTTAGTAGGCCACGACGACAAAGATTGCAGAACTATGGAGTTGATGCGAGAAAGGACATCAGATGCATATAGAGTGCAGGAAGAAATTATGACTAGGAAAGCTGCACCACAGTTAAATCAAGTTCCAACTCCATACAACACTGTGCAACAATAGTATAATACTGCGCAACAACCATATAATAACGCGCAACCACAATACAACACAGTGCATCCTTAGTACAATACCACGTAGTATAATCAGGTGCCTCAGTATAATGCACCAAGAGGAGATCGAGCAGGTTATAGAGGTGGAGGATGAGCCAAAGGAGGTTTTGGACGAGGCAGAGGACTGATGGTATGTCACAATTTTCAACAACTAGGACATTATGCAAGAGAATGCCCGCTTCCATCAGTGACTTGTATGTATTTTTATGCATCAGATCATGACACAAAAGAATGTTCAACATTGTTAGTAAAGATCCAAGAAAAGAGGAACCAGAACAAGTAGAATGTTCAGTGTATTTCAGCTGAAGCAAGGGATGAAGGATGGAACATCAATATAGTTACTCGCGGAGGAGCTAAAACAAGAAACGATGCAGTTTTACAAGAGCTAGTACAAAACCAATGGGTGAAGAAGAACGTCCAACCAAGGAAGTAGTTCGACGCACAGAAGGAGAAGGAGATATTTAAGAAATCAAGACAAGAATTTCATAAGGAAGATAGGGTGTTGACTTCAACTATGTAGCAAAGCAAGGAAGAACCAAAGTACGAGATGCCTCCTCTATTGGATCATACCAATGAAATGCAACCCATGGGACAAGTAAGTACAATCAAAGGCTTTTTTCAATCACATGTAAAGGTAAGGAGAGATGCAACATGAGGGAAATGCTACGCAGTTTAATTCTCCAGGAAGAGGAAACTTCAACCCTCGCGATGGATTCAGAAGAAGAGGATGAGGAGGAGGCATGGGTCAAGGTCAAGGTTAGATCATTTGTTATAACTGCACCCATCCGGGTCATTTGGAAAGGGACTTTCAGAACCCTTGTACCACTTGCAGCTACTACAACTCATTTGAACATGTCATTGAATATTGTCCCGTGTTTTTAGTCAAATTTCAAGAGAGACGAGGAGGAAACCAGCAAGTACAACTAATATCAACAGAACCTCGCTGGGAGGATCCCAAAGTCATTGTTATCACTAGAGGAGGCGTTGTTATAGGAGAAGACAGAGTGACCTCAGGAAAGACTACAGAAGAATCAAGGGTCAGAAGAGCTAGAGAGAAGACACAAGTGTTTGATCCAAGGAAAGAAAAGCAAATGTTTGAAGAGAAAAGAAGAGAATTTGGAAGAGATCAGGCTTCTTCATCAAAGACATAGCCAGAACTAAGAGAATGTGGAATGCCTCTAGCATTCAATCGGTCATTTGCACCTGGAGATGAAAAAGAGCTAAGCAAGCTTGTTTGTTTCTTATATACGTTCATTGATTTGATTAAGGATGAAAGAGTTGTGCAAGAACTACAACACTTGATCAGACAGTATGAGATAGGAAGGGAAGATCCTCTGTTGAATAAAGTAGTACATCAAGTATCTAGGAAGAGAAAGAGAAACAAGGAACTACACCTTAATGCTCATATTGGAGACTACGAAATAGATTATGTGGTCCTTGTCTTAGGGTCATAAGTCAATGTTATGACGAAGCAGACCTGGGCACTCATGGGAAAACCTAAGTTGATTTACTCTTCTATAAGGCTCAGGATGGCTAATCAGTAGGCAGTAAGCCCCTTTGGAAGACTCGAGCATGTCCCTATGGACATATATGGGGTAAGAACATTTACAGACTTCAAGGCGATTGAGATAGTTGACGATAAATGTCCTTATCCTGCGTTGTTAGGAATTGATTGGGCTTTCAACAATTCCACTATTGCTGACTTAAATAAAAGAAGAATGACATTTGAAGGTGATGGCCTTAGGGTCATTGCACCGCTTTATCCTGATGAAGGTCGCATATACAAAGAACCCATCAGAGAAGAAGATCACGCATACGAGCTAGAGAACATATATAAATTGACAACAAGACAACAAGATTACATTAATCCTATGATAGATGGAAATTTAAGCTGGCAAAGTGAAAGTGCATTCTCATTAGATTCATAAGAAGCACTGGAGAACTACCAAAATAGGATGTATGAAGTCTCCACATGACAATGTGACATATTGACTAGGGAAGTTCGCTGGATTGGCACAGAAGTAAGTAATTTTCCCACATTTGATGGTTTAAATCATTTAGAAACTTTCTTACTAGAATTTGAAGAAATTGTACCCGTAAAAGAGAGACTATTGGAACTGGATGAAGCCTTGAAAGCAACACCAACGAGATGGTGGGGAACACACAAGAAGAACATTGCAGACTGAGTGAAATGTCACACTTTGATGAAAGTACGCTTTTCAGACCAAGTCGAAGGATACAAATTTCGATACACAGGTCAAAGTTGTTTGAAGGACCATGTGCAAAGTTGTGAGGAGGCCTGGAGCAACATTCCTCAAGAACAGTGGGTGCATAAATTCATTAACACTTTGGACACAATGCCTATCAATTGGTATCTTCAAGTAGAACTATGCCTCACCACTGCAGATTGGCACGGTATGACTCAGAAATTTGTAGCTACATTTTTATTTGAAATTCATCACCCCACAGTAGATCTGGCTTTGCAACTTGTAAGACATAAAGTCTTTGAGGAGGCACCTAACCTCCCTGTTGAGAAAGAAGAGGATGAATGGATTGCACCTCTTCAGAAATTGCAAGGTTGTTACGATATCAATGTTGATGAAGACGATGATCCTAGGAATGTGAACATCATAGAAACTGAAGGACAAAGAGACATAGAAGGACCAAGAGTTGAACTACCCTTCATTGGAAAACCAATCAAAATCAAGAAAGTTAATATTGGAACAGAGCAAGAACCTAAGCTCGCAAACATTGGAGATTATTGGGATGATGCCACTATTGATAAGATCACATAATTGTTGCATGAATATCAAGACTTTTTTCCAACCAAATTCACCGACATGAAGGGTATTAAAGGGCCCATGGGAGAAATGAAGATCCCCTTAAAACCAAATGCAAGTCCAGTCAAGAAGATACCCTACAGACTAAATCCCAAATATAAGAAGGAAGTCAATATTGAATTAGATAGAATGTTGGAAGCAGGAATCATAGAACCTGTTGAAGAATCAGAATGGATCAACCCTATGGTGGTCCAGGATAAGAAGACAGGAGAGATCAAAATCCGTGTAGATTTAAGGAAACTGAATGATGCCTTCTTACATGATCCATTCCCTACACCGTTTACTTATGAAGTGTTAGATAATGTGAGAGGACATGAAGTTTACTCCTTCACAGATGGATTTTCAGGTTATCAGCAAATCAAGATTGCTAAGGAAGATTTCCATAAGACCACATTTTCAATAGAATAGGGTTATTTATAGCACACAGTGATGCCTTTTGGATTGAAGAATTCACCAACCATGTTTTCTAGGGTGGTGGTCGAAGCATTCAAGGAATTTTTACATAAATGTTTGGAAGCATATTTTGATGATTGGACTATTTTTAGCTTATTGAAAAATCATAACGAATGTTTAAGACTAATGATGGATAAGTGCAGGCAATGTTAGATTTCCCTGAACCTGAAGAAGTGTATCTTCTTTTCACCCTTTAGAGTGTTGCTAGGCCATATTGTGTGTAAGCAGGGTTTGCTGGTAGATCCTTCCAAGATTTCCATCATTGTTGATCTACCTCCTCCTACTTTGGTTAGACAGCTGAGCACTGCGCTGGGACATACTGGATACTACAAAAATTTCATCAAGGGATATGCATAGATAACATCACCCATGGAAAATATTTTAAAGAAAGATTGTCAGTTTCAATGGTTAGAGGAATGTCAGCAGAGCTTTGACACACTGAAATAGAAAATGGTCATTGCGCCTATTCTAGTTTTCCCAAATTGGAGTAAGGAATTCCATGTACTTGTTGATGCATCATCTATTGAATTAGGAGCATTGTTATCACAACTAGGAGCAAGAGATATTGACCACCCGTTATATTTTGCTAGCAATAATCTCTCTACAGCTAAGATAAATTACACTACCACCGAGAGAGAAGGTTTAGCCATGGTGTATGTGCTGCAGAAGTTTTGACACTACTTGTTGGGAGGACATTTTAAGATGTTCACTGATCACTCTGCGTTGAAATACCTAGTCAACAAGCTAGTGTTGGGGGGAAGAATATGCAGGTGGCTACTGCTATTCCAGGAATATGATTTTGAGATTGTGGTCAAGCCAGGGAGAATGAACAAGGGACCTAACCACTTGTCTAGGTTAGAACATGGAGAGGAACCTACCATTTTGGAGGATACACTACCAGATGCACAATTGCTGGCCATCATAAAGGTTGATGATCACTTCACCAATATAGTCCAGTTCCTCTCAACAGGAATGACACCTCGTGAGTTACACTTATTCAAAAGAAACAATTGGTAGTTCGCGCTGCATATTTTTCACTTATAGATGGACAAATCTATAATATGGGACTTGATGAGATCTTGAAGAGATGTGTTATGGAGGAAGAAAGACCACTGATTCTGGAAGAAGCACATGAAGGCATTGCAGGAGGACATTATGCAGGAAAAGAAACAACGCAGAAGGTTCTTAGAGTTGGCCTATGGTGTCCCACTTTACACAAAGATGCTAAGGAATACTACAGAGCTTGTGATGTATCCAAAGAGTTGGGAAACATTCCAGAAGATATGAGATGCCTTTAGCACCACAACTAACTTTACAAGCATTTGAGAAATGGGCTATTGATTTTGTGGGACCTATTAACGCACCAGAAAGGTGCACATGAGAAAGATACATTATCATTGCAATAAAGTATTTGACCAGATGGGCAGAAGCAAGAGAATTTAAGGACTGCAGTGAAACTACAGCTACGCGGTTCATATTTGATGATATCATAACCCAATTTGGATGCCTGAAGATCTTCATGAGTCATGAGTGATCAAGGCACACACTTCATCAAAAGAACTATTGAAGCCTTGACTCGGGAATTTGAAGTTCATCATCAGAAGAGGACACTATACCAGCCACAAGAGAATGGTACAGTCAAATATTTCAATAAAATCTTGGAGACGGTGCTAGCGAATATTTTCAGTGTGAACAGGGATGATTGGGATCTGAGAGTACCAGCAATGTTATGGGCTTATCAAACCACTTGCAAGAAGCTGACAATGCAAACCCCCTTTAAGCTAGTTTATGTTATGGAAGCAGTGGTATCTATGGAATATTTGGTTTCTAGTCTAAGAATTACAGCATTCAAAGATATGGACAACAATGGCGTTGTTCGAAACAAGCTTGAGCAATTAGTGGAACTAGAAGAAGACAGGTTTATTGCAGGATTTCATGAGCAGGTACAGAAGGAATGATAAAAGGACTACGATGACAAACATATAAATAAGAAATCCTTTAAGTAAGGAGATCTAGTATTGGTATATGACAACAAGTTCATGAAGCATCCAGGGAAGTTCAGGACACATTGACTTGGGCCATATGAGCTTGCCTATGTTACAGAAGGTGGAGATGCATAGTTGAAGACCTTGAGTGGAGAATAGAAGGAAGGTTTAGTAAATGGGATTCGGTTGAAATTGTATTATGACAACCAACTACCTCGTAGATCTCAGTAAAAGAATAAGAAGAAGGGTATAGGTATGAGGTGTAGTTGAAACTGGGTACCAGACACAGAAAAGACAGTTTTCACATGACAGAGAGGGACAGAACAGAAAGCACAGGCTACTCCACGCAGTCTGAAGTCAAAGAAAAACAGAAGGTCCAGTATTGTAGTGACTCGAGACGAGTCATAAGTGAGTGTTGGGGGCTTGCTAGCCCTTGGTTATGGACCAAGGAAAAAATTGAAGAAAAAGGAAGAGAAAAGATGAAGTACGAACTGCGCGGAAGGCACATTGACTGAGAATGGGTCGAAGTGGTCAAAGAAGTAGAAATGATGGAGTGGAGTAAGGGAAAGTGAATCGTTGAACAAGAAGATCAAGAAAGATAGATCAACAAAGAAAATGGATCATGGACAACTCATCAAGCAGAAAAAGATGTCAACGAGTGCTTTTGAGAACCCCGTGGGAAAGAAGGAAATACATTTTGGCAAAGCCTTGAAAATGTGGGTCAAGTCGACCTAGGGTTTTAGACACCTAGGGTTCAATAATTTAGGGTTTTGACACTTATGATTCGGTCTAAGGTTGTCCAAGAGTCATTGTAATGTATAAATAAAGATCTAGACTAGAGAAGAGGGGTTGGTGGTTCGTCATTGTGGGTTAAGAGAGTGATTATTGTTCATTGTGTGAGATAAGTATTGGGTGTAAGTGTGTTCTTGGATTGTAATATCTTTAGCTGGGTGCAAAGATCAACCCTGCAGTTGGGTGCACAGGGAGGGGAGAGAAAGAGAGAAAGAGAGAAAGAGAGAGAGATCTGTAAGCTAAGTGCGCAGATAGAACTATATGTTTTCATCTTAATAGATCAAGAAACACAGTTATGTGGATGTAGCCCTAGGGAGAGGGTGAACCACATAAATATTGTTTTTTATGTGGTTGATTTTGTGTTCTTTACCTTCTATTATATTGTTATTGTGTTAGATCTGAGATATAACTTGCGAGGTAAGCTTAAGGGAGGTAAATAATATCTAGTTGTGGTGTGTGTTCTTGATCTAGATCCAATTTGTATTTCCTTTGGTTGTAGGCACTTGTGTCCTGCAACCCATCTATTGCTACTTTGGGTGAAACTGCATCTTCTCTATAGGTCTTGCCAAAAGGGCCAGTAGTTAGGGTTTGTTAGTGCATTGTTAGAGTTGAACCCTGGGTCTTCCCCTATGCCAACAGGTTGGTGCATGGTTGATGCACTTTTTTATGGTACAGGTTGATTATAGGTTGTTTGGTACAAGTTGGTGCATGGTTAATGCACTTGTTTATGGTACATGTTGATTACAATTTGAGGTGTAGGTTGATGCATGGTTCAGGTTATTGGTACAGGTTGTTTGGTGCAGGTTGATTGGTATAGGTTTACAACAATATATCTCACAATGATAGTGTGACAGTGGTTCCATCATTCTACTTATACGTCAGGGTGGTTGGACGGGGAAAGGATAGGTGGTTGTATCCACCTTCTGGTTGTAGCCAGAGAACTTAGGGAGTTGTAGCCTCCTTCTGGTATTAGCCAGATAATTGGGGAGTTGGAGCTTCTCTCGGGTTGTATCTTGAGAAACTAGGGGGTTGGAGCCTCCTTCCAGTTGCAGCTAGAAAACAAAGGAATTTGGTGCTTCCAATGAATGTAATTCTTAAAGAGATATAAGAAAAAACATTATGTGGTTTTCTCCTGCTTTTGGTTTCCATGTAAAACATTGGTGTATCGTGTATGTGTGTGATTTCTTATTTGTTCATTGTTTATTTACTCTACAACTATTGGATGATAATGCTACATTGATATAACACTTGCATTTTATGGTGAAAAAGGATTAAATTGCTCTATTACTAATTCACCCCCCCTCTTAGTAATCCAACAATTGGTATCACAGCAGGTTCCTTCAGGAAAGATTTTAACCACTAGAACAAGATCATGGATTATTATGAGAATGGAGTACCAATGTTTAATGGTCATAATCGTTTTAAGTATGAGATGTGGAGTAGAAGGATGCAAGTATTTTTATAGACACATGGAAATTATATCTGTCTATCATTTGTTACAGGATATGATAGTTCAAAAAGGGAAAAGACTGCAATCAAGAAGGAATTAAAGAAGAATAAAAAAATAGTAATGGATTTCATATTGGAAGGATTACCTAATCCAGTAAGAGAAAAGGTTGGTAAATGTTCACCAGCCAAAAAACTTTGGGATAAGTTACATGACATATATTCTTCACCCATCGTAAATTCATAAAATGCCAAAGAAGATGTAGATACAGATCAAGAAGAATTATGTTCACCATGTCAAAAAAATTCAGAAGATGAAGAGTACATAATCACCAGAGAATTGATTAGTGCTTTAGATGAACTAAGAGAAGAAAACAAGTCACTCAAGAAAGAATTGATGAAACAAAAGGAATTTTTTCACATTTTTGAAGAAGCCTGATAGGTCATTGATAACTTAAGAACTCAGCTAGAATAAGTCAGAAAGATCGAATAAAATATTTAATATCAAAAGAAGTATTTGGAAGCCAACATAGAAGCACAAAAGGAAGAAGCAGAAATGAGAGAGAAGATATTGACATATCATCTTAAGGAAATAACTAACGATCTAAACCAGCTTGAGGTAGAGTTTGGTCAAGAAGAGAAAGGACTTGAAGAAGAAATAATCACATTAAAAATTCATCTTGAAGAAGAGAAAAGAACAGAAGAAGTCATGAATTCTCAGATAATGAAGAAAGAAGAAGAGGTTAAGAAGCTTGAAGAAGAATTTGTCACATTGAGAAGTAAAATCGTCAAGCTCAACAAGAACGTTGAAGAGACAGAAACATCCACATAAGTTATAGAGAATGAAGAGAAGCACTCAAGGTTTCTAGAAAATAAGAATGAAGAAAATAGAAACAGTTATGCAAAAGTACTCAAAGGAAGGAATCATGGTCAATCGGAATCTAAAAAAACTATTGAAGATACATATTCAAGAATACCATTCATGTTCAATCCACAAAGAAGATTCAATCATGATCATGATCAGTTAAGGAAGAAATTCAGAAGGACTACACCATAAAGAAGATCACTCACTCCTAGGTATGCAATTTTTTTTTATGGTCATTGTTTTTATTGTACTAATTTTGGACATAAGGTTTCATATTGCAGACATTATAAAAGAAATGTTCAAGAAAGAAGTGCATATGTGGCCCCACGTAACATTGAATGTTACAAATTTCATAACTATGGACACATAGCTAGTGATTGTAGAAGCATGATTGATACTTCCATGAAAGAGAACACTAATATTAGATATAAGAAAGTATGGATAAGAAAACAAGAAGAAGAGGTGAACAAAGACTAGGTCCCAGAGATCGCAATATTGGCAATAAAACAAGATGAAGAAAATTCTACAGAGAAAAAGAAAGACATGAGATACATAAAGGTTGGGAAAATAACTAAAAGAAAATAAGGACAGGTAAATAAGGAACATGTTCAAGAGATTGTACTTTCAAGCATTGTAGTGAAAGATGAATCCACAAATAGAAAGAAATAAATCAGAGCTCAAAGAGATGATGAATCTACCAATGAAGATGATGATGAATACACATCAGAGCATGAATTTTTCTGAGCCATTCGGCTTAGAGACTCCCAGGTAATATGAATATTAGACATGGGGAGTTTATGCGATAGATGTGACAGACCAAAGAACCATTCTTCAAGCAACTTGCAGAGTTTGAGAAGATAGAACCAGAGAAGTCAGTTAGCAAAAGTATAATTTTATGTATTAATCAAGACTTCATGATAGTATATTGATAAATGGGTGAGCATTATGGACAGTTTTTCAAGTAGAGTATTGAAAAGTATGGACAAGAGCATGGATTCATAGATTGGTTCAAAGAGTGGTTCAGAGATAAAGGAATATTATCATAATGGATGATAATTACACAGGAAATGGCTCAAAAAATGCTAATGGATTCCAAATTGACAGATATTTTTTGGACACATGCAGTGCATACAACAGTTCACATTCAAAACAAAGTAATGCTCAAAAACAACAATGACAAAAATCCCTATGAACTATGGAAAGGAAGAGCAGACAACAACCACTACATCAAGGTAACTCAAGGTAGTATTTTATTAATTGAAATTTATGTTGATGATATTGTTTTTGGAAGTACTAATGACAGGTTAAGCCAAAAATTTGCAAAGGATATGCAAAATGAATTTGAAATGTCATTGCTTGGAGAACTATCCTTGTTTTTGCGTCTTTAGATATGTCAAATAAACCAAGGTATTTTTATTTCTCAAACTAAGTATATCATAGAAATGATAAAGAGGTTCAGAATGGAAGATTGCAAACCAGTTACCACTCCTATGAAAACCAGCTGCAAGTTGAGAAAAGAGAATGATTCAAAGTCTACATACCAAAGGAAATACAGGTCAATGATTGGTAGCTTACTATATGTGACAACATCTAGACCAGATGTAATGTAGGTAGTTGTATAGGTGGAATGATTTCAAGAAGCACCAAAGGAATCACATGTCATAGCAATAAAGAGGATTTTCAGATATCTCAAAGGAACAAAAGATTTTGGATTATGGTATCCAAAAGGAAAGTATCTATCACTTATGGCCTACATAGATGCATATTGGGGAGGTTGTATTGATGACCAACAAAGCACTAGTGGAGCAACGTTCTACTTAGATATACAGGTAAAGTATGATGATCCCATTCCAATCTATTTTGATAATACAAGCGCCATCAATATCTCAAAGAACCCGGTGATGCACTCCAAGAAGAAGAACATTCCAATAAAGTATCACTTTATACAAGAACACGTTGTAGAGAATAACATCAGAGTTGAATATGTGAGCACAAAAGAACAAGTGGCAAACATCTTTACAAAACCGCTTCCAAGGGAATCCTTTGAGTATTTTCGTCAGAGACTCAGAGTAATTTCTACTCCAAAATGAATGCTTTTGAATGATTATCTTATATGTATTATATTTACACGAGGAAGCACCATAAAGAGGAAAGTTTATGCTGGGGGATCAGTTTCGGGAAGATTTTATTCAGGGGAGTATCCCCAATGATAGTTCAGATAGGGGGAGTATCCCCAGATGGAAAGATACCTTTTCCATTGATGACAAAGGGGGAGAGATTTATCATATGAAGGATAGAAATGCTTGGAGAGAGAGCACAAAGGCATGTAGATAGGGGGAGAAGACCAATGAGAGCTCAGTCAGGGGGAGCAGCTCCAAAGAAAGAGCAGCCCCAAAGGGAGATACCCTTTTCCATTGATGTCAAAGGGGGAGATATAGAAACATTGATGAGGAGTATAAGCATTAATGTTATCATGACTAAGTGTTGCCTTCAATGTTGGTGTTGCCATCAATTCCAAAGGGGGAGATTGTTAGACAATTGGCTTAGGTTGATGGACAGTTGGTATGGATTGTTGGTTTTCATTGATTTCAACCATTGGAGAGTGATATTGTATATTGATTTCAACCCTTGGAGAAATTCCGATAGCGAATTCTGGTAGCACAAAGGTTTGGGTAATGGAACCACGTTTTTTTGATGTATAATGGTATGAGTTTTAATATATTTGAAGGTAATACTATTCTAGATGGGTAGTACACGTCATTCCATTTCCAGTGGTATGTGGAATGTCACATAACTCCTCATGGTTAGAGAGTTATGGCCATGTGAAGTTGGAGAACCCTCATGAGTCCTCTAGAAGCCCCAAAAGGTCAAAGTAGTCAATGTCATTTAAGAGATTTCTAGAAGGTAACTAATAAAGTGAAGTGATGAGTGTACTATAATTCAAATTGAATACAAATAAATTATTTAAATAATAAAGTTAATGGATAAATCACTAAGTTGACAAGTGGTTAGAAGTTGGTTAACCCTAAAATAAGGAAAGTGGGTAAATATCGTTAAAATGTAACCCCTTGAGGAAGCTATATGAAAGTATAAATAAGAGGTAAGGCTCTCTCATTTTAATTACACTTGAGAATATTGAATATCTACAGGTGACTTAGGAAACTAAAGGATATCTAAGCTGAATTTCAGAGGGAAGGTGAAGTAAAGAAGGTCAAAATTCAAGGGAGGATAAATTCTTTTGATGATGCTTTCTCAGGTATGTTATTAACAGGTCATCTCACCATTTTCGCAATAATTTTTTTTCTAGAATAATTCAGACCATGGAATTGGGAGGACAGTGAGGAAACATATCCAAGTAGTTGTGGTACAAATTTCAGCTTGTGGGTTGTTGTATTTTTGGAGCTACACTCTGTGGAAAATAAGGTTTGTGGCTAGTCCTGAAACTAGTCTAAAACAAGTGTTTCAGGTAAAAACGTCATAACTTATTCATAATAGATCCAAATTCAATAAGAAAAAATGTCTTGGTTATATTACAATCTTTAGTATTCGGTGTACATTTTTTGTTGGATTACTGAGAGGGGGGGTGAATTAGTAATAAAGTAATTATAATAATTTTTCTTCAAATAATCCAAGTGTTATATCAATGTTATTATCCAATAATGAGCAATAATAAATGAACAATCACACACATACACAGTACACCAGTGTTTTACGTGGAAACCCAAATCGGGAGAAAACCACAGAACGCTTTTTCTTATATGTCTTGAAGAATTACATTCATTGGAAGCACCAGCTTCCTTTGTTTTCCAGCTGCAACTGGAAGGAGGCTCCAACCCCTACTTTCTCAGGCTACAACCTGAGGGAAGATCCAACTCCCCAATTCTCTGGCTAAAACCAGAAGGAGGCTACAACCCCATGTGTTTTCCGGCTACAACCAGAAGGTGGCTACAACCACCTGTCCTTGCCCCGTCCAACCACCCTGAAGTAGAAGTAAAATGATGGAAACAGTGTGACACTATCACTGCGAGATATACCGCTATAAAACTCTACGAATAAACCTGAACCATGCATCAACCTGTACCTCAACCTGTAATCAACCTTTACCATGAACAAGTGCATCAAACATGCATCAAACTATATCTTACACAATTTCATCAACCATGTAACAAGTATGTACCAGTCATGTGTCAACTACTCATCAACTATGACTCATCAATATGTACCAACATCATCAACTATACACCTCATGTATGTGCTAACTCATCAACTACTTGTCTCAACCATGTACACAACATGTACCTTAACCAAAATCCCTCATCAATTTCATCATCCAAATATGATTTGTAACTCTATAATATACCTGGTGTATATTATCACATAACTACAAACCTTGTTTAACTTTAACAACAAGAGACTAGCATTTTCATCAAACTTTTCTTTAGTCTCACATGACTAGTTTTGGATTAGTCAACAACCCTAACTTTAAATAATCATAACTTTGTACCTATAATGAATAAATATATGAAACATATACACAATGTTCTTTAGTGTGTTTTATGCAATTCCTCTAAGTGTCACTACCTGGAACCTCTCAGAAAATAAGTTATAGCAAAAATCTCATACCTTGCTGAATTTTGTCTTATTCTAGAGAGTGACCTTGTAGAGCATGCCCCACACATAATATTTATTGAATATATATAAAAATATTACACAACATACTACAGACTGTAATATAAACAACACATTTTGTCTTACTGAATTTGGATCTGTTATGAAGAAGTTATGACGTTTTTACTCGAAACACATGTTTTAGACTAGTTTCAGGACTAGCCATAAACCATATTTTCCACAGAGTGTAACTCCAAAAATACAATGAACCACAAGATGAATTGTTTACCACAGATACTTGGATATGTTTTCTCAGTGGAATAGAAATTTCACGGTCTAAATTATTATATCCAAAAATTTATAGTGAAAATGGTGAGATGACCTGTAAATAATATACCTTAGAAAGCACCATCAAAAGAATTTATCC
>JZKD02S1721022.1:624547-638251 GCA_000966675.3 Picea glauca
CCAACTAGTTTGTAGTGTGTAAAGAGGCTAATTAGGGCATTTCTAGGTCTTTGACCAGCCACCCAGTCGAATCCAGTCCAGATTTGAGTGTCAAATCAACTTGGAAGCTAAACCATAAGTGGGTGGGAGGCCGACCACTCTCATAAATGTGTCATTTCTCAGGTGCGTGGCTTTTTGTGACAACAGTTGTGCATCGTGCTCATGTGTGTGATTCCTGTGTTTATGTTTTGTGCATGTGCACGCGCACCCTGTGTATTCATAGCGCCCTTTAATTTTGTCACTAGTTGTATAGTTTTTTACCCTTTGGAAATGGTTTTGTGGTAATTTTGGTCCATGGGTGACCTCATAACTATTTGACGATGTTGAATTCTTGTGACCATTTGCGGATGAAATTTCAGTGATAATAGATGCCCCCTGATGGATGAGGTTAGGAGCATACATATAGTCGAAATCCATCAATGTTTCTTCTACTGAGAGTGTTGTTGTAAGAGAGAGTGATAGTGGGATTGTCAAGAGTTACCTATTGGAGGGAGAAGGGAACCTGTAGAACCTAAACTTCCATAAGGTGTGTAAAAATAAACTGTGTACAAATGAGGCGGGCATGCCCCATGCTCGTGTCATGTAACTCAAAAAGGAATGAGGTGTTGATGTAGACAACTGCAATGCCCTCGGGGGTAGTTGTGACTGCAGTTGTGATAAAGGCAGAAGAGAATTCGGTGGAGCAATATACTCTGAACAGTAGGCAATGACATCTGTAAGAAGTATCATGAATTTTGTAGGCATTGATAACCCAGCCAAGTTAAGAGGCCTTCGACAAAGATAAGAAAGAACTACAATAGTTGCAAAGTAAGACCCAGCGTAACATGAGAAAGTGTTGAAGTAAAATGTTATGGGGGTCAATGACAGCAGGGAGCAATTGTGGTTCTCCCTGTGTCGTCCAATACATCTCATTGGAAAGGTAATGAGAGTCAAGATACTGTCAGCCTTCTGGAAACTGTGCTGATGTCGACAAAAAGGGGGATGCGACTCCAAGAAGCAAAGAGCTTCGTGAAATATACTAGGTGAGGTTAGGAACTGGAGGAGGTACATGGATGAATTCAAGATGTAGGAAGACTCAAGACTGCCCTTGGTTGGGGGTATAGGTGAGGTAAAAGTGGCTGCAACCATTCAACTAGGTCAAGTGTCAGGGGGACAACAAGACAGGGGATAAGTTGTGCCAGAGGCGGGATGAAGTGAGAAAACTCAGAGGGTAGAGGTAAGTGGCCTGTGGGATACTTAGAGTATATGGACAATGTCAACAGGGGTAGATGATAAGGAGTGCCCCAACCAAGGGTGACATGGGTTGCATTTTCCAAAAAGGGAAGAATGTCGCCAAAGGTGATGACAAAAAGGTAATGTAAATGCTGGAAACAAAGGCTTTGTACAATGTAAAAAAAATAAAGAATAATTTGGGATGAGTGTACAAATACAGAAACAGGTGACCTGATGTAATATGGTTGGCCTGGGTAGGGCGCAATTTGCTTGGAGAACTGGTGGAGGGTGGGGGCCCCATGGGTGGGTTTTTGTATGAGGTAGGTGAAATGAAAGGAAATTTACAGAGGGGAAAACTGATTGGGGATGAAATGGAGGGTTCATGATACTGCAGAGGTGCAGTAAAAAATAGAACTTTGAAGAGATAATCTAGGAGTCCAGTGGGAAATCTAGCAAAATGAGGAGGAGTATGTGGCTGATTCGTGACATGATGTAATACTATCGGGACTCCCATCCCTAAAGGGTTTGAAAAACAACATGAGTGTCAAAGGCACAAAGGGGTGCTATGAATGGGACAACTCATGTGGGTATGAGTGCTACCGAGTGACAATACCAAAGATGCAAATGGAGGTGTTGGTATTGCAGAGCCGGAGATGGGGATCCTAAAGGCAAATGTCAGAGGGTGTGACAGGAGATGCAAGTGAGATTTAGAGGGAATGATTACATGCCAGTGTTGATTATATACCTGAAGGGGTTGCGTTGATGTATGATGACCAAGTACCTGCACACATGAAAACCAAATACCCGACGTGAGCATGAGCATGCGTACCTAGTCGAGATATGAAAAAAATGGCGCCCCAGGGGCTCATGATGAAAAGTGGCCCAAGCACTGTCTTGATGTAGATGACGAGATGTTGATCCCGTGGCTGAAGACGAATCGAAGAATGGACACCCGGAGCTCCCGGAATGGTGAGTGAAAGTTTGGAGAAAATGCCTATATATAGCTGTAGGGCCCACATTGCCACCTCATTTGTACTTTCCGCTAGAGTGACTGGACAAGAGGTATTTAGAGGAGATTTAGAGATTCTGGGAGAACGAGGCAGTTGATCGAGGACCAGCGAGATTCATGTTAATAGTCTGATCGTCCTGCATAGAATTAGGTTTTCCATTTTTGGGCAGGGGTTGTACAGAGAACCGTACAGGGGGTTTTAGAGATGTGGGCCCCCAAGTGTGCGGGCAATCCAAAAATATGTGTGCACAACTGTGCACTTGCTGTCTGGATAGCCATGCATGGGGGCACCCATAAGGGGGATTAAGGCGCGCATTATGTGGGCATCTGTTGGCGACACAGTCGCGCATGTGTGCGTGACTGTGTAGTGGGTAGGCGTGCTTTGATGCGTGCCTATGTTCATGACAGGGGCGCATGGAGGTGTCCCTATAGGCTGAGCAGGCGTGCACACATGCGCGCCTGTGGGATGGACAGACACACCTGAGTGCACGCCTGTGGAGTGAACAGGCGTGCATACGTGTGCACTTGTGGGGTGAATAGGCACACATGTGTGCGTTCCTATGGGTTAAACAGTCACGCCTTAGGGGCAAGGTTGTCGGGTGTAAAACTTATCTATTTAATGTTTTTTATGGTCAATGTGGCTGACCTAGGACTATTTTATGTGGCTGCAGGCGATCATTTTGCATGATGTCAGTTGGTTGGTGAGAGCGGGATTGGTCCTAGCTGAGAGATGTCGTGGCTATTGAGGAGCCAAGGGTTTCTGCTATGTTGGCAACCTGTGGGCTGCTGAAGTTCTTTGAGTGCCTGTTGATACGAGTGCAGGAGTATCTCCTGCAGTTCCTTATCCAGATGTGGAGTCCGAGCCTGCATTGTTTTATTGTGCGGGGAGAGCAAATTGTCTTCACTGCAGTGGAGGATATATATTTTTTGACTGGGCTCCCATTTTGGGGAATGCCCCTACCAGCGGAGCCGGTGTTACCTGCTAACGTGGAATTAGTGACAGTGGGGTGGAGATACTATTCCAGGGAAAACTTTATGTCAGGATCTATCATGAGCATCGGGGCGATGGATGCTCTAGCGCATCGCTATATAGCAATGATGATTGTGAGGGTGTACGGGTCCCTTGTGACTCAGTGGATCAGTGGTGGTCAGCTGAGTATTATGGAGAGGGTACTAGCCGGTGAGCACTTTGCCTAGGGGCTTATGCTGCATGCCAAGATGGTAGGGCAACTGGACCATTGTCGATCCACTGATACACGAGAGTTTTCCTTTGGGTCCATCCTAGTGGTCAGGTTTTTGGAGAGGGTGCCTATGTTGTGCCCTAGGATTTTATTGGGTGCTCATGGGGTGCGAGATCCACGAATGAGGCGGTGGTCAACTATTTTGCTTCGCCATGGTGGTGGCGAGGGCGACCACTTCTTCATGGTTGAGGCGGCGCAGGTGTGGCGGTAGATGTCACAGGTGATACTGCAGTTTCCATATGCTGGTGTTGACTTCTGGGGTGATCCAGACATGGTGTTACATCCAAGGGAGGTTTTTGATCACCGAGGTAGGTTTATGAGTTTGATATATATTGTTTGTTTTTGAGATAGCATGACATGTGTATTTGGTATAGATGCTGATACTATCTGTTGTTTGTTTGTATGTGCAGATGTGGCACCTTGCGGGCATGAGGTTGAGTTGTTGAGGGCATCGTCTCATGAGGATCTGGGGAGACCGCCGTGGGGAGGGCCGTGGGTAGGAGAGAGATGTCAGTGTGAGGACATCAAGGCGAGACCAGCTGAGCCTAAGAGAGAAGCAAGGAGATGCCAGTTTGATGACCCAAGTGTCGGGCCATCACATGCTCCTCCGGCGAATGCCGGAGCAGATTTTGAGGATATTCGTCGTCGCTTGGAAGCGGTGCTACAGGGAGTGCCTAAGGTCATGTGGTCATGTATCTAGGATGACGGCATCCTAGAGCAGTGTGTGGGGGTTCCGCCGCCATGGCGGGTCGTGATACGATAAGCAGCAATAATAGGTGTTGCTATGACTGGACGGTTACCTCCCGGTTCGGAGGGACCAGTAGTGGGTGGGGGACCACCACCTAAGGGAGGGGCAGGAGGTGGTGCTCTAGAGGCACCTTGAGTGGTGCTCTATGTATTTTTGTATTTTTGTATATAGGTTGGTGAGCCCATTTTGTACTGAGGTGCTTCACTGGCCTGTGGATACTTGTATTTTTGTATGTAAACATTTGGATGGTACTGTGGACTGAATTATATATACATGAGTATACATTTTGAGATCTATGTTATGTTTACATGTGTTTTGGTAATGTGTTGATGATGTCTAATCTATATATGCTATGACAGGTTTTTTGATATGTTTATGTATGTGTATCGGTATCTTGACGTGATATATGCCAATCTAACACCCTGTTAGCTATGTGATCTGTAATTTGATTCAATTGTCTTGGAATATGTGTAAATGTAATGAAATCAAAATTTCGACATAAAAGTATAACCTATAGGTATTTGCGAAAGAGGCAAGGATCGCGGACGCAGTACACATTGTTGAGTTGGAGAATGACTAGTTGATAGTCGAGAAAGACGCTAAGGTGAAAAATACGATGATGTTGGGCATAGATGAGGAGGCTTATGACGACAGTGTATTCATCTTGGTTGTTGGTGGCTAAAACTAAACATATGCCACTCGAATAGAGCATTTCATGTGAGGGGGTATAGAGGGCCCAAGCTGCCGAAGCGATATTTTGTGTCCAATGGCTGGCGCCATCGGCATAACCGATGTGGTAGGCTGGTGGAGGAAGCATCTTTCAATAGCACAAATGATAGTTTAGACGTGAGGGATGGAGAAAAGATTAAAAACACTATAAAATAAATAACCTAAAGTAGAATTGCTACGCTTAGGCATAAAATTTCTTTAAGTATAATCCATTGACAGGTTCTTTGAGAGAGAGGCCTTCGGGAGAGGCCAAGATGTATGTGCCTTTGGTGAGGCAATGTTGGATAATGTATGGGCCATGCCATAGTGACTTGAATTTTCCATGACTAAAGGTATCGTGAGTGATATCGTAAGCAAGGATGAGGTCGCCTTTGTGAAATAAGCGAAGGTTGACATGGTGAACAAAGGTGGCCTTTGACCATTTTTTAGCTGCCTCATTGTTCTATAATGAAGATCGACGATCTTCATCCAGGGACTCTAATTTCAGCAAGCGCTACTCCATTGGAGTAGTGTTGGGTAATAGCTCAATTACAGTGTGTAAGGTGGGAATTTCGCACTCGATGGGCAGAGTGGCCTCAACCCCATGGAATATATGAAATGGTGTGAAACCAGTGGTTGTTTTCAAAACCGTACGGTAAGCCCATAGAGTGGAAAATAACATATGATGCCAATTGGTCTTATGTTTATTAACTGTGTGTTGTAACATGGTCTTGAGGACCTTGTTGACTGCTTCGACCTTTCCGTTAGACTGAGGGTAATATGGTGAGGCAAACTCATGGGAGAATCCTAACCAAGATGAGAGTTTGACGAAAATCTCATTCTCGAAGTGTTTCCCATGATCAGAAACTAGTTGGAGTGGTACTCCAAAGCGGGATATGACATGGTTAAAGAAAAAACATGTTGCAGTGTCAGCGGTATTGTTGAAGGTGGGCATAGCTTCTGTCCATTTTGTGAAGTAATCGACTGCGACAATAATGTATTTGTGCCCATTGTTGGAGGGGGGATTACAGGTCATGAAGTCGATTCCCCATTTACAAAAGGGGCCGGCAGTAATGACTGCATGAAGAAGAGCAGGTGGTTATCGTGCTTTGTTGGCATAAATCTGACACTTCTCGCATCATTTCGCGACATGAATGCAATCATGAAACAATGTAGGCCAAAAGTAACCTGCTCAGATGATTTTCTGAGTAGTGGACATTCTCAAAAGATGGCCCCCACATGTGCCGCTATGGCAGTCGTTCAAGAATCTATCGGCCTCGTCAATGGTCAGGCATCGATGAAGAATGGTGTCGACCCCTCGCCAGTATAAGATTTCTCCGATGAGTAGGTAGCGGGGAGCCTGGTGGTGAATACAAAGACAATCATCTCGTGAAAGGTGGTTACCAAACTTTTGAGTTCGGAGGTAGACGAGGAGGTCACCGTACCAAGGATCATCTGAAGTGATGTAAAAGAGATGTTCTTCGGGGAAGTCGATATTGACAGGGGCACTGGTAGTGTCAGAGGGGAAGGTCGTGACAAGTTCGGTGAGGATGATAGATTTCTTGCTCTTGGGTGTTGAGAATTCAAGATCATACTCCTGAAGGATAACGATCCATCGGGCAAATTTTCCATTAATTTGCTGACAACTGAGCAAGTATTGCATAGGGCTGGAATCTTCTACGACCTTAGTACTGCGAAGCAGAATGTAATGATGCAGTTTCTGGATTGCGAGGAAGACTACAAGGGCTAGTTTCTGATGCAGTCGTATACCCTGTAGGGTCTCTGTGCCCCGACCTCTCGGTCAAAAGGATCATCTAATCTCTTCCCCGAGATGAAGTGGATCCTTTGATTCCCACCGTGGAATCTCTGATAAAAATCTGATCCACAGGTCCTACCCTTTTCTCACGGTCTTCTGCAGTCAACCACTACCCTTTCCTCAACAAGGAAAAAATGTACTTTCAGGATTCGGGGTTTCTTGTTTCCCGATGTTGAGAATTTCCTATCCTCGTGGACTCCCGATTTCATGAATGCCGAAATCCCGATGGCCACGCCTCAGGTCGGAACTTCCCTCCTCCTGTCCACGGGACTTAAACCTCGTGCAACTCCTGGTTGATCTAACGGCTGACGGGTAACTGAGTGAGGATCCAATGGCTCACGTTCTCCTATGGGTGAGCTTTGCACACTACCATAACCTCCTCGCTTCTCTGGCAGATCGGACAGTTGGCGGGATTTCACAAATCCTTCCCACAAATTTCTGACCATCGATCTCTTTCCCTTGATGATTTCTACAAAGGAAACCAAGGACTCTTCCCTGGACTTGTCTACTTGCGCTACAAACTTTCGCTGCCCCTCTATGTTTTCAAAGGCCTTACTCCTCCTGAGATTCTCACAACTTCAACCTCAAAGAGGATCCTTGCATGCACTCCTCGAGGTGACCTCCAACCACTCTCAGGTGTTATGTACTTCGACTCTGCGCACACCTGCAACAACAATCCTTCGATATTTTTCTCAGGTTCGCAACCCTGAGACTCTCCTTGGCCTGCGCACTCCTTGCATGGCTCCTGTGCCTAGCTGCACTCTGAGGAAATGAGAACAAGACCTATCTCTCCTGAGCTTTCAGAGACAACCCTCTGAACTCCTTGTCGACGTACTCCTTGCGGACAATTCAACTGCACTCCTTGTAGGAATCTTGCTCAGACAGTGAAGCAATTGAAACTCATTCTCCTTACTCTTCCTCTCTTAGATTCCAAATATTCAACAGGAAATCATTCATACATAGCATAAAAGTAATTTCATGACAGAAAGAGAAAAACATTCAAGAGCATAACATTTTAAGATGCATACACAGAGAATATACAAACACCATGAATCTAAATCACAACTTCTTCATATTAATTCAAAAATTCTGTACATGGAGTCTGCTACCCAGCTCTCTGCTTCTCTCCTATGCTCTTCAATAATGTTACAATACACAATGAGGGTGTCTATATCCGTTTTCCCTCCACTCCTAAAACTGTCTAATCTAATATTCAATTCTACCTACTTACATAAATGCCTTCTACCTACTATGAACGAGATAGGATCGCTCAAGGTACTTTACAATACATAAGTACGCCTCTCCTTAACTATCACATTTAAGTTTGGTGCATCCACTCTTCAAAATTTTTTAAACAATTTAACATATGCTCAAAATGTGTGGCGCTTGCCCCCACGCTCGCTTGATGTTGATGATGCTCCTGCATCAGTTTCTCTTCATGTTTATACTTCAAGGGTGGCCCTGAGAGGTTTTTACTAACGTAATAAATGGCATGCTCACGATTGTCATCACCGATTTGAACGAGAACTCTTGTTACTGAGACAACTGATGCTGATATGTAGAGGATATAGTCGCGATTGTAGTCGGGTGCACTAATTAAAGGGGCATTGGAGAGCACCATTTTAATATCATCAAATGTTTTTTGTGCATGTTCATCCCAGTAAAATGGGATGTCATGGCATAGTAAGCGAAGGAAACCGTGTGCGCGAGTGGCATAGTCTAGGACAAATCACCGTAGAAAGTTAGCTTTTCCTTGTAAGCTCTGGAGTTGATGTAAATTTCAGGGAGGTGGAATTTCAATGATGGATTGGAATTTGAGGGGGTCCATGGTAATACCTCTTTGGGAAATGATGAATCTGAGGAGGCACCCTGCAGTGACGCAGAACATGCACTTGAGGGGATTCAAGTGGATGTTGTACTGACGACACCGTTGGAAGATGATTCGTAAATCATCAAGATGTTGGGTGCATTTCTTGGAACAAGCTGTGAGGTCGTTCAAGTATGCAAGGATGATATGAGATAGATCATGAAAAATGCATGTCATAGCCCGTTGGAAAGTTGCACCAACATTCTTTAAGCCAAAAGGCATGACACGATATGCAAAAGTACCCCAAGGGGTAGTGAATGCGGTTTTGTATTGATCGATTGGGTGAATTTGGTTTTGTTTATAACCAGAGAAACTGTCCATGAAGGATAGAGCCTCATGGCCTGCAGAGTCATTAATAATTTGATCGATGAAAGTCATTGGAAAGTTGTCTTTGGGACATGCGTGATTGAGATCGCGAAAGTCCGTGCAGACGCAGATAGTGCCCTATTTTTTATTAACGGTTACAAGGTTGGAAACCCATGAGGTATAGGTGATGGGGTAGATGAACCCAGCCGTGTGTAATTTGTCAATCTTGGCTTTGATGGCCACTACTTTGGATGGGTGTAGCAGTCGTTGTTTTTGACGAACTAGTGTAATGTCGGGCTAGGTGTCGATGCAATCTTCGACGATAGAGGGATCAAGGCTAGGCATTTCTGTGTATGACCAAGAAAAAATATCCCGATATTCCTGGAAGAGGGATTTATAGGTGTTGGAGTTACTTCACACACCTAGGATTTATTTTTCATAAGGTTATTCCTTGTTTATTAGTCATAATTAGTCATTATCCAGTGTCCTATATTTTAGGGGAGAATATTCCACCTGGAGAATATTCTCTTTCGGTTGACACTTTAGTTTGACTAGTTGAGTTGAGTTTAGATGTTGCATTGGTTTTGTCACCATACAACATTGGGATCATCACCAACTCACTACTATTTGTTCAGTCAGTTAACTGAAGACTAGTTGACTAGTTAACTCAGCTAGGTGGCAGTTCACTCCCGTAACTGCCTGAAAGACTAGACTAGGTGGAAGTTTACTCTTGTAACTATTGGTGTGTGTCCAGATCAATCTAGACCACCACTATGGCTCATTAGTTACTCATTTATTCTATATATATTGTAAATTATTCACTCTTTGAGTGTGGAATATGGTTAATGAGAATTCTTTCCATTCTTTCTCTCCTTCTTCTTCTTTTTCCAATTCTCTCTGCAAATGTGTGTATCATTGTTTAGCTAGATCTATTCTGTGTAGGTCAACACATTTACAATAGGCGGTGATTTCTTGAGGAGTGAAAGTGGCTCCAATGGTGATTTCCTTGATGACGCCATTTTTTATGGAAATGTCGATTTTGATGGTCGGGGAAATCTTGGCCATGTTGCATTCTTCAAAAGCATTAGGGGCAGGAATGGGGTTGTTGAACCAGTCGATATGCCCTGATGGGATAAAATCCTTGGTTTCGACGACGTATATGGGGTGTTGGTTAGGAGGAGTGGAGGATTCTTGTGGAAAGAAGAGCACTCGGTGGTATAGTGAATCCCATGGGTAGTCGGGGGTGTTTAACTCTTCAAGTATTTCCTCATCACAGTAGAATTGGTGGGAATACAAGGGGTCATGAAGAGTGGTATTGGTGACTGTTGTCATGTGGCTACCCCCTGGTGATGAAGAAGCAGGGGGAACGACGTAATGAGATTGCGATGGTTCACTCGACATAAACCAAATATAGAAGTACTGAGGAGTACCTGTGGTAGTTGGATGTAAAATTTCCATAGGGAAATGAGCGGGAGAATTGGGGGGATTAGGGGGTGAATCCTCGGATAAGTTATCCAAGAACCATAGAAGCATTGGGAGGGAATTGGGTTCAGGAGAAATGATATGAAGAATCTTTAGTAACGAGGTAAGTTCAACCATCGATTCTATAGGGGTTTGAATCAGGGTGAATTGGCGTTGCCTGTATTCAATGATCATAGGACATTAGTATGTAAAATGATCTAAGGATTCACATAGAGAGCAAGGGCATCTCATACGTTCATTGACTGAAGTTGTGACATAATGGATGTCAGTGATTTTGGTAGGGATGATGTAGCTGGATTGGGTTCGTCGTGAAAGCTTTGGTGTACTACAGCTAATGTCTGCCGGAAGCATGGCAGTGTTGGACAATGGTGTGTATAATGGCCATATTGTTAACATATAATGCAAGTCAATTTGGTTTGCAGCCCTTTACTACTTGAGTGAGGGGTGGGGGTGGTATTACTTGCTACGGTGGTGAGCGTTGATGGTGTTTGACTAAGCGGAATTAGGTTCCGTAACTCGGGTAGAGATGGGCAGTTGTTGGTTTGGTGTCCATATTTCTCACATAGCGCACATGGGGGTTGGACGTGTGGGGGAAGTGGAGTTGTGGGCTCCTTCTTCTTTCTCCTGCCCTCAGCTATGGCAGGAAGGGTAGTGAGTGGGGGTGTAGAGGGTATGGTGGGAGTGAGTATGGGAATCATCATTGGGATTCCTTCCATTTGGGGGGGAAGGGATGGTCGAGGGACCATCTCTGGTGGATGTAAATACCAAACTAGAATTGCTAACACCATATTAGAAAGGGTAAGCGTTGTGGCTAATTGGAAAGCTTGTACACCAGGTGGAGGGTAGAAGAAGGGGATTTGGGTAATGGCTTGGAGAACTGTCTCCCAAACTGGGATATGGCCTTGGGGAGAGGTGAAATCATGGACTGGTGGGGTCGACAAGTTCGCAAGAGGCTCGTGAGGAGGGAGCTCTGCGATTAGTGGGATGTCAGATATGATAAAAGCCTCCCTAGGAGGAAGGGTATCCTCTATGTCAATTCCATTGGATGATATGACGCATACTTGATTGGAAGGATGAAGGAGCGATGGTGCACCATGGTAAGTTCCTAACAATGATGGGTCTTTGAAAATCCCGGGACCCATTTTGATGAGTGGGTATGCATCATGACTTGTGTCGATGAGAGGAAGAATGTTATCAATGTTGGCAGAAGGGTTAGGCTCATAATGTGAGACTTGGTCAATGTTAACGATCTTCCTGTTATGGGGAAACATCATTGTGAGAAAGATGGAAGAGGAAACTTCCTTCATAGTGTACATGTAGCTATGACCGAATAGGATATTATAATTGAGTGGGGCATCGATAACTTCAATGTCGATGAGAATAATGTTGCCCCTGAGTTCTACAGGTACATTTTGGAAGAGCCCTTTAGGAGACGATGGTCGTTTGTCATAAGCTGGTAAGGTAATGGCAAATGGTATGAGTTTGGGGGAACCAAGTTTATGCCATATAGATTTGGACATAATGCATATGGATGCACCTTCATCGATGATGCACCGATGAACTATAATGTTCCGAATCTTCACTAGGATTTGAAAAGTGATTAAAGCGGAAAGGCGAGGTTCTCCATTGTCGAGATCAAATGTAATGAGTCGAGTATTTGTGGCGTCAACTACCCCCAAGGCAGAAAGTAATGATTTCTGCTGAGTGGGACAAATCTGAAGGACTTCTAAGACTAACATGGCAACCGGGGATTGTGCTAAGTCATCAACCAAACTGTAATTATGAGCTGCCCTAGCCTGTGGGTTGTGGACATTTATGCGCAATGGGATGTGAGGGATGCAAAGAGGTGGTTCTATGTTAGGGTGAGGGATCACCAACGGGGGTCCCGTTGGTGCGGGGATTGTTTCTGGAGGAATGGGAGGGGACTCAACGAGTGCATGGTACTGACGATTACGTGTTTGCAGAAGGATTTCTTCCTCACTGGAGAGGAGGATTGTGCGATCTGCTGGATTGTTTGGATTGAGGTACTGTCACAACTGAGGTGGGGTAGGTTGTGTTTCCTATTGGGTGTTTATCACACCTTGGTGTGGAATAGGATTCTACAGCACGACTGGGAGGGGTTGTTGCACGTATTGTTGTGGGGCCTGCTAAGGGGTAGGTAGTGCTGGAGGATGTGGTAGACTGCCTGAGTCTTTCAGTCATTTAAAATTAGCAATTTGGGGGCAATGATGAGTATAATGACTGAACTCACCGCAAATGGCACAAGGGAAAGAGGTTTTGATAGTATTGTTATTTCTCCCTTAACGCCTATTGTTATTGCCCCCCTGGGGGTTTTGATTCCCTTGGTTCTAGTTGCCCCCATCCAGTTGGTTTTGTTGGGGTTGATTCCCTCCTTGGCCTGGGTTGTTATTGTTCCTATTTCTTCCTTTCTTTTTGGCATTATTTGACGGATGGGTTGGATTTTCCGTATTCAGCTGTTAGAAATTTTGATATTGCTGAATGGGAGAGGGTTGAACAAAATTCACCCCAACGTGAGGATGTGGGGGTGCCATGGGCTGTGGAGGACCAGGAAATGGAAAGTACAGATTTTGTGGGGGTTTTGATCCGTAAGGTACATAGGAAGGCATGGTGCTTTCGCTAGTACTCATAGTATAAGCTAAGGTAGAGGGGGTACCAGAACTTGTTTGGACAGGTGGGTGTAGTGGGGTGTCGGCAGTGGCCCACTGATGGGCAGAGGAATAGAAACAGGGTATGGTTGTTGATAAGAGGGTGGGGGGTAATAAGAGGTTCCCCCATATGCCGATGGATATTGAGGTGTGCCATACATTGGTGGTGGTTGGGGTTGAGGACTGTGGTGTGTGGTATTACCAATCAATCCGTCTGTTGAGTGAGACATCCCAAGTTTGTCTTGACCAAATGGAACAGGTTTGGGGAGGTCAGGAAGTACTATGTATAAGTACCCTGATTGTGAATAGATGAGGTCATATTGTTGAGCCTTACTGATGGATTCCTCTTCGGATTGAGGGAAGGTGGAAGCTACATCTTTATCGAGGAGAGAGACAAGTGATCTGAGAAACCAGTCAAGACACTATTGTTTGGTGGTTTCAGCTTTGCACAAACTATGTCGTCTATGCCACTCGTGAATGTGATCAACGATATGAGTGGCTGAGGTTTGTTTGAAATTAGAGAGTAGTTCAAGACCATTGTCATGGTGGATTGGTAATTGGAAGAAGGTCAAAAATTCTTTGGCCAAGGACTCGAAAGTCGCATGGGACC
>JZKD02S1721022.1:638616-667895 GCA_000966675.3 Picea glauca
TTGGATGCCTATCCCCAAAATCCTACCTAGACTAAAAAATTTCTTTTGGCACCTCCTGTGGAGGAAAACTTAGTGAGTTTTTAGAAAAAATTTAGATGTAGTTGTTTGGGAGGTTGGGGGTGTGAACCAACCTCATTGAAATTAAATGGGAGTGGATAGTTTCGTCGAGAAAAGGGTAGGGTGTTTCGGAATCCCTTTGGAGGAAACTTACTTTGAGCTACACATTTCAAGAAGAAACTATGTGAGTGATAAGTGACTTTTGTATGTGAATGAGTGAAAGTGTGCCAATGTTTTAATGAATTAGGTGTCACCTTGCTGCATGTGGACTTCACTTGGTCCTTACAAGTGTTGATTACCTAATTAATTAAATGCCTTTAGTACAACCTTGCGTAATTCAAAAGTCCCTAGGAAGCTAGCATGTGGACATGTGGGTTCATTACTATTCCTTTAACTCCCTATTGTGATGTAATCTAAGAAAATCTTTGAAACTATCCTATATTGTGATCATGTGGGCATGTATGGGCCCACTACAAAACCTTTAAACTTCCTTAGTGATTTAATCTAAGAAAATAAATTTCAACACTATATTATCTTTGTGGCATGTGGGCATGTATGAGCCCATTACAATATTAAGATGTGTTTGAAAAAATAAACTAAGACGAGTCCCAAGAAGGGTTGTTTTCCTCTCCTAAAGGTTTCAATCTTTTTAAGGGAGATGAAATTGTCCCACAATATTTTTCTGATCCTTAAGGTCACTTGGAGGCACGAGAGAAGAGCATACTAAGCGAATGTTATTCAACTTCTAGTCCCAATGCAAGTTAGATGTGATTGCAAATGATTTCCAACTTATATTTTTAGTCAAAGCAAGCCATCCATGTGGAAAAATGAAAGCAAAAGAGGAAATAATGATTTTTAAACCCCCTAAGTGCCTATGTGTTTTGACTAATCCCTTTATATGAAGAGGGGACTAAGTGTGGTGCATCTTAAAACATGCATGAAATCACTTTTAAGAAGGCTAAGGGCCTTCCCCAAATCTCAAAAACCTTACAATGCGTATTTTTTGCACAGGTGCCTGGGTCTCAGTGGAGACAGAGGCACACTGAGCACATGTGCACAGACCGAAACGAGCTAATGGGCGCAGGTGCGCATAACATAACTGTGACTTAGGCGCATGTGCACACAATGTGCGTCTATGGACCAAAAACCCGAGCACAGATGACAAATGGCCATGAATGAAAATTACGGATGGAATTCTCTCAATTCAACTTGGAATTGGATGATTTGCAGGTCGACTTAGGCCGGTTAATGCACCTACAAGTTAAATAAACCAAATAAGAGATAGAAAAACCCAAATGGGGTAGGAAATTGATACCTTTCCCCGGTGGAGTCGCCAATCTGTTGTGCCTCTTTCGTCACCTTAGTGAGAAAAATAGAGGTGATGGCAAGCTTAGTTGGCTTTGCTAAGAAGGATAACTGCAAGGAAAAGGGTTAGAGAAAGAAATATAAAAGAACAACTAAGAATTAAACTAAGAAATAAAACAAAAACTAAATTAATGAGCATAGGGACATAAGGACAAAAGAAACAATGAGATCCATGTCACCAATGGTAAGGTTGATATTAGTGAAAGAAAACACTGAGAAGAAAGAGGACTATGAGTCCCTTCTTTCTCCAAGGGAGGGCTCTTGGACCCCCACAAATAAACTCTTCTTACAACTTTGAAAATGAAAATGGTGAAATAATTATTTGCTAATCCACTCAAGGGGTGAGATGGATTGCCCAATGCAATGATGCTAGTATACTCTTGATGGGAATAGAGGATTCCTCAAGAGAATAGTGGCAGCATAACTTTGCTATTGAATTCCTTGAAAAATGAAGTGCATCCATGGCCTTTTTATAGCATTTCTTTGAGGTATTGTCCAACTAGTTTGTAGTGTGTAAAGAGGCTAATTAGGGCATTTCTAGGTCTTTGACCAGCCACCCAGTCGAATCCAGTCTAGATTTGAGTGTCAAATCAACTTGGAAGCTGAACTAGAAGTGGGTGGAAGGCTGACCACTCTCATAAATGCGTTGTTTCTCAGGTGCATGGATTTTTGCAACAACAGTCGCACATCGTGCGCATGTGCACGATTCCTACGTTTATGTTTTGTGCATGTGTGCACGCGCCCTGTGTATTCATAGCGCCCTTTAAATTTGTCACTAGTTGTATAGTTTTTTACCCTTTGGAAATGATTTTGTGGTAATTTTGGTCCATGGGTGACCTCATAACTATTTGATGATGCTGAATTCTTGTGACCATTTGCGGATGAAATTTCAGGGATAACAACATCCTTGAGTATTCATCCCTTAGTCCTTTACGTATGAAATCTCCTTATGTTTAGCCCCAAGCTCTCCCTCTCTTATGAAGGAGGAACCCAATTACTCCTAGAACTTGTGACCTTGCCTTGTGGAGGATTAAAGTGGTGAAGGCCTAGGTGGAGGGACTTAGTTTCTCAGTTTTGACGAGTTGTTGATACAAAAGGTTGTCACCTATGTACTTCTGGTGATTATATTAATAGAAATACTATTTTCTCATCCAAAAAATATGTTTCAAATGTTTATATTATTTTCCATGGGTAAATTTTCTATACATGTTGATGGATTATGCTAGTTTATATGTTGACATTTCATACATTTTCCATATTCTTGTGTATCTTGTATGTTGAGGACAAGTTGTAGATATCAAGTATTGGATTTTTATCTCAATGATGGTATCCTATGAATGTCCATAAGAGGTAGGATTCTAGCCTTTCTTTTGTTGGCATTTCCATTTATCTGGCATATTTGAGATTTGAGTTGATTTATTGGTGTCGTTCTGTCTGTTGTGGTACTACCCCAAACCATAGATATTTATTCCTCGTAACAAAATCTCCTGTAGTATCCATATAATCCCATAAAATAGATAACTTATTAAATATTCCTTGGTGTTGGACATCCTCTAATGGCTTCAATTTTGTATGGGTCCATAGCTATACCTTCCACTGAAATAATCTTCCCCAAATAATGGATCTATTCTTGGTAAAAATAACACTTTCTTAGCTTTGAATACATATGATGTTCCCTTCGTACTTTCTGCACCAACCTGAAGTGATGTTCATGCTCTTCCTCGAATGTGGAATAGATAAGTATGTCATCTAATAATACAACGGAAAAATTATCTAGATAATTTCCAAAATATGTCATTCATTAAGCACATAAAGATAGATAGTGCATTGGTCAGTCCAAATGGAACTACTACAAATTCATAATGCCCATACCTGGTTCTAAAAGTTGTCTTATGTATGTCTTTTTCTTTAATTCTAACCTGGTGATATCTCAATATCAAGTCTATCTTTGAAAATTGCTTTGCTCCTCTCAACTGATCAAAGAGGTCTTCAATTCTTGGTAGAGGATATTTGTTCTTCACAATGGATTTATTCATGTCTAAAGTCAATATATATCATCAATGTTCCATACTTCTTTTTAACAAAGAGTAATCATGCTCCCTAAGGTGAAACACTTAGGGGTATGTATCGTTTCTTCAACAATTCTTCCATATTCATTTGGAGCTATTTTAATCCTGGTGTACTCATTATATAAGTGTTTTTGACACTAGTGCAACTCTTGGTACTAAAGCAATAGAGAAATCTATATCCCTCTTTGGTGGTAATCCTGGTATTTATAGAAATACATCTTTAAATTCTTGCAATGCTGAATAAACTTCAATACTTGGCCCTTCGGTATTTTATGGATCCTCCACATGAGTTGCATACAATTGACATCCTTTTTGGAAACATCTCTTTAGTTATATTGCTAAAACATCCCTTACAGAAATGGGTCTTGAAATTCCTTTCACAGTGCTATGTTTTCCCTCTTCATAAAGACATGCAAATGTCTTTTTATGACAGTCTAGGAAAACATGATGCTTGTCTAACCAATCCATTCCAATTTAGGATATCATACGATCCTAATGGTATGATATTTATATCATCATTAGTATTTACTTCATTATTATTTATTGGACAAAATTTGATAGTCTCATTGATCCTTCTTTTGGTTCCATTGGCTAGCTGAACTAAACCTAATTTTTCAAGTTTACTCCTTGATTATTCAGATGCATAAAAGTTCCTTGTTGAGTAAGTAGGTGAGTGATTTCTATGAGTTCTACTATCACTTCTTGAATGGTTGGGACTTTTTTAGTTTTCTCTTCCTTCATAATGTCTAACTTCTTCCTCATGCCTTGACCCTAATCCATTCTTTGTTTGCCTCTACAATTGAATTAGGCTTTGCATTAGTTGAGCATTTATTTGATTTTGTTCTCTCATCATCTTCTCATTTTCATCTATGTATCTCTGCACTTCCATTTTGAGACTTCTCATAGTCTCTACCAACTCTGTTGGTTCCACTCTGCTCCTATGTCCATTAGATTTTGTCTCATCATTACCCACACTGATATTGTAACATTTGGATTCTCTCTCATGATTGTAAGATCTTTGTGCATCCTCCATGACTCTAATAAGAAATAATGGGATTGAATTGATCAGTTTATACCTCTAATTATGCAAAATGTGGAATAAACTATTTTTTTAGAATTATAAGTGCTATAAAATTTTTTCAATTAATGCTATAGGTCCTTTTCTTGCTCAATTCATGAAGAATAATATTAGAATTATTAAGTTCTAATAATTTTAGGTTATTCTCCTCTACATACACTTTCCAATGACTATTCTTATTCCCTAATATGATCTATAAGATTAAAGTTATGGCTTTCGGAAACAGTCATTTTCACTCGATTTGTGCATTTTCTTCACAGGTGCAGTTTTACTGGAAGGCCAACTTTTGTCAACTATAGAAGAAAATATTTCAAGAAAAAAGAAAAAAAAATTATTGGGCACAAAAAATAACCATAATGGTGAACACACAAAAATATTCATACTCCATCTATTGGTCCAATAAGATTCTACAACAATATGGAATTTGCAACTTTGTCCTTTCTAAAAATCTCCCCAACTTGGAAATTTTGGAAAAATTGGTTATACCCCAAACTGTGCACTTGTGGAAAAACTTCACTTAACCAAATTTGTATATATTGATGAGTATATAAAATGTAAATTAAATAAAATTTTCCATATTTGTGATCTAGGGTCACTTTTCTTCCTCTGAAAACCCCAAAAATCCCCCAAAAAGTGGCATGGAATAGGGGATTTTGTCCTATTTTGACATCCTCATTCCAAATACATTATATTTTATTCAATTCCTTCATTTTTTTTATTTCCATGTGTTTTTTTTTTACTCTCACTAAGAATTTCAACTTAATATGGATCGTTATCACTGATCTAAACCTAGATCTTTGAAAACTACTATTTTGAATTTTCTGGAAAACTTAACCAGAAATAGCCAATGGATCTCTGTGGCACTTTTGTATCCCTACTTACTGCAAAACAAAACCCAAAAGTTTCATCTCAATCTGAGTTATTCTGCTCTAGTTATGTCCAAAATAAGAAAATGGCTCCAGACTTGTTTTTTTTTAAAACATAGGCAACCCTTTGCATATGTGACATCTGTCAACTTTTGGAAATATTTTTGTCATTGATTTCAAATACAGAGGGAGAATACACATTTCCAAGTTAAATATTACAAGACTGTGGATTCCCAAGATAAATATTACAAGATGGAGATTGTTGAAGGTATTACTTTTGGATTTTTGATGATCAGTTTGGATACCCTATCTTTGATGGAATATTTACCCTACATACCTAGTTGAAATGGGATCACAAGTTATATGGTTGGTAATATTATTCTAAGACCTTTCCAATGGTATACATCATTCCCTCTAAATCCATAGGAATGACGAGATATGAGTTTTTCCGTCTGATAACCCAACTAGAAAATTGAGGTCGACTTAGCCAGTCTTTACAAGTAATCCTTGAAAGTGGGGACATAATTACTTTGGCAAACCAATCCATGTAAACAAAATTAACTTTGAAAAAGTTTGTATAGAATGTGGATATTTAAGTCCTTTTGAAAGGATACAAGGGATGATGCATTTTCATTCAAAGGATAGAGATCTTGACAAGTGTGAGAGCTAGTTGTATCAAGAAAAGAATTATAATAAAAATGATATTTTTTTGTGGTGTTGAAGTGTCCTAGATCTGCCCAAAATTGAATAAGGAGATCTTAGGTACACATTGTGTAGTGTGTTTGGTGGCTATTGTTTTAATGCTTGGATGTTTAATGTCTAGTTTTGACATAAACATAATTGTAACGCATTACACATGGAGTACACAACAAGTCAAGGAAATGCAAGCTCACATAATTAAAGCATAATCAAGCACATATGATTGAGCATTTACAAGAAATCAAATCATATCAGTCAAGGAAATAAAATCAAATTAATCAAAGGAGCAATTCAAATCATTGTAGCAATGGACACATCAAGAACCTAGTATTCAAGGACTCAAAACATCATCATAGCAATAAACTTTGAAGATCACTTCAACTTCAACATCAACTTCAAGTAACGTACTTGCAATAAAAAAAAATTTGTAAGTGTCCAAAAAAAATTGAGTTGAATTGTATTTATCGGGTGCATTCTCGGTTGAAACCGACACCCTCTATTTTTTGAGTCAAAATTTTAGGACATTTAGCTTATATATAGCTCATTGCAAGAATGTTGAGTTGTTTGTATGTAAACTCTTGCAAATTCTCATATGTAATTTCTTTTCTTATTTAATAAAAGTGTGTGTCTGAGGACACTTCTGCCATTATTGTGGTATCAGAGCTCTAGTAATGCAGCTGAACTGAGGAGAAGATTTCAGCTGATCTAAAGAGGAGATTTCATCTCTACAGGCCAGCACACTCCATCATAAAATTGGTCAGTTAATTGTTATTTTTTTTTTTAAAGGGAAAATAATTTGTTTTGTCTCTACACATGAGTGTCTAGAGATATTGTGAAATTTCAGATTTAGTTCTTGTGGTTCCAAACTACAGCCCTACAATTCATTAACTGTATAATCTGATTCCTATTCTCTATAAAACGTCCTTTACTAGCTGAACAAGCTCCCTCTATTACAGTGTTATTCAATAGGATGATTATGAGTAATTCTGCGTAATGTAGAATGCGGAAAATTATCATTGCCTGGTGCTAATCCTGCACAGAGAGTGTGATTGCTGCCAAGTAATTGTTTTGTAATATAAACTATTTCTGGTGGGGAAACATATGTTAATATTGAGTATGAAGCATCAAAGATGTTTGATCTACAGAATGTTATAATTTCAATATCGTTGCCCGCCATCCAAGACCCACCTACTGTGAATCAGGTCGATGGAGATTGGAGATACGATTCAAGTAGGTCTGTATTAGAGTGGACCATTCTTCTCATAGATAATTCAAATTCCAGGTACTATGAGTCTGGAGTCATCTGGTGCATTCGGCATGGAATCATACGGTGCATTCAGCATGGAGTTATCTGCCATCTAATTTCTTACCATCCTGCGTTCTCTTCATTTTTCTTCCTTAAACATTAGTCATGATTGATCATCTTCCACTAGTTCATGCTTCGATGAGAATAGATCCTCTGCATTTAATATATTTTCATGACATTTACATTCATATCTATGTATTCTTCCCATTTTTATGTCCAGAGAACTTGAGACACAGGTTATATCTCATGGCACTCAACGATTCAAAGTTCAACAAAAGACAAAAAGACATTCAAATGATAAATTACAGATCATTATCTCGAGAGCTGTCAGAGAATATTAAGCATTAAATCACCCTTCATCTGTTGCGTATGTTTGACATCTATTGATGGTTTCATTATAGAACATTGGTAACATTTTACAGGCAACGCCCAATGAATTTATACTCATCAATACTAGTTGGTTCATACCACAACATTCCATTACTTTTTCATTATCTTCCAAAGACAAAAGCAAGTATATCAAATGATACACGCATATCAAGTAATGTTTTTGGGTAACAAATTTTTGTAACTCAAATTAATTTTACTTTGAGGGGGGGTGAATTTTTTTTTTTTAAATTTGCAAGAGTTTACACCCGAACACATCAACACTCTTGCAATGAGCTATATATAAGATGAATGTCCTAACTAAATCTAGTTATGGATCACTTATTAAATAAACAAGTGTCCATTTACAATAAATGCTATCTTAACAATCTTCTAACTATACTCCTAATTTAAAGCCTAATATACGACACCTTTCTAGAATCATATCTTTCACAACAATACTCTATTTCTAAATGTCTCCATTTATTAATCAAATATTCTAGATTATTAATTTATTATTCTAAATTAATAATTATTTTATCAAAGTATTTTAAACTATGATATTTGTATTTTGGATCATCTAACAATAGATGTGCTCATTTTTAAAACAACCAAGCAAGAGATAAAGTGTGAGGTGTGCATAAGTGATATAGGGTGTGCTAAAGGTGTTGGGGTATCTTTTTGGGATCTAAAGGTGTGCAAGATAAATCTAAGGGATTTTCTTGGGGTCTTCCTTGTTCTCAAGGTGCGGTGTGAAGGATTGAAGGTATGTGATGTTGTCGTGTGTGTTGTTTTGAGGTTGTGATGCCGCAATGTGTGCTATTTTAAGGATGTGATGTTCCCATCAGGGATTATATTCTAGAAATGATGTTATGAGGCTCTCTAGGGAATGAAGAATACATGTGACTAGGGTTTGGAGGATTGTTTGTGGAATGAGGCATGCAGGTGAAGTCAAAAGTACTCTATGTATGAAGATCTTGGATTGGTGTATACACACATATTTTTGAGTTGGTGCTCAGGTGAGGGTCTTGGTGTCTCCAACATGTTGGTGCTTGCAAATATTGCAATAGTAAGTTGGTGCCTACAGGTGCTGCTAGGTTGGTGCTCAGTTGAGGAGATTAGTGTCTCTAGTAGGTTGGTGCCTAAATCTTGTTGATTTGGTTCTTAGTTAATTAGATTGGTGGATCTAGTAGGTTGGTTCCTACAATATTTGTAACAGTAGGTTGGTGCCTACATGAATTCATAAAGATAAGTTTTATGGTTTTATCCCAATTGGGTTTCCATGTTAAACTCTATGCATTGTGATTCGAGTTTATATGTGATTATTACTTATGAGTTAATGAATCCTTGATGAATGGTTAAATAAATTAAAAAGTATATTATATTAATTGATGTTGATTCTTGGATGTTGATGTAGCACCATGTGTCCACATGGCACCCTGAGGGGATGTCGTGTCACCCCTCCAACCACCTAGTTCTACCTCAACATCCTCATTTAATCCTCCTTCCTTCTCTCTTACCTTACCTTACCTTTACCCTTGTTCTTCACTAATGCTTAATATATATAATTAAAACATAATATTAAGAAATACAAGAACCACCCATACCAAATTCCACATGGCACCACCATAGTGGCCCATGTCATTGGCGAGTCCCATCCCCCACCATTACTTATGGTGCGAAACCGTCTGCACCCCATATATGACGATGGAGAATTGAGATCGATCAATGGCTATGGTTGGTTTTTGGAGGTTGAGGTAACCGGGTGTTAACAACTCTCTAGACCCCTCTGAAACCACCATACCATCGAGGGTACATGTGTTTCTCCCACAACTATTTCAGGGGTTTATACAAGTTTTCAAAAGTGCCAGCAAATACTTCGATACCACTAATGGCATTGGATTATTGCTCTGTTGGTCATATTTCCACAGTGGTATACCACCCTGCCACCAAGCCTACCATGCCACCATCTCCATGTCACATGCCACATGGCCTCCAAGTCATGATGACATCATCATATGGAAAAATTCCTAAATTTTCCAATATTCACAAAATTCATAATTTCAAGAAACGTCGTTCGACTGCCCAAGAAACTTCTGGGTTGGCCTCCATGAAAATAACAATTTTACACCCTGCAAGTCGATCCATGTGGCCTAATCACTGCAAATTGACTCTCTAATACCAATCAAGTACATGCCACATATTGGTATCAAAATTGGGGTAAAGGTTCAGTGGACCTATTACAGTCCTGAAGATGATACTTGGGGGCATGAAGATGCCATGCAGGAAGAGTACCCATGAATTTTTGAAGACTTTTGAAATTTTAAGTTATGTTTTGTATATGCACTAAGGACAGTGCCAAAATAAAGGGGATGGAAATGTCATACCTCAGTTTTAAGTCCCATAATTAATAATGTATTTTGTACATATGATACTTAAGCTGGTGAGTCAGTATATTTAGGTTGGAGTTCCTGTAAAGTTGAAAGGTTAGAGTGCCTAGAAATGTAATACTTTGAATATATTAATAAAATACATTGTTGGTTTCAAGAAAGACAAGGAAAAAGATAAGGGGATATGGTTTCACAAGAGATGGCACTAAAGGGGCTAAGTATTTTTATTATATTTTATTTACCCATCTTGGTTTTAGTTTGGAAATGTGGTTACATGAGATTCTTGGGGAATTCCATGTGGTGCTTTATTGCATGTAATTATATAAACCCCACTTTTGGGCTATTTGGGGGTTTTCCATTCATTGTTCCTTGTTTATTATTCCTCATTTATTCTTGATCTTGGTTTGGGCATGTGAAACCAATTGTGGGGAGAGAAGAACAATTGCTTGTTGGCTATAAGAAATTATTAATTATTCCACAAAGGAATGGATTCTTGTGTGCATGGGAATAATGACAATTGATAGATAATTGTCCATGGCTGAGAATCCTTGGAGTTTCCAACATTGATATTTCCTGAGCAATAGCATTGGAGCAATGGAAAAGAAGTGGAACAACCCAAGGGACTCCATTGCATATAAAGGGGTTGATTTCTTTGGGTTGTGTAGGATGAAGGGGAATAGAGTTTGTAAACTAGGATTGTTGTGTGGTTGGAAAAACTATGAGACCTTGATAGTTGGTTGTGTGTTAGAGTCAACCTAGGACCTGTCCTTGTAGATTCATATCCCTGGCTTGGGGTTGACATGCTATTGAGATGTGAACAATAGTTTCTATAGTTGGGTGGAATGTCTGATGTCTGCATACAATTGATGAATGGTTAATTTAAATATAAGTGCTCTCAGTGTTTTCTATGAATTCATATTCCACTATGTATTTATTATCTCTAAATATGTGTTTATAATGTGCATGTTTGTTGTTAATATTGTGAATAACTTGTTATTCATTTCTTGTATGGTTTAGCATGTTCTTTATTATTGCATGTGTTGGTAACATGTTTCTTGATTAATTAAATATTGGTAACATAAATTCGAATTTTCCCAAGAAGGTGAATTTAGAGGCACCCGGGTTGATGGGTACATTACAATTTGGTATTGAGGGTTATTCCACAAGTGACGTGGCCCGCACTGGTGGTATGTGTATGTCACATATTGGTTTCAGAGTGGGTATGTTTGGGTTCTTGGATAGGCCTTCGGATACCATTATGTTGGAGCCACTATTATGTTATCAGGAGTCGGCAATAGGATCCCTATGACATATGATACTTAGGATGGTGAGTTGATATGTGCATAATATTATGATATCATGGCACTTAACCACTATAATCTCATGGCACAAAAATTGTGATCTTATGGAACCTTTTCTCTCTGGTCAACAAAATAGGAAATCCCTCATTGCAATCTAGTTCTACCTTTTTGAGAAGAAATTCCAGTTCATTGAGTAGTGAGCCTACTCAACGATCACATCCCTTGGTTTACATATGAGTGTATTATACCACAATATATGGTTTTCAATCCAATTGCACCTCCTACTCAAGTTTGTTTCTCACACAAATGAAATCTTCTCCATTGCAAATGTGAACTCCCACCTCCACCACTGTAATGTGGTGGTACCCTTTTATTTGTGATTTGTTGTAACTAAAACTGCAATTTCTTGGAAACTAACATTTTGATTTCATGCAACTACCACATGTGATTCTCGTAACCTTGGCACTGCAATATCATGGCCCCTCCTTTGTGGTCCATCAAGAAGAGAATTCCCTCAATCTATTTACACTTTCTCTCAATTCGCATGAAACAAACCCTTCTAGAATCCAAATTGTGATTATGAGGGAAAGGTGGATCATTGGAAAGGATTTGAGAGCATAGATTTCTTGATCAAATGATAAACCATCTAGATCATGTGCCCTTGCATATCCTTGATCATATTCATTTTGCATGAAACTCATCCCTGATCATGTTGGTTGATTCATTTGATTCTCAGTAAATATTATATACCTACCATGTCAAACAAAAATATTAGAATGTGCATTTATAAATATTTATTCAAGATATATGTTTATTTATTATTTATTTATTGATTTACAAGATCAATATTCTCTCAAAGGATTACATTAAGAGTCCATCATATTTATTCGAGATATTGGAAATGGAGGTAAGAATTGTTGCTGGAAATAAAATAAAATAAAAAACCATTAAAAAAAGAAACTCATAATATTCATGTCATCATGTTTTTAGGAAGTGGATTTAAGTTATGACAATCACAATGAGATCACGAACTTTGAAAACCAATAAATGATCAAATTCATGAAAGAGAAAAACTATGTTGTAAATTTTTTTTTAATGAAAGTTTGGATTTTGTAAAAAAACGATGCTTTGCTCAGTTTTTAAATGTGAAATCTCACTCTTAATAATTTATATATATAATTTTTCCCCAAGGTGTAGAACAGTCAGTGACGGAGTGTGCTGTTAAATTACTTTGTGATGTTAAGTCACCGGTTCGAAACCCGCGGGGACAAAAAATCCATCCATGTTAAGGGTTGGTGTGGCTCAGGCCGGGTGCGATCCCCAGGTGATTTTGACGGATTATATGCCCCTGATTCATGGTTTCTCAAGCCACATGCTAGTCCCACAGGTCAGGGACAAACTGGCAAAACAAACTAAAAAAAATTATATATATAATTTTAAGACATATATTTATTTTCATCAAAGTAACACTTGGTTCAACTAATTTGATCCTCCAAAAGGCTCAATTGACTCAATTAATGTAGTGAAACCAAATCATTGGCAAAAATGTCGGTACTTTACAAAAAACCCAATATTAAGTTTCAGTGAATTGTAAGAAGATTTTAGTAAGTTCAAGTGAATACGAAAATAGTGATAGTTGATATGAAAACAAGTAGATTCAAACAACATAATGATTATGCATGCAATGATAAAAGTAACAAATCATAACATGACAATTTTCATAATTGAAAAAAAAATAAACTTTAGGGTTGCATATTGAAAAATAACTTCAAAAAAATTATGTTTATTAGAATCTAATTATCATAGGACTAGGTAACACCATTGCCAAGAAAAAAATCTAGTTAGATTTAGTTTCATAAACCACCATGTCTTTCATAAGTGAAAACTTTCCTTCATGATGCAGACCCCCCTATTCTCCCTTGGGGTTGCACGACCTCACGGTCAAGGATCTTCGATTCTCAGAGCTGAATCGGTTTTTTGAAACCTTAATGGTCTCCCTTTTGATTAAATATAGGCCATTTTCAATCTTTTGGTGCAAGTTTTATGACACCCGCAACCTATCCCTTCATGTTGCTAAACTATCAAAGTTCAGACACCGGCTCCTCTTCCGTTATCCCTTTCCCGTATGTCACCTCGGGCTATGTCCTCATGTAAGCACGCAATTGTGGGGCAGTCTAGAGTGGTTTGAAGCCACACTACTTTCTCCCTACAATTCACTAGCAGCTACCACACGTCCTTTTGGCAATAATGTGGTCTCAATTGCGGCTCGCTCCAAGATTTTTAAAACCCGAGCACTTTTTGTCCCAACAATTAAGCACGACCTTCGATCTTGGGATCTCGGGCATTGATTCTTGATCAAGGACTGAGGACTATCTTCTTTTTGCCTTGGTCATCTATCAGTCAATGACCCTTTTCCTCCTTTCGCACACACTCCTAGATCTCCATGATCTAGCAACATGTGTCCTCCTTCCAAACCGACGACTACGATTGATTTAACCCTTCGTGCTTCGGGAGTTTCAACTCTCAACTCTTGCTTCCTCCGTAGAATATCCACCCGAAGTTGACGATCTGTCGATGTGTGCCCCTCACAGATCGACGAATGTGGTTCACTTCAACTCTTCGGACTTTAGGAGTTTCAACTCTCAATATTTTCTTTCTCCTGGAGCACTTTCATCTGAATACGATGATATGTTGATGTGTGTCCTTTTTAGATTGATGGTTATGGTTCACTTTGCCTCTTCATGCTTCAGGATTTTCAACTCTCAACCTTCTCTTTATCCTAGAGCACTTTCATTCGACGATGACAATCTGTCGATGTGTGTCCTTCGCAGATCGACGGTTATGATTCACTTCAGCCCTTCACCCAGAATCCACGACTTTCTACTGTGTGGCCTTCTAAATATGATGGCTAGGATTCACTTTGGATCTTTTTCCGAAGTCCAAGGATTTCTACCACATGTCCTTCTAAATTGAATGGCTACGATTCACTTCGGATATTCGGACTTCAGGATTTACAAATCCTGCACATTCACCTTCTGAGTGTGTTCACCCAAAGTCGATGATATGTTGACACGTGCCTCCTAATGATCAACCGTCACGATTTACTTCGACTATTTGGTGATTTTGCCTCCTCCTAGTCTACAAAATTCTGAAGTTGTAGATCTTGCACCACCTGTCCCTCTTGTTATAGGATAAATCCGTAAGTGAGTACACAAACCGATCTCCCTAGATCCACTTGGATCTAGAGCAAAACAAGACAGAATGATACTCTTTCCCTAGATTTTAACTATTGAATATACTAAGAGGTATGATTAAAGAACATACCTTATAATCGCTTCCTTTGGTCTTTGTTGTTCCTGCTTCGCTCCAATTCTCTCGTACAGTCAAGATCAAGACAATACAAACCAATCAAAGTGAAGAAAGCACATTCTATTCAACAATTAATCTATGTATATGATCAAGGAGTTATACAATAAAGTGCAATTAACGTTATGGGAAAGGGACACATTACTGTATTATATTGATGGAAAGTAAAACTTACAACCTGAGCCTTGATGTTGCAAGCCTCCTTTCAATGACCCTTAGCTCTGACACGCACACTTGCTCACTTGCATGAAGAAGATCAACCACCTTTGACAAACTTGTTGGAGTTCTCTAGCTGCTGTAGTTTCAGTCCTTCACACAATCTTTCACTAATTCTCCAATATCTCTCTTTCTTTTTTCCTTCTAACCTTTTCCATGAGAATCCACTCAATATATAGGAGAGAATGAATTGGTTACTTGGATAAGAATGATCCCAAAATATCAGGAAATTCAGTACTTAGATAACCATTCGAATGCCATCTCATCCTTCTAGAAGATTCCCTTCTAGACGCTTCGAGAATTCATCTTTTTCCCTTCTTTAGAAAGTGTTCGCACCCTAGCAGTTATACACAGTGAAAAATTCTCACACCCTGGCTTAAGGCAGCCTGTGAGAATCATACATTTTCGTAGGCAACTATACTAGCGGCCTATGAACCTTCCTTAAAAATGATATTTCTGGAAAGAGAAGAAAGTAACTTTTCTCAGGAGAAAGTTCTAATGAAGAGCCTGAGTACACCATCATTAATACATCATCATGAAGACCAAAATTATGGGTAACACCTCTGGATGATGGAGGGTCCATAATCACTTTGAGACTTCGATACTTTGGCAAGTTCTTGCTCCTGTGTGCACACAGAGACTTAAAGCTTGTGCACTTTGCCCAGATCTGACGATCCAGAATGATCTCTCTCCCTCTTGAACAGATCTTAGTCGATGACTCATGAAACCTTCAGAACTTCGTTTCCCTTGAAGATTTCTCCTTCTATCTCTCTTGAGATTTCTCTCTCAAACCCTTTGACTCCTTATAGGGTTACTCCGACACTTAGTCAAATTTCGGATCTGTGCACTCCTTGCAGCAGATTCTTATGCAAGATTTAAATTCTTGCGGGCAATTGTGCATGCCTTGTAGAAGTCCCTTTGCACTCCTTGAAAATGGAAATTTTACATTATATCTTCTCAGCTTATGAGTCGAAACAGACTTTGTCACTCCTTGCAGCAAATTCTCATGCAAGACTTAAGTTCTTGCAAGCAACTGTGCAGACCTTGCAGCAGTCACTTTGCACTCCTTGCAAAGGGAAAGTTTCGCACTATCTCTTCTGAGCTTCTTAATCGAAACAGACTCTGTCAACGCACTCTTTGCAGACTGTATGCACACCTTGCATGAACTCAACGAAGAGCACAATCAAAACTTATCCAAACACTTCACAGTTTCATATACTCAACAACATAACTCATTCATTCTTGAAAACAAAATAACAACGAAATTGTAAACAATAGAAACACCATACATTGGATCAATTTTCATATGTTATATTCATTCAAATGTAAATGGCTACAACTATGATAAAACAACAACTAAAAACTTAGCAACAACTGAATCACAACAATCTCCTACTAATTTGTAGTAGCCTCATTTGGGCATACAAAACCTCTATTTATCCTAGAGGGATCCTAGGGTTCCCTTCGACTACTCGTATACTTGAGAAAAAAAACTAACTACTACTTAATTTTTGTTACATTAAAGTCTAGGAGTGAAACTCCCAGATCATTCATGATCATTCAGCTCCCAAGCATTTGATCTTCTTCAAGTTTTCAATCAGGTCAAAAAAATATTTGTAGGAAATGCCAACATTTAATATTTTGAATGATTCAAAGGCATGCTAAGGCGTTGAGTTTTCTCTCCACGTGTGCTTGCTGATGATGCTCCTGCATCATACTCCCCTGGGAAAAAATTCATGGACTCCTATCCATGAGCTCTTACTGTCCATGCTTCTGGATATCAGCTTCATTTACCCAACTATAATCTTTTATGAGGTGTCCCTTCCACTTGACCAAATATTCAAAATATGTCTTCCTCATGGTCTTTTTGTCAATCATCTGATCAACGATCTTCTCCATCTGTGGATTTTCTGCTACAGGAATTTTCTTTTCCCATTGAATCTTCTCTTGATCTTATGATCTCTCTTTGTAATCTTCCCTATAAGGATACATGTCCGATATGTTGAATATGAGCGATATGCCCACATAATCCGACAGCTCAATCTCATAGGAATTTTCATCAAACTTTCTTAAGATCTTACATGTCCCTATCTTCTTCATATTAAACTTGTTATATGTTCCCTTTGGAAACCTTTCCTTCTCGAGATGTTCCAGAACCGGATCTCCTACTTCAAATTGACGCTCTTTGCGATGTTGATCAACTATGCGCTTATACTCTTGGATAGAGTTCTGCAACTTCTCTCTGATCTGGCTATGGAGCTTTTGCATTTCTACAGAAAAATATTTTGCTCCAATGCTTCTGATCTCACTCTGTTCCAATTCTCTCAACTCATATAATCCTCTTGGTTTCATTCCATACAGTATTTGGAATGGGCTCTTCCTAGTTCTCATGTTTGGTGAATCATTGTATGCAAATTTTGCTTGTGGCAGAATTTGATCCCACTGACTATGATGCTCAGTAACCAGACTCCTCAATAAGTTTCCCAAAATTATGTTCACCACCTTAGTCTATCCATATATATGAGGGTGATAAGATGAGATGAAGGAAAAAATTGTCCCCAACTTCTTCCACAGTGTTCTCCAGAAATGACCAATGAATTTGGTATCTCTGTCTGAGACAATACTTTTGGGTAATCCATGGAGTCAAACAACTTCCTTGAAAAATAAATTTGCAATATGTGTTACATCATTGGTCTTCTGGCATGGGATCAAGTGTTCCATCTTTGAAAATCTATCCACCACCACAAATATGGAATCACATCCTCTTTGTCTTCTTGGCAATCCCAACACAAAATCCATGCTTATTGCATCCCAAGGCCTCTCTGGTATTGGAAATGGTTGATACAATCTAGTGTTTTGTCTTTTTCCTTTTGCATGTTGGCAGATTCTACCTTTGTTTACAAAATTTATCACTTCTATCCTCATACCTGGCCAATAGTATGAACTGCTCAACTATGCAAATGTTTTATCATGGCCGAAATGTCCAGCCAATCCTCCACTAAGATTTTCCTTCAAAAGGTTATCCCTCATTGAGCATTTTGGTATGCACAATTCATTTCCCTTGAACAACAATCCCTCTTGAATCATATACTATGTCCACTTTCTCTTGTCTCTCAGCATAGGATTTGCACATGCTTCGTATGCTTCCTTGAAATCTGGATCATCACAATACATATCCTTAAGGTGTGCAAACCCCAAGGTCTTGACCTGAAATTCTTGTAGAATCAGACATCTCCTGCTCAATGCATCAACAAATTTGTTAGCATTACTAGAAATATGTTTTATAACAAAAGTAATTTTTTGCATAAATTATATCCACTTTGCATGTCTCTAGTTTAACTTCTCCTATCTAGTTACGAATTGTAAAGCTCGGTTATCGTTGTACAAAACAAATTATTTTGGAACAAGGTAGTGCCTCCATTTCTTCAAGGCTTGAACTATGGCATATAATTATTTATCATATGTGGAGTACTTTCTCTTAGTCTCATTCATATTCTCACTAAAATATGCAACTGGTTTATTATCCTAGCTCAAGACTGCTCCAATTGCAACTCCACTTGCATCACATCTTACTTGAAATGTCTTTCCAAAATTTGGTAAGACCAGAATTGGTCATTATGTTTTCTTCTCCTTCAATATATTGAAACTCATCTTGGACTCCTCTATCCATTTAAAAGACTCGTGCCTCTTCTTCACTGTGTCCATCATTGGTGCACAAATCCCACTGAAATTTTTTATGAACTTCCTATAGAAACTTGCTAATCCATGGAAGCTTCTCACTTCAAACATACTCCTTGGTGATGGCCATTCTTTGATTTCCTTCACCTTCTTTGGATCCATCTTCAATTCATTTGAAGAGATCACAAAACCCAAGTACATGAGTTATGTCTTCATAAAAGAGGACTTCTTCAGATTTATCAACAACTTCTCATGCTGTAGTCTCCTCATCACTAATGTCATATGTGTTAGATGCTCCTCTTTAGTCTTGCTAAAGACCAGTATATCATCTAGATATACAACTACAAACTTTCCAATGAAATATTTCAGTATTTCATTCATCAACCTCATAAAAGTACTTGGGGCATTTGTTAATCCAAATGGCATAACAAGCCACTCTTACAACCCTTCATTTGTTTTAAATGTTTTTTTCCACTCATCACCTCCCCTCATCCTTATCTGGTGATATCCACTTTTCAAATCTATTTTAGAAAATAAATTTGCTCCACTTAAAAAATCCATTAATTCATCCATTCTTGGCAAAGGAAATCTATACATGATAGTGATCTTGTTAATGGATCTCAAGTCTATACACATTCCTCATCCTCCATCCTTCTTTGGACTCACCATAGTTGGTACTGCACATGGACTCAATCTTTCTATGACCAAACCCTTCTCTAACAATTCATGGACTTGGTTCTTTACCTCCTCATTCTCTTGAGGTGTCAATCTGTATGCTTCTTTGTTTGGAAGAATTTCTCCTGGTATCGAATCAATATGATGGATGATACTTCTGATGGGTGGCAATGAGTTAGGAAACTCATCCATTACTATGTCAGCAAAATTCTCCAACAACTCTTGAACTTCTTTAGGAAAATCATCGATCAAATTAATTGTAAGGACAACTCTGGGCTTCCTCACCACAACAAACTGCATCTCCTGTCCCTTCTTGACCTCACTCAGGAATTCCTTCCCACTCATGAGAAGTATGCTTGTGCTAGCTTCTTCTTTTACTTTCTTCTCCTCAATTGGTAGCAACATGTGTGTCCTACCATTCTTCTCCAAGGTGTATGTATTTTTTCTCCCATCACGAATGACATTTTTGTCAAACTTCCATGGTTTTCCCAAATAAACATGACATACATCCATGGGAATCACATCACACCGAATTTCATCTCTATATCCTCCTATATTAAATTCAACGAGGCATTTTTTAGTGACCATTACCTGGTGTCCTTTATGCAACCACAAGACTTTATATGGCTTTGGATGTGCAGTTGTCTCCAACTCCAATTTCTTCACCATATCTATGGATACTAGATTGTCATTGCTTCCACTATCAATTATCACCTTGCATACTCTGTCTTTAGTCTTGCAAGCTGTCCTGAACAAATTGTTCCTCTGCACTGGTTTTTCAACTTTTGGTTCTGGTTTTAAGAGAACCTTCCTTAGCATCAAAGATCTTCCATATTTTGCTCCTTCTGCCTCAACATTCAACTTCTGAGCTTCTGAAATGAGAGCTTCACCTCCTTCTTTCCTTTTCTCGGTACATTCCCAAGACATGTGTCCTGTCTTTTCACAGGCATAACACCTTACTTCTCCTCCTCTACTTCTTCCTCATCCTCTAGAAGAACTTCTTCCACCACCTTGTCTTCCTCGAGAAATCCCTCCTCTTTCTGAGTGATTGTGTGGTTTCTCAGTCCCGTCTTCTGGGTTTTGTGCATTATCATGGGCAACTCCCTTGCCTTTGCTTGGGATTTTGCCTCTGTTTCATTCACTCTATTTCCTGGCCAACTTCTCCTCTGCTTTTAGTGCAATATGATAAGCATCCTCTACTGTCCTTACTCACATCATGTTGATCTCATCTTGGATTTCATATCTCATGCCATTTATGTACCTAGTAGCCTTTTCTTCATCTTTCTCTCTTTGTCCAGTCCTAATATTCATCTTGTAGAAATCCTCTATGTACTCATTCACTGTCATACCCTTCTGTCTTAGGTTCTGCAACTTCCTGAACATATTTATCTGATAATATTTGGGTGTGAATTTAGCCTTTAGCTTGGCTACCATTATGTCCCAATTCTTTATCTTATGTTTGGCTTTGCTTCTCCTCTTAGCCTGCAGTTCATCCCACCATAGTGTTTCATGTTCTTTCAGTCTAGTGACAACATGTCTCACCTTTTTCTCCTCATTGACATCTTCATAGTCAAAATATTTGTCCATGGATCTTATCCAATCCAACAATTCTTCAGCATCCAAGTTTCCTTCATACATTGAGATCTCTATATTTTATCTAGTTCCCAATTTAACAACCACTCTCAGCAAGCATTCCTTGACAACATTTTCCCCTGCAACTTATTCGACTTTTATTTCTTCACTTTTTTCATCATTGATGTCTCTAGCATCAAGTTCCCTCCTCTGCACTGCTTCCATCGCCTCTAATCTTGCATGAAGCTATCTCATTTCTATTTCTACATTGTGATTGGCTAAAGGTGGTTCCACATGTCTCCTTGGTGGCATTGTGCTTATTTTTTCTCACACACATAGTACAATTTTGAGCTCTTTTTCTCTTCCTGAAAACAATTTCAGGCTCTGATACCACTTGATGCAGACCCCCCTATTCTCCTTTGGGGTTGTGTGACTGCCTAGTCAAGGATATTCGATTCTCATAGATGAATTGACTCTTTGAAACATTAATGGTATCCCTTTTGATTAAACACATGCCCTTTTCAGTCTTTTGGTGCAGGTTCTATGACAACCACAACCTCTCCCTTCACGTTGTTGAACTATCAGAGTTCAAATTCCAGCTCCTCTTCCGTTATCCCTTTCCCGTATGTGACCTCAAGCTATGTCCCCATGTAAACACGCGATTGTGGGGTGGCCTAGAGTGGCTTGAAACCACACCACATTTCTCCCCGCAATTCACTAGCAGCTTCCATGCATCCTTTTAGAAGTACTGTGGTTTCAATTGCGGCCCGCTCCAATATTTTTAAAACCCAAGAACTTTTTTTCCCCGCAATTAAGCACAACCGTCAATCTTGGGATATCGGGTGTTGCTTCTCGATCGATGACTAAGGTATGTCCTCTTTCTAACTTGTTCATCTATCAGTCAATGACCCTTTTCCTCCTTTCACACACACTCCCAAATCTCCATGATCTAGCGATGCGTGTCCTCCTTCCAAACCAATGGCTATGATTGATTTCGCCCTTCGCGCTTCAGGAGTTTAAACTATCAAGTCTTGCTTCCTCTGTAGGACTTCCACCTAAAGTTGACGATATATCAACATGTGTCCCTCACAGATCAATGACTGTGGTTCACTTTGACTCTTCAGACTTTAGGAGTTTCAACTCTCAATATTCTCTTTCTGCTGGATCACTGTCATACGGAAACGATGATCTTTTGACGCATGTCCTTCACAGATCAATGGTTGTGGTTCACTTCACCTCTTCGGGCTTTGGGAGTTTCTACTCTCAACCATCACTTTCTCCTGGAGAAATTTCATCCAAAGACGACGATCTGTCGACGTGTGTCCTTCATAGATCGATAGTTATGACTCACTTTGGGCCTTCTCCCATAGTCCACAGATTTCTACCGCGTGGCCTTATGAATCTGACGGCTAGGATTCACTTCGAATATTTACCTGGAGTCCACGGATTTCTACAATGTGTCCCTCTGAATCATATGGCTACGATTCACTTTGGATATTCAGAATTTAGGATTTTCAACTCCTACACACTCACCTTCTGAGCGTGTTCACCCGAATTCAACAATTTGTTGACACGTACCTCATGACAATTAATGGTTAGGATTTACTTCGACTCTTTCGTGATTTTTCCTCCTCCTGGTCTATGAAATTATGAAGTTGTAGATATTGTGCCACATGTCCCTCTGGATGATGGATGGTCCATAATCACTTTGGGACTTTGGGACTTCGGGACTTTGGCAAGTCCTTTCTCCTATGCACACAAAGAGACTTAAAGCTCATGCACTTTGCCCATATCTGACAATCCAGAATGATCCCTCTCCCTCTTGAACGGATCTTAGTCGATGACTCATGAAACCTTCAGAACTTTGTTTCCCTTGAATATTTCTCCCGCTATATCTCTTGAGATTTTTCTCTCGAACCCTTTGACTCCTTAGAGGGTTACTTTGAAACTTAGTCAAATTTATGATCTGTGAACTCCTTGCAGTAGATTTTTATGCAAGATTTACATTCTTATGGGAGACTGTGCACGCCTTGTAGCAGTCGCTTTGCACTCCTTGCAAATGGAAATTTTATGCTATCTCTTCTGAGCTTATGAGTCGAAACATACTCTATCACTCCTTGCAACAAATTCTCATGCAAGACTTAAGTTCTTGCGGATGACTATGCATACCTTGCAACAATCACTTTGCACTCCTTGCAAAGGGAAAGTTTCGCACTATCTCTTCTGAGCTTCTGAGTCGAAACAAACTTTGTCAACACACTCTTTGCAGACTGTATGCACACCTTTCATGAACTCAACGAAGAGAACAATCAAAACTTATCCAAACACTTCACAGTTTCATATACTCAACAACATAACTCATTCGTTCATGAAAACAAAATAACAACGGAATTGTAAATAGTAGCAACACCATAAATTGGATCAATTTTCCTCTGTTATATTCATTCAAATGTAAATGGCTACAACTATGATAAAACAACAACTAAAAACTTAGAAATAAGTAAATCACAACAATCTCCTACTAATTTGTAGAAACATCATTCGGGCATACAAAACCTCTATTTATCCTAGAGGGATCCTAGGGTTCCCTTCAACTACTCTTCTACTCGAGAAAAAAAGTTAATTGCTACTTAATTTCCGTTACATTAAAGTCTAGGAGTGAAACTCTTAGATCAGTCATGATCATTCAGCTCCCAAGCATTTGATCTTCTTCAATTTTTTAATCAGTTCAAAAAATGATTTGCAGGAAATGCCAGCATTTAAGATTCTGAATTATTCAAAGGGGTGCCAAGGCATTGAGTTGTCTTTCCATGTGTGCTTGCTGACGATGCTCCTGCATCACTTCAACACCTATTTCCTTTCCTTGAGATATAGTATAGGATAAAACAAACAGAAAAAGGAATATAAGTGAGGTGAAAACAATTTCATATTCACAAAATTAAAGAAAGGAAGAAAGACCCAAAAAGAAATCAAAATCAAGGTAGATATGAATCATGTAGACATGAAACTCATAAAAGAAACTAGGTTCAATCATCAGAACATCATACCATCATGAAGATATGTTTAAGAGGCACATGCAAAAACAAATTAAAATGTTATCCATTAACCAAGGGTCATGAATCAAGCCAAACATAAGTAAAGGACCCCCTATTATCGAACATAGACTAAATGAATTCAAAACCAAAGAAATAAAAGAAAAAGGGAGTGAAAAGGACAATAGTAATCAAAAGGTAACAAGATATTTGACCACAAGAACCCAAACTAAGACTAAGCAGTACAAAAGTAGGACCAAATAATAAAAATAAGTAGTAGCTTAAAATATTAATGGGGGGACCTATTGGGACCACAAAAACCCCCCTTTACTTTTTATTTTATAAGTGAAAGGAAAGGGGACCTCTATGAAAATTTGAACCTTGATGCCTAATCCTCTACTACTATGAGCCTAATGATTATTCTCCACCTATATTGAGAGAGTTGGGGGTTTGATATTTATTTATGATTATATTGGATGGAGGCTTGTTAATCTTTTTGATCTTGTATGTTTAAATGTCTTCATAATGTTTTTGAATTATGATGCTTTATTGACATTTTTATGATGAAATGGACAAGTTCTGTTTGGGACCTTTTCATATTTTTAAGTATTTGATGATCCTATATGAATTCAAAGTTTTATGTTCTATTTTATGTCTTGAATGAGTTTTCTTTTGAGGACTTTCTGAATGGATGACTTAAATGATGAACATATATGCATTCTTCATTCTCTTGCTTGCATGTTATTTATACTATCTTCATATTTATGCTCAAGCTCTTGTATGTTAATAATGTTCTTCAATTTCAAACTCTTACCTGGAATCACATATCAATAATCCTTTCTATGAGTTTGAGAATCGTTACATGCAACTTTCATGACATTTATCTACAATAGCAGAGATCATGGATGGTTTTCTCTAAGAAACTTCTCTTCTTTATTTCTTAATTTTCCAAACAAACCCAATTCTTATTAATAATTTTGTTGAAGGAAAAGGAAAAGAATGTAATGTATATGATATACTGGAAAGTATTTTCTTCCTTGCATAACTGATTTTATTCTTTCTATGGATTCTAGAGAAGTGTTGCAGAGTCACTGCCTTTACATGACCACTTCAGCCTCAAAATTCATGTGGGAAATTCCTTGATGTTATTCCTCTTGACTAGAATTTTCTCTATGCAGTTCTTGTTTATCATATGTAGCCAACATTTGACATTCAGAGCTAAACATTTCCTTTCCCGAAACTTAATCAGAGTTGTCGTTATCACCCTTACACTATTTTCTATTTTCACTTTCTTTCCAGGACCTAAATTTTATTGTATTATATTATGTGGTAGAAACCTTGTTCCTTATCAAGATATCCCACATTGGGAAGTTAAACTATCTACCTTACTCATCCTATTTCTCGAAGACTTATCAAGCTTCTCGGATGTGGAGCCTTGTGTTATGACCCAAGGGTAGCATATATAGGGATAAATGTATATGACATGACCCCAAGGGGGGGAATATATGGGACTAAATATACATGTAAAGTGTAAATATATATGTAATAGGGTTGACCTAATAGTAAAGGGGTGTCATGTGCAGGTGTCAATAGGTATATATAGAGATCATGTATCCATTATTGGAGAGATGTAAATGGTGATATATGAATGTATTTGGTTATGTCGTGGAGTTTCTTCTATTCTTTAAGGAGTTATTATGTAACCTATCTATATTGGAGTTGCGCTTCACACTCACATTTTGTATATTGTGTGTACTTTTGTTTTGTTATGATATTTTAATCTTTTGGCTCATTACATTTGGTATCAGAGCATTGATCCTAGGGTTTTGCTTCCTCAGATATTGAAACTTGAAAAATATTTAGAAGACATATCACGGTACTTGTGATAGGAATTTTAGCTTCTGAATCATTGTACTTTCAGAGATACACTTTGTGGAAGATAGGGTTTCCGGCTATTCCTATAACTAGTCTCAAACATGTGTTTTGGGTAAAAAAAACATATTTTTTTAATAGAGGATACAACTTATGTTAGACTAGTAGAATTAGAAATAGGGTATTACATAATAGTGTGGGTGTGAATTTAAGAATTATTTACCCAATATTGGACGCAGAACATTCTATACAATTCCACTCTCCAGAATAGGACAAAATTCAACAAGGTTTGGGAAAGTTATGATAACTTTCATTTGGCACACCAAATTTTGGTCAGACCTTGGACATTGAAAAGAAGACATTTTAGAGTATTATAGGTCGAAATTTCAAACTCATAGGGGTAGAAATTTCAGAAATACATCAGAAGGAAGGTCAACTAGGAGAACATACTCCATATTAGGTTTTCAAAGGTATGTTTGCATAAAACTATCATAACTTTTGATTGGGATGTCCGATTGAGATGATTCAAAAGCCATTGGAAAGAGAAAACATATAACATTATATTGGAACAAAGATTATAACTATTTGATGTGATTATACTTAATATAATGAGGTTGTTATTTTAGGTTTGGGTTATACCTGAATTAAGAATCAATGGAAATACCTAGTTTTAGAGAAGATATAGATAAATATGAAATCAATCTCGGTGAATGGTTGAGGATGATAAAGGAAAATAATTTACTTTTTAAGGTATAATTTTACTTGAGGGATTAATATTTTAGGTTGTGGGATATCATTTATGAAGGTACTAAAATCTCCCCCCACATGGAATTGTTTTGAAGAAATCTTCCCAATAAAATAGATTAAGGAGACAAAAATGGAGGAGATGTATAAAATTCAAGAGGATTTAAAGTAATCAAAATAAACTTTGTCCAAATTTCAAAAGGATAATGAAGATATAAGAACATATATTACAAATAAAAACAATGAGTTCACCAAGATGCAATCCCTTAATTAATCACTCATTAAGGAGGTCAAGAACATAAAAAAAGAAAAGAGCAGAAAAACAAAGTGGGAAAAGGATGATTCAAAGGAAGATTTGAAAATTAAAGATGAAGAGATATGTATATTACGAAACCATAATAAAAAACTACTTGACGAGGCTAAAATATTGAAAGAATAGAATAAGAATTATCAAAATCAATAAGAAACAAGGATCTTGGATGAATAATCCACCAAATGACTGGAAGAGGAAATTTGCAAGAAGGTTGAGGAATCCTTAAATACTTATGAGGTAAAATCAGAAATGCAAGCCAGAATTGAAGAAGGACCTCCTAATTTGATAGATGGGGTCACATTGTAGCTTCAAAAGGAGAAAGAAGAGAAGATTCAAGAAGGTCAACAGAAGATACTTGACGAAGTTGAACTCCATCTGGAGGATATACATGCCAAAAGTGATGGTATTTTATCTAAGGATAGAGTAATAAAGGACCAAGCAAAGAGGATAGATGATTCCATTGTCTCTGAAAATAAGATAGATGAAACGGGTGTGCAAAATGAAGAAAAAACCTCAAATGAAAAACCATATCGACACCCTCATTATCAAGAAATATTTCAAGGAAGACAAGAATATCAATATCGACATTATAAAAGAAGAAGATGGAATAATCATAAATATTTATGGAATATGGCATCACAAAACCATTATTCAAAAAGATATTATCATAGACCAACATCTACTACAAATTGGAGAAGCTTCAACAATGATACATGGAATAAAGGGAAAGAAAATTATGCAACAACCAGACACCAACAATCACGACCGAAAAGAATTGGTTTTGGATGGATGGATCATCACCAATGGAAGGAATAAAGAAAGAACATAAAAACATCATATTACTTGGTTTCATCACATGTGAATCCTTTAATTGGAAAGCTTTGAGGACATAGTTTTTTGAATGAGGGTACCATGTTATGACACAAGCGTATCATATATCGAGCCAAATGTATATGATATGACCCCTAGGAGGGCATATATGAGCCTAAATATAGATGTAATGTGTAAATATATATGTAATAGCATCAAACTAACAGTAAAAAGGCCTCATGTGCAAGTGTGAATAGGTATACATAGAGATCATGTATTGATTATTGGAGAGATGTGAATGGTGATGTATGAATGTATTTGGTTATGTGGAGGAGGTTCTCCTATTCTTTAATAAGTTATTATGTAACTTATCTATCTTGGAGTTGTGCTCCAGGCTCACATTATGTACATGGTGTGTTTTTTTGTTTTTTTATGATATTTTAATCTTTTGGCTCATTACACTCTGACATTAGTTCCTTTGCTACCAAAGGTAGAGGCATGTGTATTAGTACCTATGTAAGAGATCAATGATTAAAGCATACTATAAAATTCCTCTTGATCCTGGGGATCAAATTTTGCTCAAAAATTCAAAGTGCTCGGAATCACTTCAAATCAAACAGGGGCGTAGGCCTCATCATTACAAACCCAATGCAACTCATTTGGGTTCAAATGGATGTCGGGAGCAAGAGATATCACGTTTTGTTCAAAATGACAAACAGGCAAAAAAAGGGGATGCTGACTGTATAGTCCGTACAGTTCGTATGGTTGTTGACGTGGTAGTCCGTATGACACGTGGCAGGGATGAGTGGTAGACAGTTGGTAGATGTGGATGAATGATATTGCGATACGTGGCAGTATTTGGTTGGTTGTACGGTGCCACGTGGCCCAGTCATGGGCTGCCACATGGCACCTTGTTATTGGTTGTTGTATAAAACTTTATTGGAGTCCACCGAGTTCGACCCTGTGACCTCCACCCATGAGTACAACCTTTGCAAAGTTTTCATTTACAATGCACCGCACCATAATCCTTGTTATATATATGGTTTCATATTTATTTAAGTTTGAGTTTGTTATGTATGGGCGCGGGAGTCCGGGCTGGGGCTTAGCCCCAGCCCCCGGATGCATACATTGTTGTAATATGACCACATGTTATGTCATATATGCGCACGCACGATTTGATTTGTATTTTGGTTTCAACGGTTATGCAAACGACCCACCATTTGTCCTTTAACCATTGGCTTGTGGAAACAAGGGCCTATGTTTGCGTTTGCGCGTGGTCACATGGGCCACATGACCTCGCCCTTGACGGTTAGGGGCTAGGTGTGCTCGTAACCGTCCTATAGTTTGCATGGTTTGTGTAGTTGCATCCGGTGCTAAGTTTTAACACTCAAATATGCGTGTGGGCTAGGTTGAGCCAAGGGGGGTGCGATTTGTAGATGCAGAGACAACAAGTTTGAAGGGGGACTTCCAGGAAGCCTATCTTCTTCAATTTTTGGCCAAACGA
>JZKD02S1721022.1:671286-696188 GCA_000966675.3 Picea glauca
CCTCCTTATATGCAAATGTATGCAGTTGTTAATGTTGATAATTTGAAATTGTATGAGCCTCCTTTGATTGATGATCAAGGAGAGCATGTTCAGATTCCTTCTATAGATGATTTTTTCCCAGACTATCTTACAGAACTGCATGAAGACACAATCCTTGACAGGAGAATGTGAACTTCAAAATGAGGAAATGTGGAGTATCTTCAAGTTGGTCTTAAAGGTACAAATCCAAGAAAATCCATGTGGATTGAGGTTGGAAAGGTGAGGGAGCTATACCCTCATCTTCAGATAGACTAAAAATAGTCTTTTGGAGGTCCAAAAGCTTTCCAATGGGGAGGTGTGATCCAGGGGATCAAATTTTGCTCAAAAATTCAAAGTGCTTGGAATCACTTCAAATCGAACGGGAGCATAGGCCTCACCGTTACGAACCCAACACAACTCATTTGGGTTCAAATGGATGTCAGGAGCGAGAGATATCATGTTATGTTCAAAATGACAAACATGGAAAAAAAAGGGATGCTAACTGTATAGTTCGTACAGTCCGTATGGCTGTTGACGTGACAGTATGTATGACACGTGGCAGGGCTGAGTGGCAGACAGTTGGCATATGTGGACGAATAACATTGCGACATGTGGCAGTATTTGGTTGGTTGTATGGTGCCATGTGGCCCAGTCATGGGCTGCCATGTGGCACCTTGTTATTGGTTGTTGTATAAAACTTTATTGGAGTCCATTGGGTTCGACCCCGTGATCTCCACCCACGAGTACAACCTTTGCAAAGTTTGCATTGCCAACGTGCCACATCATAATCCTTGTTATATATATTGTTTCATATTTATTTAAGTTTGAGTTTGTTATGTATGGGCGTGGGGATCCGGGCTGAGGCTTAGCCCCAGCCCCCAAATGCATACATTGTTGTAACATGACCACATGTTATGTCATATATGCGCACACGCAATTTGGTTTGTATTTTGGTTTCAACGGTTATGAAAATGACCCGCCATTTGTCCTTTAACCATTGGCTTGTGGATACGGGGGCCTATGTTTGCGTTTGCGCGTGGTCACATGGGCCATGTGACCTCGCCCTTAATGGTTAGGGGCTAGGTGCACCCGTAACCATCCTACAGTTTGCACGGTTTGCACGGTTGCATCTGGTGCTAAGTTTTAACGCTTAAATATGCGTGTGGGCTAGGTTGAGCCAACGAGGGTGCGATTTGTAGATGCAGAGACAACAAGTTTGAAGGGGGACTTCCAGGAAGCCTATCTTCTTCAATTTTTGGCCAAACGAGGTGCTGAAAAAGCCTAGCTAGGGGTTTTTGGACATTCTGAAGCCATTGGAGAAGTCTATTTGGCATTTTGAGAATTGTAAAGCACATTTTTGATCACTTTGAGCAAATAATACAAATGATCCATTGGAAGCTGGATGAGGAGATGTAGCCCAAGAGAGGGGTGAACTCCTTTATCACTTGTTGTGTTATGTGTTTTCTGTTCATTGTTTATTATTGTTGTTTATATGCATCTTTGAAGAGTAATTTTCATAAAATTTGTGTTGAAAATTGATCCGTTTTCATTTTAACACATAAATTTTACTTGAAAATATTTTCAAGAATACAAATCTTCTTCATTTTTAGATCACCTCTCCATTATGATCAAGATCATATGAAACACTATATGTGAACATAGTGTCCAAAACATCAATAGCTTGTGACACATGTGGAGGATGTGGAGGATCGGTGTATGGTAACACAAGTGAAGGAGGAGGAGGAGGAGGAGGATCAATGAATGGTGACACATGTGTAGGAGAAATAGGAGGATCGTTGGATGTTGACACAAGTGGAGGATGAGGAGGATATATGGATGGTGACTCAGGTGGAGGAGGAGGAGGAGGATTGGACATGGATGGGGTAGATACACGTGGAGGGGAAGCAGGAGGATCGAAGGATGGTGCACACACATGTGGAGGAGAAGTAGGAGGAGAAGGAGGACCATGTGGTGGAGTAGATGATGTGGATCAGTCCAGTGATGAGACAAATGGAGTATAATGTTGAGCATCATGAGTAGGATCCCTCAAAATCTTGATTAGATTGATGAAACTGAAAATATGATGCATTAATAACATCATGTTATGAGGCATAGTCGTCCATATCATAGACATATCTGGTACCCATAATATGTCTCAAACCAATGCAGGTACCACTCCATGACTAACCATAACACAACATAGGTGATATTCCACCTCTATCCAGACTCTTCAATCCATCATATGTGGTGTGCGGGGTAATCCAAAATGGATCCAAAAAGGTTAAAAATTTGAATTTCTTGGATTCATACAAAACCAACACCATCATGAATATCTCATTGCGCTAATTTTGACGATATATTTGGTTTCAAAAATGAATTCCATATGTGAAAATTATCACATTCTGAAATTTTGCATAAATAATAAAAAACTCAAACTAGTCAAAGGGTGAAGTGGCAGTGACAGAGTTCGACATGTGTCATTCTGAGAGTATGACACGTTGCGGTGGTAGCATAACATGTTACAAATGATTTGGTTTCATATTACTTGTTAAATTAATGTGGAAAATTAATTTTATAAAGTAGAGATATTGTGGTTATATCCCCATTTCAAAAGGCATGAATACCATACTTTATGCATATCATATTCTATGCCATACATTATGGCTAAACATATGTGCCACTCCAAAATTTTTGCATGCCGCGATTATGTGGTAGTTAAACCATATTAAAATGGGGAAATCCACGTTTTATTGTAAGAAAATGGCATATATTATGTCATATAATATAATGTGCCACAAAATCATAAAGTGGGTTTTTTATAACCATATAACATGTGTCATTTTAAGAAAAACATGCCACGAGTACTATGTGCATAAAAAGGTGGGTCGAATCCACTCACCATATATTATATGGGTTTTAACCCATAGAAAATCGTGTGCTGCATATATTATGGTTGTAATGTGGGTCATCAACCATATATTATGGTATTTTCCCCATATTTCATGAGATTTGGAACAAATTCGAGCCCAAGGAAGAGGGGTCTATTAGGATTTGATCCCTGGACAACTTCTATATGAAGCAAAAGGTTTTACCACTATGGCATAGGTCAAACTTATGCAAAATAGTGTAGAGCAATGGGTTTTATTGCAGAGAAGCCAACGAACTAGCCAATCTTTGGAGGTCATTTTTGGGAGCTACACTCAACCATTTTTTATGTTGTCTGTTGCATTGGATTCCCAAGATAGAGAACAACATAAATAAGTCAATCAGAGAGCCATTTGATGTAATTTTGATGTACGTTTTGAGCATTAAATATTAATAAAGAAGCCTCTCCCACTGAAGACAAAGGCCCAAAGACATAGGAAGATTTTCCGAACTCCATTATCAACTTCTATTGTCTTATATATTCTTATGGTTTTCTTTATTTACTTTTTTATGTGATGAAAATTATATTCTTAAGCTTTTTCTCTTTCTTATTAATTCTTAACTGGTAAATTTACAGATGCAATATACTTAACCAAGTCATTTAAAAGATCATTTTGGATCAAGAGGTAATAGAACAGGTTGATGGTTGGTTGTTTTTTAGTATGCATGATTACTGGGGAAATGTTAAGATGTGGTGAAGGAGATATTGTATAAGGAGATCCTAAGATTGGATCAAGAAAAAGGACATATCAAAGTGAGAAGATGACATCTGAAGAAGGCCTTTCTCAACAAGAAAGAGATTTTTAAAGAAATTTATTTTCCATGTCGGAGATGGTAAAAGTATTGTATGAATATTACTTGGAATGGAAGAGACCTGTTCAAGGGGAATATTCAAAGCAAGACAAAAGTGAAGAGGGAGAAGACCATCCAAAACCTCCTTTTTCACTTCCTTCATTTCCATCTTCTTCTTCTTCAAGTACAAGTGCAAGTTCTACTTCTACCACTATTTTTGAAAGAAAACATTCTCATTCGCATAAACATAAGCTTGACATGCCATTACTTAAACTTGATGTGAAATTTGAGTTTCCCATGTATAATGGAGAAGTCAATGCTGAGAAGATTGATAACTGGGTCATACATATGGAGGTATATTGTAGTGTGCAACAAATAAATGATGAGACAACCAAGTTCAAATTTGCATCACTTCGTCTTGAAGGCACAACACTCATCTCGTGGCATAGTAAGTTGCAACATGGTACTCAAAAAATTGGTAATGTATTTCCATCATGGCAAGATTTTATTTTTGCACTTAGAAAACAGTTATATCCATTGGTGTATAAGGAGAAGGATTTAATTGAATGGAAAAGTCTTAAATTAAGGAAAGAACAATCGGTGCAAGAATACATAGATGAATTTCGTAAGATGGATTTGATGTTAAATATTTCATTATATACATAAGAAACTTTTATGAAATATATAGGAGGCTTTCCTTCTCATATTCATAATACTATGTTTATGTTTGGACCTACTAATCTTGATGAGGTTTATGTTCAAGCGGAAGATATTGAAGCACGAAAAATAGGAGTTGGTGTATCATGGGATTCATCTTCAAAGACAAAAGGAAAAGTAAAAGGGAAGGTGAAGAAAGAAAACTCAATCAGAGTAGAGGAAGAGAAGCTATCTTGCAAACATTACAAGAAAAAAGGGCACGATGATGAGAATTTATGGCAATTGCACCCAGAAAAGAAACCAAAGTGGTTCAAAGAGAAGAAGGGAAGGAAAAAAGTTGCAACAACAGTACAACCAACACACTTGGGGTCATATTCAGTTGATGAGACTAAAGCCATAGTAGTAGGTTTGTCAGGTAAAATCGGTGATGATTATGATTCAAGAAGTAAATTGTTTCATATAAGGGTCATTATGAAACATACCAAGATTGACACTTTGTTAGATAGCGGGTCTCAAGATAATCTAATTTCAAAAGAAGTGGTTAAGCAATTGGGATTTAAAACTAAGTTACATCACAAAACCTACTCATTAAATTGGATAGGAAAAAATCACAAATTTCCCATAACACGACAATGTGTCATAAAGTTTGCAATTACATATAAGTTTGTAGACGAGGTAACATGTGATGTGGTACAACTAGAAGCATGTGGAATGGTCTTGGGTATCCCTTAGCTACCTTATTTATATGATCGCAAAGCAATCTTCTTCAAGGAAGATAATAAATATCACTTAACTAAATAAGAGACAAAATGTGTTGCACACGCTCATCATATCAAAGGGAATCAGCCTATTTTTACAATGGAACAATTAAAGAAGGAAGCTTATGCAAGAAATACACCTATAATTGTACTAGTTGATCTTAAGCAAGAAAGTAAAATGGTCATAGCATGTATATCTAGCCATACTTTGCTTCAAGATGAGTTATTGTCGTGCAAACCTGTAAAGAAGAACAAACATGCTGGTTCATTTTCAATCATGTTTCTGATATTCTTATCGTTGTTAATGTTTTATAAATGGATAGTAGTGAATTTAGAAGGATGTGAATGAATTAAAATGGCTAACAATATCTATTTAGTTATCATGGTTGTTTTGCAATTGATTATGATGCAACAGGTACAAATGACAGATTTGATAGACAAAGGACAAGTGGGGAGGCCTATCCCACACTTGATGTTTGGTTAATATCCTTTTGAAGGACCAAAGGGTCTTAGTGGGGAGGTGTGATCCAAAATGGATCCAAAAAGGCCAAAAATTTGAATTTCTCGGATTCATATGAAACCAACACCATCTTGAAGAGCTTGTCGTGCTAAGTTTGGCGGTATATTTGATGTCAAAAATAGAATCCGTATGCAAAATTTATCACATTCTGAAATTCTGCATAAATAATAAAAAAATCAAACTAATCAAAGGGTGATGTAGCAGTGGTAGAATTGGACATGTGGAGTTATATGGACTAGACATGTGGAAATGATAGAAATACATGTTGCAGGTGATGTGGTTGCATAGTGCTTGTTAAAATCATGTGGAAAATTAATTTTATAAAGTGGAAATATTATGGTTATATCCCCATTTCAAAAGGCACAAATCCCATGCTTTATGCATATCATATTATATGCCATATATTATGGCCTAACATATGTGCCACTCCAAAGTTTGTGCTTGCCACGATTATGTGCTAGTTAAACCATATTAAAAGGGGAAAGCCACGTGTTAGTGTAAAAAATTGACATATATTTTGTCATATAATATATTGTGCCACAAAATCATAAAGTGGGTTTTTAGTAACCATATAACATGTGCCATTTAAAAAAAAAACCATGCCACGATGTGCATAAAAATTTGGGTCGAATCCACTCACCATATATTATATGGGTTTAAACCCATAGAAAATCAGGTGTTGCATATATTATGGTTGTAATGTGGGTCAGAAACCATATTTTATGGTATTTTCCCCATATTTCATGAGATTTGGAGCAGATTCGAGCCCAAGGAAGAGGAGGTTTTGTTGGGATTTGATCCCTAGAACACTTATATATGAACCAAAAACCAAAAGGTTTTACCATTGTGGCGCAGGTCAAACTTATATAGTGTAATGCAGAACAATGGGTTTTATTGTAGAGAAGGGAATGAACTAGCCAATATTTGGAGGCCATTCTTGGGAGCTACACTCAACCTTTTTTGATGTCGTTTGTGGCATTGGGTTCTTGACATAGATAAGAACATAACTAATTCAATAAGAGAGACAATTGGCGTAATTTTGATGTACATTTTGAGCATTAAATATTAATAAAGAATCCTCCCCCATTGAAGAAAAAGGCCCGGAGACGTAGGCATATTTTCTGAACTCAATTATCAACTTCTAGTGTCTTATATCTACTTATGGTTTGTTTTATTTACTTCTTTATGTGATGCAAATTCTATTCTTAATCTTATTCTCTTTCTTATTAAGTCTTAACTGGTAAAACTTTACATGCAACATACTTAACCAAGTCATTTAAAAGATCATTTCAGATCAAGTCTATGTGCTACAGATTGCTCTACTGCCTCCTCCATCTCCTCATCATATTGGGGAGGCACATCCCCATCATATGTGTCAGTATTTGCAAAACAACAATTAATAATAATATGTTATTTATGTCCCCACTATATTATGAGGAGTACTACAAACAAGGTGTTGAAGAACCCACTAACCAACCCTGGGTATGGACATGAATACTTTGTTCAATCTTGAAGATTTCCCATCCTCTCCTAACCGAACTAGATTATTCATGATGGAGGATTAAGGATATATGTAAGGAGATACCATACACTTAGAGGACAAGCAACCCTTCGACCTGTCCCTTGTCCTGCCGCAATGTACCTTCTACCTACATTCCACTTGCCCATGTCCCTGCCTCAACCTATATGTATATCTTCGATCGAAAACCCAACCTGCACTCTATGGAACACCACTTTAGTTGTGGCCATCAGTTTATCCAATTCCTCTTTCTTCGAAGTGGGATTTGATTTTAGTTTCTACTGAAGATCTGCATTATGTGCCTGTAATGTCTGAACTATCTCCTATACTTTCTTTAATAAGATTTTATTGTGAAAAAAACTATGAACCCTGTTCATTAGAGGCAGTCAAAATGAGCGCGTAGAATTCATTAACTGCAATCACTAAAGAATCATTCTCAATTGTTGTTTGTAAGTGTGTATCTGTACATCAACATGTTTATATTGCACTTCCATAAGGGATCAGCCTAGTGCACAGTGTCGATCATCTAACTCAGTCATAATCTCAACCATATAATGATTAATTTCACGTGAGGGTATCTGTGAGAGATAAAGTTCAACATACGGTAGTCGTTGAGGAATATCACTTGATGCACACCCATCATGTGCAAGAAGAGCCAAATGATTGATCTGAAGAACTCTCCTCACAACCCTACTTTCATGGTGAGTCTCTAGATTGGAACTTGGTACTAGGGATAGCTAAGGTGTCATTGGAACTAGACTACTTGGCATGCACGGAGTTGACTTAAGTGCTGATGAAGTAGTATCTATCTATAATGAAAGTCGTAATTCCTATAACTGTTGAGATTAATCCCGATTTAAATTATGTTAAGCTTTTATGTTAGATTTCAATATGGTCACAATCTCTTAAACTCTCTAGGGTGTAGGTACTATGCCAAAATAATCTCGGTATTCTTGTTGTTGTTGGGGTGATTGATGTTGAGCATCTCTCTCCTAGTTATACTACTTTGTGTTCAATCCTAGGTTAGACTGGCTAGAAAATATCTATCACTTAACTAGTTGTTGTGATGTGATGTGTTCAGGGACTGTTTTGTTGGGTACTGAATCAAAACAATATTTAGTGCTAGTTACTTTTCCCTCAAATCATGATATAGGTGATAGGGATGAACTAAATGATGTTTATATGCACATTATATAAGAAATAAAAATATACAACTACATTTATCAAAACATAATGATAATAGCACCTCTCTCATTTAGTGGTTCGATTATTGTAAATAGGATGTCTGGACATCCTCTCCAATCTATCCCACTTACGTGTACTTGTTAAGCCCTAGACAAATCCCCATACAAATCCCATGCTATGTATAAAACCACTTATTAATCCCCTTATTAAATAATTACATTACTTGTGTTATATTTGTATGTAAGATTCGAACCCCTTCATCAAACCCTTTCATTATAATTGTACCCTTTGTCTCCTATATATATTTCAAGGATACCTAGTCTTAGGATCATCTTATTATATCTCATATTGTATCTTGAATTGGATATATTGTAAAAAGAGGTTTCCCCCTTGACATGGACTATAATTCATTGACCTTTTATCATTTTTAAGGCATTGGATCACAACATCTGGTATCATAGCATTGATCCTAAGGTTTTTCTTCTCCAAGCAAGTCATCTTAGCATTTTCACTGTAATTGTTTTTATGGGATGATTAAGATAGTTAAACTCGGATTTTATTTATAATACATATAAAGGTATCGTGGTAAAAATTTCATCTTTAGGATCATTATACCTTCAGAGATACTGGAAGATATGGTTTTTTACTCATCCTATTACTAGTCTCAAACCAGTGGTATGGGTAAAATCATCATATATTCTTAAGAGGGGATAAAAATTCAATGAGAACTATTGCATTTGAAAGAGTACAATATTTAGTATTTCTGGTATTATTTTCAGAATCATAAAGAAAATATTGGGCACATGGCATTCTGTGCAAGTTCTCTCTCCCGAAAAGGCCAAAAATCAGCAAGGTTTGGAAAAGTTACCCTAACCTCCACTTGACACAACTAATTTTGATCATACCTATGGAATTGCAGAGATGACATATCAGAGTAATACAGGAAGATATTTCATACTTAGAAGGGATGGAATTTTAGAAATACACAATAAGGAAGGTCGACCAAGAGAACATACTCCAAATTAAGAGTTTGAAAGGTACACAACTTGCAATTGTCATAAATTTTATTGGAAGATCTATTTTTGGTGATTCAAAATTTGTGATAAAGAGAAAAAATAGGAGTATGATTATGTTTATTCTAAATGGGTCCAAACAATATGTCAACACAAATTAAACCTCTCTAAGTCTCATCTATAACTCAAGAAGAAAATGAGGAAATACATAAAACGCTATCCAAATTGGAGGAAAAACTTAATAAATTGAGTGTTAGGTCAATAACAAGGGATGAGCCGATAAAATCACAAAGAAAAATTCAAGAAATGGAGAAGAAGATGAATGAAAATAAGAATGACCCTAAAGAAGAAATATAAAAATCCATGAAAGAATTGCAAAATTCCATGTCTTCCATAATATTTCATGCTCTATATGAAAGACTCTCTAAAGAAAATATCAATATGCAAGGAACTCAAGAAAATAAAGTTAGTATCCCAATTGAACAATCTATCGATAAAAATCCATCTTCTAGGGGATTTAACTCTAACAACGGAGTTAATTACAGTGGGGGTCCTATATTCAACTTTCCCAAGATTGAATTAAATAAGTTTGATGGAACAAAGGTGTTTACCTGGGTGAACCAAATAGATAAATATTTTGAAGGACATAATATTTTGGATGATAAGAAAAGGATTCACATATAAACCTTGAACTTTGAGATAAAACCATATCAATGGTATCAATGGGTAGTTAAAAAGAAGCCCCCTTTTTATCATTATAATTGGGGTGTATTTACAAGAGACTTAGAAGAGTAATATGGGAAAGTTTGGGAACACAACTACTTAAGTATATTGAAAAGAATCAAGCACTTAGGTGATATTGAAGATTAGAACTTAGAATTTCAGGTACTGGCCACAAGGGTGGATGGCATAAGTGATAAAAAATTGTTGCAACCTTACATGGGTGGATTAAAACTAGGACATTAAAAATGAGATTTTCTTAATACATACTAAAAATATTATGGAAGCTATGCAATATTCTCATCATATTCAAGCCAAGAATAAGGCTACACACAAGTCTACCAATGGATCATACACAAGAAGCAAAGATCATTTTGGGGTTCATAAGACAAATGTACCACAACTGACAATGTTGAAACCTCAACAAATCGATGAAAGAAGAGCAAATAGACTATGTTTCAATTGGGATAGCACATATATTAAGGCATATAAGTGCAACAAGAAGAAAGTATTCTACATAGACAATGAAGAGGAAGAATACCAAGAATTGGAACCATTGCAATATCTATAGCTATAAGAGATTACTCCAACGATATCTTGTCATGCATTGGCTAGAATCAGTACTCCACAAATCCTCAAGATAGAAGGATATATCAAAAGGAAAAATTTAACAATGTTGATTGATTATGGTAGTACCCATAACTTCACCAATTACAAATTAGAAAATATCTCGATATATTTGTATATCCAACACTAGAGTTTCAAGTAATGATTGCAGATGGAGGTACCATAAATTGAAGCCCTAGAAAAATACCCATACAAAGTCGATGTTATGTATAAAACCCCTTATTAATCCCCTTATTGAATTATTAAATTTCTTGTATTATATTTGGATGTAGGATTTGAACCCCTTCATCTGTTAGGTAGATAGAGAGGTAGTGGGGGAGGGGGCAGAGGGCCCATATTGATAATAGTGGCGGCCATTAAATGTAAGGTGGACTAGGTCCACTATATTATTAAATAAGGCCCACTATGGTAGTTATATATAATAAATGAGTAGTTAGATATAATAAATGTAAGAGGACTTCTTAGAAGGTTCTAATTCTAGAATATTCCTCCTCTAGAATGTTCTTAGGTGATGGTAGCTGTTGGCACAAGGGTATACCCAAGGTTAAATGATTCAATAGTGCACAAAAAAAAACCCTAACTAGCAGATGAAATCTCACCTGAGGTAGAGGCAGGTGGGGTTGTAGGACTCAAGTGTATACAACCTAGCCGGGACACAGTTTTATGATCACAATACTTAACAAAGCACTTATAAATTAGCATTCATTAGTCTTTGAACCTTATTCACATCGCAGGTAAAAACTCTAATTATAGAACATCACAGTATTCATTAAGGTCTAAGCACATCTAACCACTCAGCACATAACACCAAACAGATCTAGCATTCATTCATATTATTAAGAACTAAGCTACTACATCATATGCATCTAACATACATAAAGATTACATCACCAAGCATAAATCACATCAATAACATATCAACCACATCTCACAAAGAAACCACAACATAGGATATATGTGGTTCACCTCCAGTGTGGGGCTACGTGCACCAACTCTTCTCCTCTTTTATTAGCTTCTTCCAATCCTCTTACATGCACAGACCCACAAATCCAACTCTACATAGGACAGGAGATCTGCGTGCACTTTTCCAGATCCTCCTTCCCCGAGTTAGGTCCAAGCACCAAGCCCTTACATAGTCTATTCACAAATCACTTACAAAATAGTTGCACTTATCTCTGCAAGCCTTATGAACATCTTCTTGCACATAACTAGCATTAGCACTAAGGCATCGACTTCTAGGTCTACTTATTACATCGCCTAAATACTTATTTATATATTAAAAATGGGGCCTAAGCATGGGTAAACCCATGGGAAGACATCCCATTCCCATTACATAAACCTAAACCCAAAAATCCTGCAAAAGGGGGTGAGATCCCGCGATCTCCGCTTCACCCGAGTGCTCCGTCTTTGAACAACCTTTCGAAGTCCAAAAAATGGTCAAACAAGACCAAGGTTCTCCAAAACTTGGTCGAGGGCCAACAAGCCCCCAACACTCACATGTGACTCATCCTGAGTCACTCTGATCTGGGAAATTCTTCTTCAAAGGCCTCAAGCTTCCTCGACTTGTTGTTTTTCCAGGGCCTCTTGCTCGGTGAACTCTTGAATGAATTTCTCAGTGACAGGTCCTTCCAAGTGTTTTTCCACTGTGGTGACCACTTGTTCCAGTTACGCACCTTGTCCCTCGATCTCCTCAAAAATTGTGTAGGCTTCGTCTTGTACCAGCTAGAGTCTCTGGGTCACTTCCATGACTCTACTCTGAATGGCATGGACCTGTTGTTGAAATGCATGTTGTTCCTCTGAAATTTTCATCTTCTTGACCACTAAAATCCATTTTAGCTGCACTTGTACAGTCGATGCTTGTTGCTTCACCTCCTAGAGATGTGACTCCAATGTCCTTAGTTTTGGGTCCTCTGCAAGGCGCTCATAAGTCTGCGCACTTCGATTACTTAGTTGCTTGCATTCTAAGGCCAATGCCTTGATTCTTTCGACTACGCTCTTGAAAGTTTCTTCCCTCTTATCTCACACTTCCTACGGAGTGCTCGACACTGCTTGTAATTCCAGTTCTGCTACTTTTCCTTGGAGCTATTGAATGGCTTCAACGAGCTTCCCCACTTGGCTCTTAGTTGTCTCTTCTTCCATGTGTGCCAATCCCGACATGGAGCAAAGTGCTCGAGTGACTTGTTCTCTAACTCCAATCTTCTCTGTGAGCAACTAATCTTTGTCTCTCTGGATCTTCTCTATGTCCTCTTCAAACTTTGCTCGAAGGTCATCTTTCTCTTATTGTGCAACTCGACTCTGCTCTAGGGCTTCCTCCTTTGCTTGCTTCAGAGCCTCTGTGGCCTGTTATTTTTATTCCTGTACACGACGAAGGCGAGCCTCTGTTGCATTTTCTAATCTGCATAGTTGTGTAGGCTCATATCCTAGTTCGATACCTTCTGATGACGATGGAGCAGTAGAAACTACATGGTTTGAATAGAGGGTTTGTTGTACCCCTTTCAGCTCTGCTTTGATCCGATTATACATTTTTTCTTGTTTGTCTTCTCTTCGCTACAAAATATATTTTGAAGTATCTGCTACAGTGGCGATGATGACGTCAATATCATCCACCGTGAGCACAGTTTGTAACTGGGGCTTATTGGCTCGTGAATTCTTTCGTGTCGAGGGTTTATTTGGAGAAACCTTTCTTTTCTTTGACTCCTCAGCCTCTGTAAGGGGATATTTAGGCGGTGTCACTTCGCCCTATTCATTTTTTTCTTCTTCCCCTTCCTCCTCTTGGTTTACTTCGTCACCTCCTCCTCCTTCAGGTGAATCAGGCGCAGTTTCCTTCGATGCATTGTTTAGTTCCTGCACCTCTTCCTTCTTTTTCTTCTTGTTGTTGTTGGGTCCATCATACTCTTCTCGGGTGACTACAGGGCTTCCAATGAGTTCAGGGTTGGAGAGTTCTATCTGTTCAAATGGTACAAGGAATTTTACAGGCCATTCCTTGGTTATTTCCTCCATATCTTCCTAGGTGAGTTTGTAATGGGATTGGAGCTCTTCCTTGTGTTCGTCCCAGCGTACAGTGATGTAAATGAAGTGCCTACCTGCGTGGAACTTCTCTATTGGCCTAAAATTGTGGAGTGTATTCGGTGTCATGCTAGGGAAGGATTCAATGGCTCTCTTTAGCTGCAAGTAATAGGTGTGGAATACCGCATTGGACTGCCATTGCTTCACCATGTCGCTCGAATACCACAGGGTAGTGAACCTCATGGCTAGTGGTTCCGACGGCTCTACTTCTAAGAAGGTCTCTCCCTCCGACATCTCCCAAGAAACAAAGGCAACAAGGATCAACAACCAACTGAAGTGAAACTCGTAGCCCTGGTCTTGCGCTTCGTGATAATCTTTCTCCAACTGGTTGACGAGGTAGCTCGCCCAATTCATCTGCATCCCTTCAATGCACTTTCCTACATGGTCGATGACGAACCCCAAGATATGCGTTGGTCTATTCTTCCTGATGAGCTTGCCTGCTATCAACTAACAAGCTAGGAGCACTGCGCCATTTTGGATGGAGTCTACCTTGTAGCCCCGCTTCCCCTTATCTACATTGACGTAGGTGTCCTTTATTCATTGTGCCAGGGAGCGATCTACAGCCTTCCCTGGGTAAAAGTCCGAAGGGTCCGATCTTTGCATGCTCAATCCAGTGTTTCGGTGGATCAACGCTGGATCTACAATGATGCACCTATCCAACCACAGGTAACCACCATGGTAGCATGACAAAAGGAGTTTAATGCACACGTTAACCTCCTAATTTCTATCGAAGTGTGGTATATTCATTACATTAAAGATTGATCTCACGATGTCCATGGTCTATGGCTGGGGGTCTATATTCAACTTCTTCCCCATTGTCTTTGTTAAGTACTTATGTGGTGCGAGAATTCCATAATTCTTTTGGTCTCCTAAGTTGAAATCATTGATCTTAAGCGTCAGAATTTGTCCCAACTGCGGTCCAACTGTGTGTATCCCCTTCGGGAGGTACGCAGTGATCAATGTATAGTCAAAATATCTTGAGACTCTGTCACAACTAACCACGTCAGCCAAAGGTAGGATATATTTGGGAAAGATCGACGGAATGAGCTTCGCATTCACCAAGTTGTCGCGGTGCTTACTTCTTTTCTCTGTCGTAGTTCGGGATGGCCTAGATCGACGTGAAGTCGATGGGGATTCTTGAAATCCTATCATCGATGAGGCCTGTACTCCTACAAACATGACCTTATCAGCCATGAGGTCTATTAGGATCTCCTCCACATACTTCTCTACTGTGCTACATTCGCCTGGCATACATGCTCGAGATCAGATATCTTGGGTAGGCGGACAAACACTCAAGGTAGGCAAATCAGGTGGTGAGGTCTCAATAAGCACAGCGTGATAGAATCCATTTCTCTATGAGATCAGATAATCACAATTTGCAAAAGTGTCCTCGGTAAGACATTCGACAGATTAAGTAGACAATGTCGTAATAAACTCCTCCAACGGGCAAGAATGCCTCAATCAATATGATTCCATCCGTTATGGCACGGTCCCAATGGTCCAATGGCGATATTTCTGGCAATAAATGTGTTTCTATCCGTTATGGAGCATCGTTCTAATGGTCGGGACGCCTCCAATGGTCATATTGCTTCGTCGTGGTGAAGTTCCAGTCTGCATTGTTCTGCTATTCCGTTGAGGTTCAAGTTCTGCAAACCTTCCTTCTGCGAAGTCCTCTCTGGAACCTCCTGCAATTTTTCTAGATTTTCTTTCTTCTTACTGATATTTCTTGTTTTCTTTTCTGTGATATGCGTATCTGGATTCCTCTTTCCATTCTTGTTCTTATCTTCTCTTAGCATAGTAACTTCCCACTATTGAGGGTCTTTCACAGGGTTTGAGGGAAATACTTCTTCTCTTACTATTTCTGGAGTAGGTGCTCTACTCTCCTACATGGATAGGTTCTTTAAGCCTTCTTTCATTCTTTCAACTTTGACAGCCAGGTCTCTGGCCCTCAGTTGCTTCGACTTGTCCTCCTATTCTTCTATTAAGTGTGTTATTCTCCTATCCATGAAATCCCTTAATTCTTTCTTTTTTTGTTCTATAGCTTCCTCTTCTTATTTCCTTCGGGTCTGATCTCTCTCAATCGAAGTCCTTCCTAAAAAAAGTGCAAAAGGAGTGTTGTTTTCAACAAACTTAATGACCTTGAATTCTTCTTCTTTCAATGTTCCATGAGAACTCATAGATACATGAGTAATTCTTCCACATAGGGTTATCATCTTTCCTTTAAAAAATCCTATTCCTCCCATTGAAGGAATCATAGCAAGCTTTCCCAAGATTTCTCAAGATTTCCCAAGTACTTTCTGGCATAATGTTCACATGTGTTTCTGCATCCAATACACAGTCTATGTCGAAGTCTCCTATTCTTGTTTCTATGCACTGCTTCTCTTTTAAGATCTCTGGTAAACTGATGTCTCTGTGATCATTCAGTGTTTCTTTCATCTGCAATAATATAGCCTCTAATTCTTTCTGGTTCTTTAGCATATTCTTAGTCTCTTGACCTTCCTCATGGTTTTCTTGTCTCATGTTCATCTTCTCAACTTTAGTAATCATTCTAGGGAAATCCAAAACTTCATGTCCATTAGCTTTACAACAAAGGAAAATAGGACCTCTACCAGGGAATTCCTTAGCAAGATGTCCCGATCTTCTGCAACTATAACAAAGAGTCAATCCTCTCTTTCTCTTAAACAATCCCCAACCTTTCCTGTAATGCGCATTGGGATCACAGTGATGGTCTTGCAAAAAAATATTTCTAGGATCCTACATCCACTTGTTAGTCCAAAAATTATTTCTATGCATAGGAATAACATATCTTTCACTATTTCTATCAGGCCTATTCATATCACATCTTCTTTCTTCTAGATGTGCTCTAGTTTTCAGAATAGGACGAAATCTATCAAACATACCTAGATCCATTATTTTGACACAAAAATTTCCACTTATCTTACCTTTATCAAAGAACAAATCTTTAATATCTTACCTCTTTTCTTCAAATCAGACTTCTCTTCTTAGCACAGAGCTTCACAAGTCAAGTAGAGTACTCCACACTAGAGCAACAAATCTACACACAAAGCTTTCTCTTTTCTTTAGTTCCCAGCAATCACAGTTTCAGGTCCCAACAAAGGAACCATTTGTTGGCAGAGGGGTAGACCTAGGGTTCAACACTTCAACAACACCAAAAAAACCCTAACTACTAGTCCTTTCGGCATCACCTGTGAAGCGGATGAAGTCTCACCCGAGGTAGAGGCAGGGGGGGTTGTAGGACTCAAGTGTCTACAACCTAGCTGGGACACAGATCTGTGATACAATACTTAATAGAGCACTTAGCAATTAACATTCATTAGTCTTTGACCCTTATTCACATCGCAGGTAAAAACCCTAATTACAGAACAACACAGTATTCATTAAGGTCTAATCAGATCTAACCAATCAGCACATAGCATCAAACAAATTGAGAATTCATTCATATTATTAATCACTAAGCTACTACATCAGATGCGTCTAACATACATAAAGATTACAACACGAAGCATAAATCACATCAATAACATATCAACCACATCGCATAAAGAAACAACAACACAGGATATACGTGGTTCACCCCCAGCGTGGGGATACGTCCACCAAATCTTCTCATCTTTTATTAGCTTCTTCCAATCCTCTTACATGCACAAAGCCACAAAGCCAACTCTGCATAGGACAAGAGATATGTGCGCACTTCGCCAGATCCTCCTTCCCCGAGTTAGTTCCAAGCACCAAGACCTTACACAATTTGTGCACAAAGCACTTACAAAACACTTGCACTTAGCTTTGCAAGCCTTAACACATCTTCTTGCACATAGCTAACATTAGCACTAAGCCACCATCTTCTAGGTCTACTTCTTACATCACCTAGATACTTATTTATACATTACAAATGGGGCCTAAGCATGGGTAAACCCATGGGTTGACATCCCATTCTCGTTACATAAACCCTAAACCCAAAAAACCTGCAAAATGGGGCGAGATCCTGCAATCTCCACTTCGCCCAGGTGTTATGTCTTCGACCAGCCCGTCTAAGTCCAAAAAATGGTCAAACATGACCAAGGTTCTCCAAAAATTGTCCGAGGGCCAACAATAGCACTATATAAAGGTGTTCAAGCAATGTAAGGGGATATGAAGAAAAGTATTGTGTTTAAATGGTATCTCAATAGGAGGATGCCCCCTCAAAGAGGCAAGTGAACAGGAGATGATCCCTTACATAATAGGATCCATTGTATGGTGTTTCCCTACCTCAAGGGTTTTGATATAATAAAGTGGTGTTTTTCTATATGGTTTCATATATCTTATTTGGTGATTGTATTTAGAGACATGAGAAGAATTTAGAAAAACAAATTGGGTATTTGAATTCCTCTTGGAAAAATACCCAATTTCAAAAAACAAATCAGCTGAAACGGTGTCCAGGAAGTGAAGTTATGAGCATTTTAAATTCATTCGTTTTTTAGGGTTTTTCTGCAGTAATTTATTTTTAAAACCCTTGTTCTATTTTTGGGGTTTTTCATAGAAAGATTTATTTTACAGGGAAATTTGATGGCCCTAGTATTGAACATTCATTAAAGAAAGAAAGTCAGCATGGGAAGAGAATTGGCCCCATTGGGTAGATCTCAAATTGCAAGGTGATGCTGCCATTTGGTGGAAATCGCTTGATTATAAGAAGATGATGACACTCTCCAATGGATAATTTGAAAAACTATAGTTATACAAGTGGTCTCATGGAAAAAATAAGTATACCAAGGGTTTATTTTCATGTGACAAATCTATATTACAGGTTCACGGTTGTATTCATAAAGAAAATGTCATTGTTTCTATTAACCCTAGTTGCATGCATAATTTTATCAATGTTCAGTTGGTTAATAGATTGCAAGTTCCAGTAAAGAATATTCAAAGCACACAGGTTGAGGGTGAAAATGTTCAATTTTTTAAAGATTTGAAGATTAACATGGATACATATGTGTTGCATTTAGATTTTTATGCTATGGATATGGATGAAGTGGATATTGTTTTGGGGTATCCTTGGATAGAATCAGTGGGTAACATTAATATTAATGTGCAAAGGAAGTTTTTAAAGTTGTGGTACAAGAAAAACAAAATCGCATTGCAGGATGTGTCTCTTAATAAGAAAGATGGGCCCACGAAGGCCAGTAGAGCAGTTATTGTCGAGTCTGAAGTTGAATTAGAGGCAGAGTCTATAGAAGGAGATGAAGAAAACCCACAAGAAAGACACAATAAAGAAGCTAAGGAGGTCATTGAATCAAAGGCACAATGTGTTTCATATTCAAAGAAAATAGAACAGATTCCTACAGTTGTTCTATACCGTCATCCACATCATATAGAGAAACAACAATCATCAAGGCAAGGGTGTGAGAATCAACACACTTATGCACCAACATGGAACCAAAAAGGAAACCAATCCATAGGTACATGGAGGCCTACCTATACTACAGGAAGACATTAGGCTAGAGAACCAATCCCATGGAGACATCGACATGATGCAGAGCAAGATCAGGGTGGCAAGGAAGAAGTTGGACATCATGTTCATCTTCCATTAGGATGGATGGATGCTCGTACTTGGTACCATTTGGCTACCTTTCTTATCCAGTCATATTGTATGGTTTCTTCTCGTGTTTCGAGGATGAAACATGTGAAGGGCGATGGAATGTAGTATACCTAGGGAGGTAATATGGGGTACCTAGGGAGGTACCGCATGGGAATGTGATTATGTATCATTAGTGGAAGTCATTTAATATATGAGAGTGTGGTCATTCAATGTAACATGGACTAGGTCCACTATATTAATAAAGGCCCACTATGGTAGTTGGATGTAATAAATGTGAGAAGGCTCTCTAGAAGGTTCCTAGGAGATAGAGAGAGCTATATAAAGAAGTGTAAGCCATGTAATGAAGCATAGTGAAGAATATTTTCATTGTAACAAACAAGTGTTTCTTGAGGAGTGCATTCCTTCCTTAAGGAATAATATATGGTGTTACCCTACCTCAAGGGTTTTCTCTATATTCTTGTGTTCATGTTATAGTGAATGGTTTATGGTTTATTCTTGGTCTTATTGAAGTATATTTTCAGATTTGGTATAGGTAATTAACATCATCACATCCTTTTATTATAATTGTAGTCTTTGTATCCTATATATATACCAAGGAGACCTAGTCTTAGGATCATCTTATTACATCTCATATTGTATTATGAATTGGATATATTGTAAAAGGAGGTTTCCACCTCGAAGAGGAATGTAATTCATTGAATTGTTTTCATTTTTAAGGCATTGGATCATAATATTACTATACAAGATCGAGGATAGTATTGTCCTCTCTAGCCAAAAAATTTCATACCTATCGATCGACCGAAGTACATGACAACTCTAACTAGCCGCTCTTGGAAAATAATTGCCCCCACATACACATACATGCATCAAATAGAGGCCTACAAGGAAAAATGGGCACTCTTGGTCAAGTGGCATGAACCCTTGCAAAAGACAATGTAAATAAGTTTGACATGAATGGGAATAATCTCCTCCTATAAAAAATGGCATGACAATGATCCAATGCAAAAAAAAATATTGTCTCGAAAAAATCTTCATCCACCTAATAAATTGGGGCCTCTACACTAAACTCTCTTCATAGTGCATCAAAGGGAAACTAAGAGGCAAAGTGTGGTAGTGTCAAGATAATAAAACACATGAACCTAACCTCCTCTCTATGAAATGAATCCATATGTATTTGACCACCAAAAGCCTAGAATCCCAAAGTATAAACAATGTCCATACTGACATATCTCTACACATATGCCATCTAGATCTCTTGTGCAACAATGGATGGTAAATCATGGAACTGAGGCCAAATCCCTCCCCCTCTTAGAAAACCCAGTGATGAAATAAACATCCTCCTCCATGGGATGATACCATAAATTGAGACCAACCCTGAATACATGTCGACCATAATCCTAACGATGGATCAATTATTGTAACAATGGAGAGTTAAATATACCCTCCTAAAAACAATTGTGGAGGCGAACATCCCTCAAAAGGGCACGTGTCTATGGTGTAATAGGGAGAATGAACCTCTCTCTCTCTCCCTCTCTTGAGCCTCCCACTCATGTATAAACCTATATGTTTCGACCCGCTACTTCTATTGCTTCTCTCCTCTCATAATTGTCATATTTGATTCACATACAAATATTTTCAAGAACATATATATAGCTAAAATGAATTGAAATTATAAAACACACAAACACAAATAAATTATATTTAACAAAAAATAAATTTATTTTTTTTTTTGCAAAAAATTGTCAAAAAGTAATCGATGTGCCTGCAATATTAATTGCACACCATCATCATTGCTCCATATTAGACAAACAACACACTAAGAGAGGATATTACAATCACACACCAGTGCTCCACATTTATTGTCTCATTGCCATGTATTTTAGTGGTGTGTCCCATAAGAAGCATCATGCTAATAAATTGTGAAATATTCGGCTTAGTGTCGTGCTCTTGAAAACACTGATGTATTTGTTGGACTTAGGGGCATTGTTACGTTAAATTTTTTATTGCAAATTAAGTGGTGTGATGTGTTAATATGAATGCACCAGGGTACCATGTTATTGGAGCATTGACATTTTTTTTTGTGGTGCATTGTGTTGTCTAGAGCACTAGCAACAAAGTTTCTAATAAGATGCCCCACTATGATAAGTCATTAAACATTTTTATCGGTGCAGTTTTTTTAACATGACTGATGCATTTGGTTAACATGGATGCACTACTATGCTAAATTTTATGAGATGTAAACTTAGCGGTGTGCTTTATTAACTAGATCAAATTCATCCCCCAATGTTCCTAGAGAAATGACATTTTTAGTGGTGTGTAATAGTAACTTCCATGCAGGGTTGTTACTATCACACATAGGTGCTCCATATTTATTGTCTCACTGCCACATATTTTAGAGTTGCATCCCATAAGAGGCCCTACACTTCTAAATTGTGAAATATTTGACCCGATGTCATGCTCTTTACAACACCAGTGCATTTGTTGGACTTAAAATCACCTCCAAGTTAAAAAAAATTATTGCAAATTAAGCGGTGTGGTGTGTTAATATGAACGCATCAATGTTACTATGTTATTGGAGCATGGACGTTTTGTTTAGCGATGCATTGTGTTGTTTAGAGCACTAGTAATGGGGAATCCAATGTGATACCCTGCTATGCCAAGTAGATTAAATATATGTCATTGTGTGGTTCTTCTAAAAACACAGATGCATTTGGTTAACATGGACGCACCACTGCACTAAAATTTAAGAGATGTAAAATTTGTAGTGTTCTTTGATATATGGAACACATTGGTGCTCCAATGTTACCAGAAAAGTGGAATGTTATTTAGTAGTGCATTGGATTTTGTAACACACCAATAATGAGGCGTCACAAAATGTTACAGGTATGAATTAACTGAGAGGGGGGGTGAATCAGTTAGTGTAGATTATTAACAATTTCTCTTGTTTTAACTTTGAACCATTAATCTTTAGTGGCAGTGAGTCTTTACTGTGAAATTCAGAGTGATAAACATAAAGCATATAACATAAAGAATAACAATCACACACACAGCATTCACTCACAAGTATGAGACACAGATTTTTCAAGAGGAAACCCAATCAGGGAAAAAACCTCGTCTTCTTAAGATGTTAAGCAAGCTTCAACTGCGTTACATCTCATCTTTTATGAGCACCTACTTATAGAGGCTACAACCTCTGATTACCAGCACCAACTGGCTGAGAGCACCAACTCCACAGAATCCCAGCACCCACTGGGTGGAAGCACCGACTTCCTTTTACTTCAGCAACAACTGAGTGAAGGCACCAACCTTCAGATTCTAAAAGCACCCACTTGCAGAGAAAGAGACATTCGTCTCCCTAGCACCACCCTACCACCCTAATTTGCCAAAATAAATATGGCTGAAATCAACTTGTTCATTCTGATATAGCTTGCTTACCCTTTCTGCTCATCTACTCTGTATTCTTCACTGTTTCTGATCTGCTGTTCTGCCTCACTGTCCTCTGCAGCCCATTCTCTGCTCCTTCTCCTGTCCCGCAGGTTCTCCTCCTTCTTTTCTCACATCCAGAGCTCTCTCACTCTCACTTCAACAACCACGATTCATCTTTGTTCCAGTGCATTATATAGATTCATCATATGCAGAGGTTTTCCTTGCGTTTCTCAACTCCAACTGCAGTTTCCCTTTCTTTCATTCTTTCTTCTGCTTTTCGCATGCCATCATTCTCCCTAATTTTCTGAACCGGCTCTTTGCATGCCTCCTCTACACATGCCAAACCATGCAACTTTGTGTTCCTCCTCTCTTAACTGCCATTCTAATTTTAGACTGAAAGTCCTTCCGCTTTTCTCAACTCCAACTCCAGTTTCCCTTTCTTTCATTCTTTCTTCTGCTTTTCGCATGCCAGCATTCTCCCTGATTTTCTGAACTGGCTCTTTGCATGCCTCCTTTACACATGTCACATCATGCAACGCTGTGTTCCTCTTGAATTAACTGCCAGTCTAATTTCAAGCTCTGTTTATTGTGAATTATAGCCATTTGATGCTAGCCACACCAATCGCATTGTGAATGGAATCATTCGTGCTGTTTCTTAAAGAAAACGATTTGTGACTTCTGCTGCTAGTCATGGCCGTGGCTAAGGCGTGCGTTTTTATCAGCAAATATCCAGTGTTGTTTCAGCATAGTTTCCAGCACTATGTTTCAGCCCAGCGTTGTGTTTCAACATATGTATTAACACTGTGTTTCAACAACTGTTCCAGCCCTGTGTTCCAGCATTTGTGTTTCAGCATATGTGTTCCTGCATTTTTGTTCCAACATCTGTGTTCCAGCATCTGTGTTCCAGCATCTGCGTTTGTGTTCCAGCATCTGCATTTGTGTTCCAACATCTGCGTTCCATCATCTGTGTTCCAGCATCTGCGTTCCAGCATCTGTGTTCCATCATCTGTGTTCCAGCATCTGTGTTCTAGCATATGTGATTCAGCATCTATGTTCCAGTATCTGTGTTCCAGCATCTTTGTGCAGCTTCTGTGTTTCAGCATCTGTGTTCCAGCATTTGTGTTCCAGCGCATCTGTGTTCCAACATCTGTGTTTCAGCATCTGTGTCCCAACATCTGTTGTGCGTGTTCCATAACCAACCGATTTCCATCAATGACAACCTTGACTGCTCCATGACCAACCGATTTCCATCAATGACAACCTTGACTGTCTGCGTCATCTCTGCTATAGCCATATTTCCAACAATCTCCCCCTTTGGCATTGATGGCAATATGTATTTCATTGCTCCCCCTTTGACATCAAGAACAAAGGGTTAAACTGTTCTCTTCAGACTCCCCCTGACTTTGTGCACTCAACTGTAATACCTGCTAAATAAATAAATAAAACACTATCCACTAACCTGACCACAACACTCCACCTGATTTGATGCCAATTTTGATGTATTCATGTCTGGAGAGGTTAAACTGAGAAAGGTATCAACTCTGATCTCTACGTATTTTTGCTTGCTGCAGCTCTACCAAGTTTAGTAACCAGGCTTCTTGTGAAAAGATCCTTTGGATCTGCGCTCTTTTAATCAATCATCTATGCTCTGTCTTGTACACATCTGCTCCTGCCAATTATTACCCGAGGTTCATTTGGTCAATCGTGACTCCATATTCCAATCCTGTGTAGACCATATGGAACATTACTATGTTTCAGTTGTTACAGCACTCCAGATTCACGTTTATTACTTCAAGACCACTTCTTATATAAAAAAAATCTATCTTTGTTGCTCATGCCCGAATTCAACATAGCTACACTAATATATTCAATACTGATATAAAGACCAAAGTGTCTCTTCAGGCGATCTGTTAAACACACGCTCCCCCTGTCAAGGTGCATAGGTTAGTTAGAGGAGGGTAGGACACCCAACTTCTGTCTGAGGTATTCAAACTATGCCTTGGGTAATGGTTTGGTAAATAGATCAGCAATCTGCTCCGTGGAGGGAATGTACTGCAACTGTACCACTTTGTTGGCAACCTGATCT
>JZKD02S1721023.1:8865-28274 GCA_000966675.3 Picea glauca
GGGACAACATTAACCTCTATTAAATGTGACAACTTCTAAGACAAGAAACATTTCCTAGGACTCTAAGTTAGGAGTATGTGATGTGATGGATGCAATGTTAGGGAAAGGGGGAATTTCACAAATTGACCCTCATAGCCACATGAGATGATGTATAGGTCTTCCCTTACTAGCCTTCAAGAGCTAGGAGTTATAATTTTCATTCCACATGAGAGCCTTTATGGAGGGATCGTTGAGTTACCACTTCTTGCACCTCTTTTGTTTCCAACCCCTTTTTTGTTTTTTTCTTTATTTGCTTGGTCCCTTTTTCCTTTAGATTTAGCTTTTAATATCATGGGACTAGGAGGAGATGGGCTTTTAGGCAAGGTGGCACGGCTCAAGCTCTACAATTTGACCTTTTTCTTTTCCCTACATTCACCTCCATCTTTTTTAGCTCTATCGACTTTAGTTAGTCTTTTTATACATGGGATTTATTTGCTTTGGAGCTTGGTACGTGTCATATGATAAATCAACCATAAGTGGGAGAATGATGAATGTGCATGGAAGTGATGGGAAGATGGCAAGGTGTGAAAAATGATCAAGAGATGTGGACACGCTATACCTACCTAGATCTCTAGTAGTACAACCTGAATCGAAAGGTGACCACACTTATCTAAAGGAAAATTATGACTCACCATGGTACAACTAAGAAAACAATAAGAACTTAAAGTGGTATGATTCATTTTCAGATTACACCAATGTTCATCGTGGTCATGACCAATATAGGAAACAATATCACCACATATGAGCAAGAACCAATACATCAAGCATAATCATGAAACCATAGTAATCAACTAAAATAATGGAGCACTCCCATCATGTATACAAAATCATCCATGTGCCAAAAACCAATTGTGCCATGCTAGTATGAAATCATCAAGGATAGGCATATCCACTATGCAAGCAAGACCATCATGTAGCAAAATCTCTAACATATGTGTTCTAAATGACCAATCTAAAGTGCTCACAACAGGTGTGAACTAGAACATCATGCCACTAGAAGAGTGGGGCTCATCAATTCTCGTCAATTAACATTGTTTTTTGATAAATCCTATCAACAAGCTAATAACTAAGGCCACCACGAAATATGAGACGTGTAACCAATCAATCAAGGGGGGTAAGCAAGTATAAGGAATGTGATTTTAAACTCAAACTTGCATCGTTGGCAATGTACACTCGTTCTGGAGTCTTTTGCCCGGTTATTAAAAACAGAATTGTCTTTTACTTAGAAAATTCCATCAGCTTTAAATAAGACGTGGAAATTATGAATCGGCAACCAACTATGCTTCAAAACCAGTTAATTTATAAGTAACTGAACATTAGGAACAAGATTCTAAGCTCAATCTTTTCCCAACAGACACCCGATGCTATATGTCATCCCTAGACAACTCTCTTACCTACAATACTCAATAAAACACAGTCAGCAAATAAAAATGAGCTTATAATCGTCAAAAAGGGCGATAAAGGATTGCATCAAGCATGGAGAATTTTCTCTAAACCTAAATATTGTCAAGTTAAGAACTAGCGAAAAAATCTTGGCTCCGAAGCTTGCCCATGAAGGAAAACAAAGCAATGGCCATCCTAGATAGTAAAACACATTTGGTCTTCATCCGACATGGTTGTTGCAACCCCTCCACTAATGTATTTTGCTTGTTGCTACATTTTTAGACTTGCCCAGGGGTCTGGTAGAGCCTCTAACAACAAAATCACATTGGTTGATGGTTTGTATCTCTTTCAACAATGTGTTTTCCTTTCTACTGTGATTTTCAAATTGTTGTGCAATCAAGCAATGCCTCTAAGGGGAAAACATATTTCTTCTCTTTCAACACAGCAAGTCCCAACTTATCCAACATTGAGTTTTCTTTCTACATGGGTTTTCCTCTCTTCAATGGGGTCTGATGGAGTTCAAAGGGAAAAACACATTGCTTCCTTATCCAAGAAGCAACTGCAATCCATCTGACAATGTATTTCCCTTCCTTGTGCATTTTCTAACTTGTTTTGGGTTCCAACAAAGCCCTGAAGGAAAAAACACATCCTCATTTTCTCTGGTTTGCTTCCCCAACTCTTCTACTAATGCATTTACCTATCTTTGCATTTTTCAACACGTGGTGGGGTCTAACAAAACCCTAGAGAGAAAAATGCATTCTCCCATCATTTGTCTCACTTCCACAACATCCCAACAAATGAGTTTTCCTTTTGGATGTGTTTTTATCTCAATGTGGGGTCCAACAATGCTCAAAAGGGAAAAACACACCCTCCACCTTCTTGCTCTATTGTTGGACATCTCAAACAACTACTTTTTGACTCCTTGTGCGTTTTACAACCTTTAGTAATGTCCAACAAAGTCTCCAAAGCAAAAATGCATCACTCAAGTCTCTAAGAAACAAATACAATTCTCCTTACCACATGTTTTGCCTCTTGGTGAGTTTTTAACTCTCAACAATGTCTAGAAAGCTCTAGACGAAAAAATGCATCTCATACCATCTTGCTTCAACGTTATTGTTGTCTCACCAGTGTGTTTTATCATTGGGAAGCAAAATGCATCACTATTAGCTTCGACTCCCTACCACATCCCTTTTTCAATTGTGTTTTAGCTTGCCAATGTGTTTACAACTACTACAGAATGTCTAGAGGCCAAACACATCTCTAAGAAAGCTAATGTTGCATCTGAGTGTTCATTGAAGTGAAACAAAGTGTCTGGATGTTTTTCAAGGCAACAAACCTTTCCTAGAAGCTTACAAAAGCAAACTATTGTGCCTAGAGAACATCAAAAGTATCTTGCTCCCCAGGAAGTATTCGACATCCACTTTATTCATCTTCTCATCTCCAGGGTTCACTGGCTTCACGAAAGGCTTTTCGGAGAAGAATGCATGTATCTAAGCTTCTTCCAATCATTATAATTGATCCACAAACCCATAGTATATCAAGCTATGAGTTGGATCCTCCACACAAATCTTAGATGCCTCTATTCTCTTCCTAAACATTCAATTGTCCTCATGTGGTTCACTTTAGTCCCTAGCAGTGCACTCCATTTATGTTCATTTAAAGATGCTCTATTGTACCACAAGGAAGCTTTTTGAAAGCTTAATGACTTCACCAAGAATGCACAACTTCCCAGAGTAATCCATTAATGCATACATTGCTCGTGATCTTCTTGGACAAAAAGAAACTGCCAAGATGAGTGATCGACAACATGACTAGTGTATAATCATCAAAGGCATTATTCAACGAATCAAATCAAGAAGTCTCTTTCCCTACCCGAGCCATTTCCTACAAATGCATCAATATAGCCTATAAGAAAACGTGGCAAGTAAATCAAACAAGATCCCACTAACCATGAATGCAATCTAGATTTGTTAAGATTGTATATAAATCATCTTGGAGAGTTTGTGTTGCCACACATAACAATCTAGGTTACCCTGCTTGCTTTAGAAAGGGAAAAAGAGTCCTTTTACTTCCCTATCTGCTTTGTGTAAACAAATGCTTTAATCCAAGAACCAACACCACATTTTGCAAGGTGGGCTGTCAATAATCGAAATAAATCTAACACTAGGCATCTTAATTAGCTTGGATCTCCTTATTTTTTACTTGTTCCTTGCTTAGTATTGCCATCGCATTAAATAATCATCTCTTAACAATAGGTACAAGAGTGCATTAACGATTATCATCACACAAGTTATGATTATCTTGTTTTAATGATACATACACCAAACAATGATGTTGAATCACTTACTAGTAGTGTGCTTCACAAATACTTATGTAATGTAGTTGAAGAAAGACCTCGATTGCAATGCATGTTTTTATATGCTTTGGTTACTATGCAACTAATTCTCAAGTATGGATACTTTTAGTGCTTCATGCATGCAATTTATATGCCATTAAAAGAAACCATATTCATGGATCATCCAAAAAACAAACATGACAATCAAGATATCCCAGTAAACAAATTCACTTTGGTAAGGCCATTGCAAGCAAGAGGATTTTGAAATCATCACACCATCAAAGCATAAAGCAATTGAAGGAGGCTTGAATATTATCAAATCAGACTAACCATTCAACTAAAATCAAAACAAAGATCAAGCAACCATCCAGTCATAAGTATTTAAGTGCAATTCAAAATGTTGATGATCAAAACAAGTGCATTCAGTGTGCATTCAGTGATTGAGTAAGTTTTATTAAGAGTGCCTTGAAGGTGAGATACATAATCATTGTTTACCTTTGTGTGCTTTGAGAGTGAGTATAGCTAGCAAACATCCATGCACATAAAGCAATAATAAGCAAAGAGATTTGAGCACCTATAATACTCTTCTACATTGCATCATCGTTCAATCGCAAATAATCAATGACCAAAGGCAAGGAGCAAAGATATTATTGTTCATTCAATCAACAAAGGCAGTTTTCATGAAATAGACAAAGCTCGAATAAGCAAACAAGTGTTGGCCTATCTAATCTTTCAGTGAAAACAAATCACTTCAAGGAACATGCACCCAAACTCCAAGGAGCAACTAAATGGTGAGATACATAGTCATTGTTTACCTTTGTGTGCTTTGAGAGTGTGTATAGATAGCAAACATCCATGCACATAAATCAATAATAAGCAAAGACATTTGAGCACCTGTAATACTCTTCTACATTGCATCATTGTTCAGTCACAAATAATCAATGACCAAAGGCAAGGAGCAAAGAAATCATTGATCATTCAATCAACAAAGGCAATTTTCATGAAACAGTCAAAGCTTGAATAAGCGAACAAGTGTTGTCCTATCTAATCTTTCACTGAAAACTAATCACTTCAAGGAACATGCACCCAAAATTCAAGGAGTAGCTAAAAGAGATCGATGTAATTAAAACTTCACACAACTTGTACATAACCTAAGCAAGTTCACCTAGGAGGCATGTTAATCACTAATGCAACAATGCAAGAACCTAAACTCATGCTTATCCAAACAAGAGAACCTTTACATCCCTGGAGGCAAAACATTATCCGACTAATCAACCAACCTAACCTAAAGAAAAGAGGGATGATATGAAGCAGCAAGCAAGGATCATCCCAATCATCAATCAAAAGAACTCAACAATGTAATAAGAGGCAAAGAGTAGGAAACACCCACAATGAACTATCCATGTAGATCAAGAGAATCAAAGAGTCCATTCATCATCAACACAAGCATATAGCAAGTCAAATCCATTCAAGAGAAGACATCAAGATCATAGTAAATACCATCAGTTCGTCATTCAATGCGACACCCTTGGCATTCGTGCACAATTCAAGTAATAGAGTCAACCATGTTACACCTCATATTGTATGAGGTTTCACATTGATGGGGTTTGCAACTAGTACCCATGGAGCATTTGGATGGACTTGGGCGTACACACCTACATGGAACCTCTTCTCTTCTTGATAGTGGATTATTTAATGGAGATCTTTGGTGGAGGAGATTCACTTCTTTATGGTGGATGATCATCTAGTGGTTTGATGCTACTTTTGTACCTTTTCCTTATGGATCACTCTCTTGACATATGGGTGCTTGCTACTTCATGTGTCATGTTTTTTATGGAGCATCCTAGTGACTATGCATGATGGTGTTATGATATTGGTTTGTCACTAGAAGGCGATGTTCTACATGGTTCCCTTTTGTTGAATGTGGTGGGGACATACATAGTGTATCCCTAGGAGCTAGCACCTTTCTATGTTCCTTTTCCTATGGTGTTTGATGTGGCCTGGTGATAGACTTTTCCTTGGTCAGATTTCCCTAAGTGATATAACTTAACGACATTGTAATATTCCTAGATAGCACCTGGGGGGGATATGTACTTGATGATGTAAGTACCCTTGTTGATGTGTATTATTTCCTAAATTTGAGTTAGACGGGGTTACTACATGTGTTTCCATGGTGATCTAGCCTTTTCTAAGGCTTAATGATGCAATGTTCATGCAATAATCACTTGGTGGTGGTGTGCCCTACATTCAAGCCCAGGTTGATCCTAATGTTTTATTCTTGTCTTGGTGCCATAGTGGGGTTTTGTTGGGAAGAATAACATTATATTACATCGTACAACACTTTGATGGAGTTCACCCCTTCTTTGGCACACATGTTGAGGCAGATCATCATATTTTATTATTATTTCACTTAGGTGGAGGGGCTATCACCTTGATCTTGGAGTTTGTTGGGCTACGCAAGGATCTATGGCATGGTGGAGCATTATTTAATGATTTATTGGAGGTTGGAACACTTTTCTAGGGCACACCTCTATGGAGTTAGTTGAGTGCATTTGGATGATTAATATATTGTTGTTAACTCCTTCCTTGCACAGTTTTTGGAGGGTCGTTAAGCATTGGAGGTTGTGCTATGGAGTTACTTATGAGGGTGTCCTTGCCATAATGGTTATGTTTGACATATGGTCAAACCATTATAATTATCCATCTCTCTATTTAGAGTGGAGCATTTATTACACACGTGCACAATATCTGACAGGATGTGCCACTTAAAAGGGTTTACATGGTCAAAGCCCTAATTCGTCCCCCCTTTGAGGAGTTTGTTGGAGTATTTATGGCACATGATGATGGTACATCCACTTTGGAAGAGGCCACTTGTTATTTTGAGGGTTTGAAATGGTCAAACACCTTGAAGATGGGGAGGTTACACATTGGAGAAAGACTCTCGGGGAAGAAGAGTTGAAGCACTCCACCTATTTGGCACCCCTGCACACTTATCTATGGAGTTAATTGGAGCGACCAACCTTGAGGTCCACAAGTGTGGAGGTTTTCTTCTTCATGGCGGATTATTAGTGCACACATGTTCATGCACCTTGTGGACCACACTTGCTAATTTAAGGAGGTAGTTAAGAAGCACTCTCCTATGGCGCAATATTGATTTATTCATTCATGCATCTTGGAGGGTGCACTTGAAGACCTTTTCTTGGTGGACTCTTGACCACACTCTTCTATATCAAGGAGTATTTTGATTTTTTTTTGTCAAGCATCTTGAAGGGTGCACATGGAAGCGAAACCCTTATCCTCGTGACATGGTCAAAAACCTTATCTTTAGTGATGTGCTATCTCTCTCTTGGAGGTTTACCTTGCATATTATTTCTTATTTCTAGATGGAGCGACCTTTATTGGAGAGAATGGGGAATAGAAATCATAGTTCGAAAGTCAACTTTGATGGGGATAAACCTAACTACTCCAATATTTTATGATTCTTTGACTCATCGTTAAGTTAGTTAGGAAAATATTGTACTTTATTATAAGAGAGATGAAGCTACCTTTATATAAAGAATCTTTCTCTCCATTCATTTGTAGATAGATTTCGATTGGTGATTGGGAGAAAAGTGATATGGATAGAGATAGAGAAGATATAAGAGATAGATTAGGAGCTTCGAAGTTGGAGATGATGATGGATTGAGCTCCCTTGTATATCAAACCCTTAAAGACAAATGAAGAAGTGAGGTATTGTTCTATTTTGTTGTATGGTCTTGTTATGCTCTTCAATTATGTTGTTAATGTGTTGTAGAAACTATCTTGCTATCATACTTATATGAAGGCCATTTCATTTTGGAATAGTCAATGTGATGAGCATATCCCTCTTGATCTATTTGTTGTTTTCTTTCTGCATTATTTTCCTTCATCTATCAAATCTAGTTGTTGAATTGGAATAATAATTCACTTAAATAAATCAGCACCTTCGTATTTGTATGGTGAGTGGCAACTCTGACTCTCCAAGACTAGTTGTCCACGCTTATTTTCAGCAAACACTTAAGGTGAATTATATCAAACGTAGTTCCTTTTACCTTGAGTATATAACTAAATGATGAATGTATCAACACTAGTTCTTTCATCTAATTAGATTGAATGTGCCAAATTAGCCTTTTCTACTCTGTAGCCTACCTCAAAGTAGTTGATTGTGGAAAATTAGCTCTTTCATCCATGCATGATTTCATGACTGTATTGGCCCAATAGATTGATAGGCATTGGTTTCTTCCCATCTCATTTCCCTTTCTTGTTATTTTCCTCCATTCCCTATCTTGTCCATATCCCTTTCTAAGTTTCTCATGTCCACTTTCATTTCCACAATATACTATCCTACAACAACCTTTGTTTTATCAAGGTTTACTCTTCATTTTCACCTTGAGCCCCCACTCCATAGCTTTGATAATCCTACTATAGGGATAACCCCCCTTGTGCTAGAGAAGAGCAAGCCTAAAGTGAAAGGAAGAGTTGTTGAGGTGACAGTGGGCAGCCTTCCTAAGTTACACAAAGCTATCACCTTGGCTCTTGGGACTTTACACTTTTGTGTGTGCTAGATTTTGTTGTAACAAGCCAAACAAACGAATCAAAGAACTTGAAATCATCCAAGAGCACCAATCGTGTCAAAAGCTTAAGTTACAAAGAATAGTAAGATGTGATCGGTAAGGCTTAAAAAAAAATTCAGGGTCCATGAGACCTAAGGCCTAGGGTCTGTTGAGAGCATCAACACAAGTCCAAATAAGTAATCCAAAACTTCTTTGTCTGTTGCTCTAGATCTAACTTTAATCTTGCTCTTTCTCTGTATACTCCTTTTATTTTGATGAAAATGATGCATTGAATGTAAGTATCGGTGTCCCATATGCTAGTTGTCCTCACGAATGTTTTATAAAACTATCTCTCTCTCACATAGGGCAACACGACTTCTAGTTGTGTAAGCATTTGTGTCCCATATGCTAGTTGTCCTCACGAATGTTTTATAAAACTATCTCTCTCACATAGGGCAAGACGACTTCTAATATGCGCATATGGGATATCATCTCTCTTCCCTTTCGCTTCTGTTTTGCATTCTAATTTTCTTACTTTTGTACAAGGATGCTACAATGAGATGTACAATTTTCATCCCCTAAACCAATTGTCCTTGGGGACGTTTAATTATATTCTAATCTCTATCTCTTCCCCTTTGTAATCAACCTAAAATTGATTTATACTTGACACAGGGAATGCACTATTCCCTTGAAATATATTGGAGATCAAGGAATCCGCAACAAAATTTCCAAGTTAAACAGCAAACACCGATGACTTAAAGATATGATTAAGAATGGGAAGATTGCAGAGAATCTTATCAATAAAAACTTGGATTGGTTTGCTTCATACATACACTGTATTATCTTTAAGTTCATGGCCATAAAAGTAATGTTATTGTGTCTTTTTTGTTTCGATAAATTTATTGCAAATTTTCTCAACAATTCCAGCAAAATATAGCCCTTCAACAATGAACGATATGGTTCCTGAAGAGTCTCTGAGAACAAACACTGATTCTTCTTACAACAAATTTATACTTTAAGACAAGATAAAAAAAACTAGAAGGCTTGTCTTGTTATACAACCTTCGTGCTTACAAGCTACAATTTCACTGATCTTCTGAATTTACTTTTCATTATTTTTATATAGTTTGATTTTAGGTAAATTACAACTCAATAATAAACTGGATGCTACCTATTACTCAATGTGTCCCCAAGAACCAAATATAGGAAATGAGAAACAGCAACAAATATGGCAGAAAACAGTGAAATGATAAGAAACAGGGAGGCAACAAGAAACATGGGCAAAAACAAGAAAGAAGACATTTGTAACAAGACAGTAAGTAGTGAGTTAGATTGGCTAAGATTTAGATTAGCATAGCCTTTTAAAGGAATATCAGGGAGGGAGGGACATAATGGGGGGCAGTACCCCCAAGAAACTATCTAAAACTTGAGCAAAACCTTCTCAGAAATTTCTGTAACATTATAAACCATGGAGCACTTTCCCATTACCCCTGACTGTGCGAGGCAAAATTTCCCACCCCAGGTTTTTGTTATGAGAAATCGTCCACGGGCTGCTGGAAATGGTTTTCAGGATTCTTGCAAATCCCTCTTTAAGTCTAGAGTAAGAAATAAACTATTCAATTTTAAAAAACGGATGCTGTTGATAACAAAGGATAAGATTTATAACTAGATTTACAGCAAAAAGAGCTTCCTAGCTAATTATTGTATAGAGTCCAAATTGATTAAAAGATAGCTTATAGATCCCATTTACTAACCTAAAAAGATGCAAAAGGTTCCTCCGCTACTACATATTCTGACCTTATTGAAATTCCAACTGTGATAAGGTAATTTTTAAAGAGAGAGATCCACATGTTGTTAAGAGATTTTAAGGTCTCGTTTATGCTTATTACAACACAGCCTCAGATAAGAAGTATATTCAATGATTAAAAATGTCTGGAATCTCCAAGAATAAAACCAATCATAATTAGAATGGCTTGCGTTAGAAAATCCAAAACACAAGCAAAAGATAGGACCAGTTCAGTCTCGTGTACCCCTATAGATATGCCGAAACTTCCACTCATTATCATGCAGATCTCTTGCAATGAGCTCCTGAACAGGAGGCTGTTGAGTAAAATCCTGTGCAACATAAGATTGACATAAGCATAATGTATGCTGATGAGAACTAAGAACAGTGATCCTTGGATCACTCTTACATCTATAATATCCTCATTAAGATGCTAGGAAGATATCTTCCATAAAATAAACAAAAAAATTACAGAAGGATTAGGAGGGATTTTCACATACAAGTGGAGGAAACACTTTCTCAGCTGCACGACGTGGAACTGAAAACCCACCATGAGTACTAGTGTCACTTGCAGTTAGTGTTTTACAGAAGTAATTAGTTGGTTGCTTGCTTGGTGCTCCAAGTTCAGGAACTAGACTAGACGGTTCCCTTTGTTCTTGCTGCACAGCATTTCCAATACAGCACATCATACTGATAAGAATTAAAACACTGTCAGCTCAATAGCCAACAAACTTATGCTGCATCCTAAACAGATGAGAATCTAAGAGGATTACCAAGTTCAATGGCTGCAATGTCATTTGAGCATATACTTCATCTGTCTCAACATCAGCCTGGCTTCAAAACAATCAATATTGTGACTACAAAAGTACCAAAAAATGCAATCAAATAGCATAGTATTTTTAGTTAAATTCTGATACGGTGGACTTACATGCATTGTGACATTGTGAAGTTGGCAGATTAGTTGAGGAGGAAGATTTGGATAATTAGGTATATGAGCATCCACTTCCTTGTTTGTAGAGACAGCCACCTGAAATAATAAGAACATTATCACCTATTTCGAAGAAACAAAACAGGAGAGCAAGCAAATGAAAACAGAGACAAAACCAAGTCAAATGAAACACCGTCAATGTCTCCCTGTCTTTCAAAATAATATTGCACCAACCTTCATATTACTTGCTGTTAACATAGAAATGTGATTCTCAATTACCAGCATTACTCTTGTAGAATAAGGGAAATGTAAGAAAATTATCACCTATTTCGAAGAAACAAAACAGGAGAGCAAGCAAATGAAAACAGAGACAAAACCAAGTCAAATGAAACACCGTCAATGTCTCCCTGTCTTTCAAAATAACATTTCACCAACCTTCATATTACTTGCTGTTAACATAGAAATGTGATTCTCAATTAGCTAATATATATGAAGCTAGTGAGCATTACTCTTGTATAATAAGGGAAATGAGACTCAAAATAACCAACGAAAATATTTTCACATAGCTAATTAATTAATCAAAAAGACCAAAGAATTATACAGTAGAATTATAAATGGGTAAATGCCCAAGTGTCCATGTAACCAACTGTAGTTGTTTCTATGTGTTTGAAACTTTGATATCATAATGAGATAATATAAGATAAGATAATTTTATTAATGTCCAACAAAGACCACAAATAGGTCAATGGGACTACTAAGTACAGCAGTGTGAGGTAAAGGTGGAAGTGCTAAGGAAGCTCCTTGAAAAGCATGATATAATCAAATCTACCCTATGTTGTGAAGATCTAAAGTCTAAAACCTAATGTCATGGAGCAGGGAAACAAAGCTATAACTAGAACTATCAATAGGAATGTGATCAGCTATAAATGCACATGGCAGTAACTATAATCAGGCTTTTTCATCAGTAATTTTGACTACCTTAATTATTTCTATGTTGGTGGCTCCCCACAAGACTACAGACAGTTGCAGTTATTGCAGGCAGCAGAAGGATGTTATTTCTATGACAAGACCCAACAGAGCTATTGACATACCAAGTCAGTTTTCCGTGCCATCTTGGGTGTTGAGTTATATACATGGACTGTTTGTAAAGCAAACCAAAGTAAGGGGAGTAAAGCACAATGAAATCTATATCCTCAGCTTAACCAGAATGTGATCAATTTATTTCTGGCTCAGCTTAACTAATACTGTGTTTGTAAAGTGCTGAGTTATACTCTCAGCTTAGCTACAAGGTGATCAATTTATTCTGGCTCTAAATTGCATTCAAGCAAATTTGGTATTGCCAGCGAGTGCCAAGGGTGACTTGGTACACTGGTATAGTTAATCCATCCAAGAAGTTATCATCTTACATTTTAAACTACAAAGGATTAAGGTACCTCAGAAAATACATTAATCAACCTCAGTGAAGCTTATGCCTAGGATAATTCTTAACAGATTGAAAAAAAATACAATTTCATTTCTTTAATTTATCTGTTAATACAAAGCATCACTAAACCCACATTTTTCTAAGTTGATTCATCTCAAATGTTATCATCATTAAGCTGCACAGAAAAACAAGAGAGATGGAAGATAAAGAAGGAAAAACATTAAAAATTTGTTTTTGTTATAACAGGTACAAAAGTAAGAGCCTGAATGTTCTGCCACTGATGAGAATTGTTTTCCTAAATAATTACAAGCTACAAAAGTGACAGCCTATGAGGTCAACCAAGGATGAGAACGAATATCCAAGACGAATGGCCTTAGATAAACTAGATATATTCCAGGACTTTCTCAACTAACATGAAACTTTGCAGTTCGAAACGATCCAAATCTATGATCAATTCCCAAGATAAAAATAAACAAACCAATCTCCTATTTCCTTGCAGTTGTTAATAAATTACTTTAAACCAACAACATTTCCCAAAAATAAACCAGATCAAGACAAAATACCAAATTCACAAACTACTGAAAACATTCTAGTAAGTTACCAGAAACATAAATACATTTCAAATGCATGTTCAGAGTGACCTACAGTGATCTCTTCATCAAACCCTAATCCAATCATATAGAAACACTTCAGATTTATCACAGTGTTTAACAAAACAGCAACACTCTAAGTGTAGCAAAACTAGCACAAGAGAAAGAGTGAAATAGAGAGGTGCCCTTGGGCATTTATCAGACTTGATCAAAATAATGAATGGATATGCTTTACAGACGAGGTGTGTATGTGTATTTATACACATTCTTATAGGGTTGGGACGCTAATCCAAAGAAGGTGACTAGGCTAACTTAGTCATAAATGATAAAGTGGATAACTTAACTACATGTAGGATGATTAAAACCTTCAATAAACCAAGAAGTGGGTCAGAATGTGGCCTTAAGTGAAGATTACCCATACTCTCAACACCCCCCACCACTAAAACTGAACGAGGGGTTATGGAGAAAGTTTATGAGATACAAATGAAAGAGTGGGTACACCCAACTCAAAGTAGACTCAGCCATGGCAAGAAGGAGAAAAAGTGGGTTTGTGATAACCCAACTCAATACAGAAGTGGACCTAATAAGCCAAAAGAATGCTGCCACCAAATTGCTCATTTGCTGGAGAGAACCATAACTAACCTGCTCGTCAAATGGAGGAGGGTAGGAAGACATATCCCTGCCATGCTGCACACCCACTGGGAGAGTGGTACTACCAATGTTATCAAAATCGGACTGGTCATCAAACCAGTCGACCCTAGAAACCAAAACCGGACAAAAATCGAAAACAAAGCCAGACCACAAAACTGGTCGATCAAATAATTCAAAAATATTCAAATTTCGAAAAATATATATATTCATGTGAATCAAACCATTATACACAAATACGCAAAGCTTCTCATGTATGTAGAAAGTAAGGGTGCATATAACCAAAATAGCATGGAGTGCAATCCATATCTGAACCAAAGTACATCAAAAAAGTTTCCCTTAAGCATAGAGGGGCTTCCACAGTGCAGCATATTAGATACATTTTCGGGATTAACTGCGTAGTGTAAGTCATTAATCTATGACCCATATCCCGAAAATGTATCTAAAGTTTCCCTTTTTTAATCTTTTTGGACTTGGCTTTATCTGCTTGGTAGGATTCAAGATAACCTAGCATCTTGGCTTTTAGATCCTCAGACTTTTAGGCAAGGTTTTACATTCCTCTTGCATGTGCTAACTGTTGTTTCAACCCATGGATACCTCCTCCACCAACTTCCTTCTAATAATAGTTGCATACCATTTTCCCCTTAACCAATTGGCAATGATCCCATGTTGGATCCTTCTTCTCTTTAGGAGCCATGACAATTTTTATACCAACAAAAAAAAATCTGCAAATAAAACCCTATGAATTCTTAATTACTAGGAAAAAAACAGCAATTGTAAAAAGATTACTAACAGCAGAAAAAACAGCTCTATAACAGCCCAAAAAATTCTGAAAATCAACCCTTGAATCAATTCCAAATCAGCCCAAGAAACTCGGCCCAAAAACTCTCCAAATCAGCCCATGAAACTCGACTCAAAAACTCTCCAAATCAGTCCTTCAATCAGTTCTCCCATTCAGCCCTTCAATCAGCTCTCCAAATCAGCCCAAGAAACTCAGCTCAAAAATTCCAAATTGCTCAAATGAATTGTGTGAGTAAAATGGAGGGTGCGGACCTCTTTAAATAGAATTGGAGGGGGGGGGCGGGCTAGGGTCAGGTTTATTGCTTCACCTCTATTTTTTTTATTGATTTAAAAAAAAAATTAAGTTTAAGTGGTCCCCATCGCCACCTGTCCGGTTACGTTGAGTTTAAGTGGTCCCCATAGCCACCTATCCAATTCCAATACGAAACCAGCCATTACCGGTTCAAAGTCTTCAACTAGACCGGTCTGACTCTGAAACTGGTCGGACCGACCGGTTTTGCCAGAACCAATCCAATTCTAATAACATTGGGTACTACTGAACTGCTCATCTAATGATGGAGAACTAGACAAAATAGACTATATAGAAATGAAGAATGTAACAACCAGTCTACTCAATTGTTGGAAAAAATCGTCACTAACCTACTCATCCAATGGAGGAGGGCGAGAAGACATATCCCCGCCATACTAATCAAATAGGAGAGTGGTACTTTGAACCATCCATCTGAAGAGGTGTCGAAAGAGACATCGTGTATAAGAACAATGAATGCAACATTGATAGACTCATCTACTAGAAGCAACTGTCATTGACATCCTCGCCCAATGAAGGAGGGTGAGAAGATATATCCCAATCTTACTACACATCTATTAAAAGAGTGGTACTAAACTATCCATCTAAAGAGGTGTTTGCAAGAAAAAATCCTATAATAGAGAGAAGATAGGAGTACCCACCTTAAATAAGGTCAACCGTAGCTTAAGCGAGAGTGACATAATCCAACTCCATATATCTAAAAGATCTCGAATACAACCAAGCGTGCTCAAATACAATAGGAGTGTGGGTTCATGGATACCCAACACAAGGGCACCTAAGAGAGCAAAGATCAAAAGGGCACTCGGATATACAATGAGAGTGGGTTTATAAATACCTAGGTCAAATACAAGCATTCTCCGCCATAGCCGAAAAAAAGTGGGAGGGATAACGAATACCTATCTCAACATAAGGTCAACCCCATGTACAACATCCTCCCTAAATATGGACAAGAGGCAAAGTAGAGAAAGCATTAGATTAGACCTTTCCCCCTTAACATTGAATCTGATCCATCTAAAGATGGAACCTCCCCAAAATACCATAGTATGAATACCAATGCGATTCCACAATTGAGCAAAGGGGGTCTCTAGCGTAGATCTAAAAGGAGGAGCCATCGAAGTGTGTTGTGTTACCCCTCATTTTGCATGAGGTTACATTTGTGATTTTCATCACATATCAAGGGTTTGCAAATTGATGGATCTTTGGATGGCCTAGGGGTTGTGAGTTCACTTGATGATCTTTGTGTTGATTTACATACAAACCTAGCACCTGACTAATAATCCTAATAAAATCTCTTTATTAATTATTAGCACAGCTAGGTTATCAACGAAACATTAGCGRAAGCATTAAAAACAGAAACCAATCACAAATTGCACAATAGATTTCTGGTAAAGAACCCCTAGAAAGCCCCTTGCRRGAAAACCAGATCTATGATGATATTATTGGTATAAATCTCGRGGCTCCCTTCCTRGGATAATGGCTCTTCAAAGGATTACAATAYAGTGATAGCCTAGCCCACCTRGATGMTATCTCCCTCGCAACCCTTCAACCTATCCTCGGCCCTGCCCACCCACACTCGCATGAACTCTCTTCACCTGGTCAATGAGATCTCCTCACTCTCTACTCAATGTGTCTCTCACACYCTCACACTCTCTGTGAGTCTCTMAGATTGTGTATGTGACTCTCACCTTCTCACACAATGTGTCTCATCCTCTCACCTATGCTGCATTTTATTACATTGAGTTAACCCTATGTCCAAAACCCTAGATCACCTAAAGTGATCAACGGCTAAGATCTTATCTCACATACACTTTAGATCTGACGGTTAGGACTTAATCAACTCACTTAAGTTACGAATGCCACCAAACTTAGCCATTTAACTTAAGTAATCTCACATTAATCTAAAAGGTCAGTCACTTTATCAATCACTAATAAAGTGAATCTCCTAAGGTTTCCTGAGAGGTTACAAGGACAACTTCCACATGCTAGACACAGAGCCTATGTGGAAGTACATGTCTGATGCTAAATACATCAACACTCCCTCTTAGCGAGGAATGTACTTCCACCACCCAGAGGTGGTTCTGTCTTCGCTATCAAGTCTGCTACCATGGCTACTCTCCAATGCACCTGATTGGTTGCTCCTTCTAACACGAAAGTTATCCCTGCCATCTCGCTCAAACCCATCTCTGAAGACTTTCATTGACTTCCTGGGACCCGTTGCTCATTGCCCAAGCCTGTTGCCTGTACCCCTACCTGGGGCTACCCGCAGCCTTCTGTTGTTGCCTCGGTCCTTTTCTGGGTTACCCGAGTTTTTTCTGGGCATTGTCCGGCTATCTCAACCTGCTGCCTAGGGCACCTACCCATTGCCCAGGGCTTCTACCCACTGCCCGACTGTTGCTTGAAATTTTTCTAGCACTCCTGGCTACTGCCCGACCCTAACTCGACCCTCTCTGTGTTGTTTTTGTAGCCTCTACCTTACCCGCTCATCCTCTTTTCTCTAGTCGTCTGCCTCTACTCAGCGAACAATTGTCCCTAGTGGCTATCGACAGCTCCTTGTTGGCGCTTGTAGCTTTCAACTCTGTCGGTCGTCTACTCCCGCCTCCCCGCCCCCGATCCGGTTGATTTCTTCCACCTGCAACCTACTGCAACCCATGAGTTCCTCCCTTAGCTCTACACACCAACCCCTCGACCCACCTTACCTCTCACCAGTTGTCTCTTCTTGCCTTGCCCGCGGCCCTGTTTCTATCTTGTTGGCGGTTATCCCAGTCGACAGCTGCCTGTTCCACCCTCCCGACAACTCACTTTCTATTCGACAGGTACACCTTGTTGAGAATTGGGTACCTTGGAAAGTGGTCCCCTTGTGTCTGTGAGTCTCTAAACACAAAGGGGGAGACTATTACCCTTATTACATTACTTTATGTTCTAATTTCACATTGACTTAGGAGTTTAAGTCAAAAGTGAAATATGTCACTTAAGTTATTAAAGTGACATTTAATTCATTTTGTGGGTGAGTTAAGGGACATGAGGCAAACTAAGGAAAGTGGGTTTCCTAAGTGAGATTTTTGGATTAAATCTCACCCATTGATTAGACATGGCTAAATTGGATCTAGTCCATTGATCTTTTAGGGCTTGGCCAAAGAGAGGCTAAAGGAGGGAAATGGGTGATGAAGAGGCTCATTTCTTCACTTGAGAGATTTGAGAGGAGAGGAGGAGAAGAAGAGCACTTGGGCGCATTTCTTGAGGAGAGGAGGGCGCACAAGGTAGGAGGCAGTGCTACTTGAGGGGGGAAGGCGCATAGCATGTGTGGAGGTGCTTCCATGGAGTTGCGGGCATTCACATGAAGGAAGGCGCATTCCAAGCTTAGGGGCACACTTGGAGGAGGAGAGGCGCAAAGTTTCAATGAGAGCGCACCATAGCTTCATGAGAGCTTTCATGAAGGAGGAGGGGCGCACTACTTAGAGGGAACCTTAGTGAGAGGCTAAGGGCGCACACCACCTAGAGGGAGGTCTTGCTAGAGGAGGGGCACACTAAGGCTAGGTGCGCACCAAGCCAAGGAGGAGGGTGCACTTGTGTAGAGGGCGCCAAGTCCAACGAAAAAGGGCAAGAGCTTAGCAAGGTTCAAGTGGGAAAAGACAAAGGCAAAGGCATCCCAAGACGAAGGCAAAGGGAAAGGAAAGAGGGCCAAGGGTTAGCAAGAGAGGAACGACGCACCAAGGCAAAGGACGCCTTGCTTCAATGGGCTCTAATACCATGTAAAAATTCGAGGTACTATGAGTCTACCAAAACAGGTCTATCCTTGACCTGAAATTCGGCTCTAAGTTTCAATCTCCAAGACTGTCCTTTGTTGTTGTTTTAGGATGGCAAACAATCAAGCAACTTTATGCTCATAATTTTTATGGTTAAGTGCTCTTTTGAGGTGCCCTTCCAAGTGTTTTCATACCCCAATGTTGGCACATGCAATATACTCAAAACAAATAACACTCCTCTTGGTCTTTACAACTCTAAAAAGTTGATCTATACTCTAAGCATGCATGAAATGAACACAAGTATTTTTGGTCAACATGACCCTAGATAAAACCCCCTCGGGGAAAACCTGTTTGGAATGAAAGTATATATAATGATGATCTCAAGTAGTGAATACAACAAGTAAGCTAATACAATGGAACCTGATACAATAGCAACTCCTCGCAAGAAGCTTTGGAGTTCCAAGAAGAGAAATGTGCCCACGCTTAGTGCACCCTCTTCCCTTGTTGCTCTATCCACTGAAGCGATGCACCCTCCTTCCTCCTTGGTCCAATGAAGAATCTCTTCCACACAAATGTGCTCCTGTGTGTCTCCTCCAACATGAGCCAAACATTTATGAGATAGCACAAGTCCTTCTATTTCCTGCTAGGTGTGCGCCCTCCTCCACAAGTGCGCCCTCCTAAAAGCAATAACCAATACCAACAAATAATGAGAACCTAAGCCTCCATGGGCCCTCCATGAAAGATGGCACCCCAGCTCTCCTCTCCCAATGTTTCCATTCTCATCCTCTTTCCCTTCTCCAAACTCTCTTGGTGAACATACAAGTGAATGAGCCTCCAAATGCCCTATGTGCCCTTCTTA
>JZKD02S1721034.1:26801-47036 GCA_000966675.3 Picea glauca
TTCTTTTACCCTCCACCCGGTATAGAATCTTTCCAGGTAGCAGCAACGCTCACACTACCCAATATGGTGTTAGAAATCCCAGTGTGGTACTTACATCCACCTGAGATGGTCCCTCGCCCACAGACAGGACTCCCCATGATGATTCCTGTCATCACTCCCACTACCTCCACTACCCCCATACTCCCTACCCCCCCTGCTACCGCTGGGGGCAGCAGAAAGAAGAAGGAGCCCATAGCTCCGCTTCCCCCGCGCATCCCTCCACCTTGCACATTGTGTGACAAAGAGGGTCACCAAACCAACAACTGCCCATCACTACCAGAATTACAGAATTTGATTCCCCCCAATCCAACCCCCACACCACCCATTACTAATGCTACCACTCAACCTTCCAGTAGTAAAGGGTTGAATACCAAATTTGCGTGCGCCATCTATTCTGAGTATGGCCATTACACCCATCATTGTCCAACACTGCCTCGTTTCCGGCAGGCATTAGCTATCATAAGCCGAGGCTGTCAGAACAACCCACGCTCGGCTACATCCTCTACAACACCTATCACTGACATTCTTTATGTCACTACTTCAGTCAATGAATGCATGAGATGCCCTTGCTCTCTTTGCGATTCATTGACTCATTTTACATACCAATGTCCGATGATCATCGAATATCGGCGACGTCAGTTAACCCTGCTTCACCAACCCGCAAAGGCAATCATTGACATATCTTCACCATTTGTAGATCTCCATATCGTCTCTCCCGAGCCCGAGGCACTCCCTACGCCTCCATGGTTCTTAGATGGCATGTCTTTGGATTTACCCCATAACCCACCCAACTCTCCTGCTCATCTCCCTGCAGAGACTCTCCATCCCATTACTACGGGTACCCCTCAATACCTCAATATATGGTTTATGACAAGTGAACCCTCACCCTCTCCTAGCGATACCCCCTCTGTTTCCTCAGCAGGGGGCACTCACACTGTCACTCAGATCACTCCTCACGATCCATTATATTCTCGTCGTTTCCAATGCGATGAAGAAATACTAGAAGAGCTACAATGCCCGAACTCTCCCTGGCACGCACTACATCATCGTGCACTCTTCCTTCCACAGGAAGCCCCCATGCCTCCTAGCCATAATCCCATTTACGCGGTCAAAACCAAAGATTTTATCCCATCAGGGACTATCGATTGGTTCAACAATCCTATTCCTACACCTGATGATTTTGAAGAAGGTAATCTGGCTAACATTTCCCCCACCATCAAAATCGACATTTCCATCAAACCAGGCATCGTCGAAGAGATCATCGTTGGAGCTGCTTGCACTCCTCAGGAAATTGCCGCATACAAAGCCCTCTTCCAGGAATTTAGGGATATCTTCACCTTGTCATACACGGAGATGCCTGGCCTCGACCCCTCTATCGTCGAACATCGCATCGACACCTGGCCTGACATCACACCAGTTTTCCAGAAACAGCGACCGCTACACCCATCCAAGGCCACGACTATCAAAGCTGAAATCGACAAATTACGCACGGCCGACTTTATTTACCCCATTTCTTATACCTCATGGGTTTCCAACCCTGTACCCGTCGACAAAAAACAGGGATCTATCTGCGTTTGCACCGATTTTTGTGATCTCAACAACGCATGTCCTAAAGACAACTTCCCAATGCCCTTCATTGATCAGATCATCGATGATTGTGTCGGCCACGAGGCTCTCTCCTTCATGGACGGATTCTCTGGCTATAACCAAATCCAAATCCACCTAGTCGATCAGTACAAAACCGCATTCATTACCCCGTGGGGTACGTTTGCGTACCGTGTCATGCCCTTTGGCCTCAAAAATGCTGGTGCAACTTTCCAGCAGGCCATGAAATACATCTTTCATGATCTAGCTGCAATCATCCTTGCTTACTTGGACGACCTCACCGCTTGATCCAAGAAGCTCACCCAACACCTCGATGATTTACGAGTCATATTTCAACGATGGCATCAGTACAACATCCGCTTGAATCCTCTCAAGTGTGTGTTCTACATCACCGCAGGGCACCTCCTCGGTTTCATCATTTTCCAAAGCGGTATCACTGTAGACCCCCTCAAAGTCCAAGCTATCACCGAAATTCCACCTCCTCGGAATTTGCACCAACTACAGAGTCTCCAGGGCAAAGCCAACTTTCTTAGACGCTTTGTTCCTGATTACGCTATACGCGCACATGGTTTCCTTCGCTTACTGCGCCACGACATCCCTTTTCATTGGGACGACTATGCCCAACAGTCGTTTGACGATCTAAAGGTAGCACTTTCCAATACACCTTTGATTAGTGCACCTGACTACAATCATGACTATATCCTCTATGTATCAGCATCAGCTGTATTAGTATCCGGCGTCCTCGTCCAGCTCTAAGATGAAAATCGTGAACACGTCATTTACTACGTCAGTAAGAACCTCTCAGGACCACCCCTGAAGTACAAACATGAAGAAAAACTTGCTCTTGCAGTTGTCCTCGCAGTCCAGAAACTGCGCCATTACATTCTGCTTCACACCACCAAGGTCGTTGCAGATTCCAACCCTATACAATATTTGCTCAGCCATCGCCAAGTTAACAACAAGTTTTCTCGATGGATCATTATCCTTCAGGAATACGACCTCGAGTTCTCAACACCTAAGAGTAAGAAGGCCCTCGTTCTCACTGAAGTTGTCACGGCCCTTCCCTCTGACACACCTAGCACCCCCGTCAATACTGACTTTCCTGACGAATGTCTCTTTTACATCGCCTCTGATGATCCTTGGTATGGAGACCTTCTCATCTACCTACGAACTCAAAAGTTCGGAAATCGCCTATCACGGGATGATCGTCGGCGCATCCACCATAAAGCACCCCGCTATATCCTTATCGGTGTCATCCTATATCGGTGGGGCGTCGACACCATTCTTCACCGTTGCCTGACTATTGACGAGGCCGACAGAGTCTTGAACGACTGCCACAGCAGCGCCTGTGGAGGCCATCTTTCGGGCATCGCCACGGCTCAAAAGATTATCCAGGTTGGATACTTTTGGCCTACCTTGTTTCATGATTGCGTTCATGCCGTGAAATGATGTGAGTAATGTCATCTCTATGCCAACAAAGCCCGAGCCCCCCGTGCTCTTCTACATCCAATCATCACTGCAGGCCCCTTTTGCAAATGGGGCATTGACTTTATGACTTGTAATCCCCCCTCCAGCAATGGTCACAAATACATTGTCGTGGCTGTCGATTACTTCACCAAATGGGCCGAAGCTATGCCCACCTTCAACAACACCGCTGACACAACAACGCGTTTTTTCTTCAATCACGTCATATCCCGGTTCGGAGTACCACTCCAATTAGTTTCCGATCATGGGAAACATTTTGAGAATGAGATCTTCATCGAACTCTCATCTCGGTTAGGCTTCTCTCACGAGTTTTCCTCACCATACTACCCTCAATCAAACGGACAGGTCGAGGCAGTGAACAAAGTCCTCAAGAACATGTTACAACGCACGGTCAATAAACATAAAACCAATTGGCATCACATGTTATTTTCCACGCTATGGGCTTATTGAACAGCAGTGAAGACCGCCACAGGTTTCACGCCATTTCACTTAGTCCATGGGGTCGAGGCAACTCTTCCCATCGAGTGCGAAATTCCCACCCTTCACACCGAAATTGAGCTTTTACCTGACACTTCCCCAATAGAGCAGCGCTTACTGAACTTGGAGTCTCTGGATGAGGATCGTCGATCCTCATTACAGAACAACGAGGTAGCTAAAAAACGATCCAAAGCTACCTTTTATCGCCATGTCAACCTTCGCTCATTCCGCGAAGGTGACCTCATCCTCGCCTACGATATCGCTCATGATACCTTTGGCCATGGAAAATTCGAATCCCTCTGGCATGGCCCTTACATCATCCAACATTGCCTCACCAAAGGCGCATACATCCTAGCCTCCCCCGAAGGCCTCACGCTCAAAGAACCCGTCAATGGGTTATNTGCACATTGTGTGACAAAGAGGGTCACCAAACCAACAACTGCCCATCACTACCAGAATTACAGAATTTGATTCCCCCCAATCCAACCCCCACACCACCCATTACTAATGCTACCAATCAACCTTCCAGTAGTAAAGGGTTGAAGACCAAATTCGCATGCGCCATCTGTCTTGATTATGGCCATTACACCCATCATTGTCCAACACTACCTCGTTTCCGACAGGCATTAGCTATCATAAGCCGAGACTGTCAGAACAACCCACGCCCGACTACATCCTCTACAACACCTATCACCGACATTCGTTATGTCACTACTTCAGTCAATGAACGCATGAGATGCCCTTGCTCTCTTTGCGATTCATTGACTCATTTTACATACCAATGTCCGATGAGCATCGAATATCGATGACGTCAGTTAACCCTTCTTCACCAACCCGCAGAGGCAATCATTGACATATCTTCACCATTTGTAGATCTCCATATCATCTCTCCTGAGCCCGAGGCACTCCCTACGCCTCCATGGTTCTTAGATGGCATGTCTAAGGATTTACCCCGTAACCCACCCAACTCTCCCGCTCATCCCCCTACAGAGACTCTCCATCCCATTACTACGGGTACCCCTCAATACCTCAATATATGGTTTATGACAAGTGAACCCTCACCCTCTCCTAGCGATACCCCCTCTGTTTCCTCAGCAGGGGGCACTCACACTGTCACTCAGATCACTCCTCACGATCCATTATATTCCCGTCGTTTCCAATGCGATGAAGAAATACTAGAAGAGCTACAATGCCCGAACTCTCCCTGGCACGCACTACATCATCATGCACTCTTCCTTCCACAGGAAGCCCCCATGCCTCCTAGCCACAATCCCATTTACGCGGTCAAAACTAAAGATTTTATCCCATCAGGGACTATCGATTGGTTCAACAATCCTATTCCTGCACCTGATGATTTTGAAGAAGGTAATCTGGCTAACATTTCCCCCACCATAAAAATCGACATTTCCATCAAACCAGGCATCGTCGAAGAGATCATCATTGGAGCTGCTTGCACTCCTCAGGAAATTTCCGCATACAAAGCCCTCTTCCAGGAATTTAGGGATATCTTCGCCTGGTCATACACGGAGATGCCTGGCCTCGACCCCTCTATCATCGAACATCGCATCGACACCTGGCCTGACATCACACCAGTTCGCCAGAAACAGCGACCACTACACCCATCCAAGGCCACGACTATCAAAGTTGAAATCGATAAATTATGCATGACCGAATTTATTTACCCCATTGCTTATACCTCATGGGTTTCCAACCCTGTACCCATCGACAAAAAAAAGGATCTATCCATGTTTGCACCGATTTTCGTGATCTCAACAACGCATGTCCTAAAGACAACTTCCCAACGCCCTTCATCGATCAGATCATCGATGATTGTGTCGGCCACGAGGCTCTCTTCTTCATGGACGGATTCTCTGGCTATAACCAAATCCAAATCCACCCAGTCGATCAGTACAAAACCGCATTCATTACCCCGTGGGGTACGTTTGCATATCGTGTCATGCCCTTCGGCCTAAAAAATGCCGGTGCAACTTTCCAGCAGGCCATGAAATAGATCTTTCATGATCTAGCTGCAATCATCCTTGCTTACTTGGAAGACATCACCGCTCGATCCAAGAAGCGCACCCAACACCTCAATGATTTACGAGTCATCTTTCAACGGTGTCACCAGTACAACATCCGCTTGAATCCTCTCAAGTGTGTGTTCTACATCACCGCAGGGCACCTCCTTGGTTTCATCATTTCCCAAAGCGGTATCACCGTAGACCCCCTCAAAGTCCAAGCTATCACCGAAATTCCACCTCCTTGGAATTTGCGCCAACTACAAAGTCTCCAGGGCAAAGCCAACTTTCTTAGATGCTTTGTTCCTGATTACGCTATACGCGCACATGGTTTCCTTCGCTTACTGCGCCACGACATCCCTTTTCATTGGGATGACTATGCCAAACAGTCGTTTGACGATATAAATGAAGCACTTTCCAATACACCTTTGATTAGTGCACCTGACTACAATCGCGACTATATCCTCTACGTATCAGCATCAGCTGTATCAGTAGTCGGCGTCCTCGTCCAGCTCGGAGATGAAAATCGTGAACACGTCATTTACTACATCAGTAAGAACCTCTCAGGACCACCCCTAAAGTACAAACATGAAGAAAAAATTGCTCTTGCAGTTGTCCTCACAGTCCAAAAACTGTGCCATGACATTCTGCTTCGCACCACCAAGGTCGTCGCAGATTCCAACCCTATGCAATATTTGCTCAGCCGTCACCAAGTTAACAACAAGTTTTCTTGATGGATCATTATCCTTCAGGAATACGACCTCGAGTTCTCAACACCTAAGAGTAAGAAGGCCCTAGTTCTCACTGAACTTGTCAAGACCCTTCCCTCTGACACACCTAGCACCCCCGTCAATATTGACTTTCCTGACGAACATCTCTTTTACATCGCCTCTGATGATCCTTGGTATGGCGACCTTCTCATCTACCTATGAACTCAAAAGTTTGGAAATCACCTATCACAGGATGATCGTCGACGCATCCACCATCAAGCACCCTGCTATCTCCTTATCGGTGTCATCCTATATCGGTGGGGCGTCGACACCATTCTTCGCCGTTGCCTGACTATTGACGAGGCCGACAGAGTCTTGAACGACTGCCACAGCGGCGCCTGTGGAGGCCATCTTTCGGGCATCGCCACGAATCAAAAGATTATCCAGGCCGGATACTTTTGGCCTACCTTGTTTCATGATTGCGTTCATGCCGTGAAACGATGTGAGTAATGTCAGCTCTATGCCAAAAAAGCCCGAGCCCCCGTGCTCTTCTACATCCAATCATCACTGCAGGCCCCTTTTGCAAATGGGGCATTGACTTTATGACTTTTAATCCCCCCTCCAGCAATGGTCACAAATACATTGTCGTGGCTGTCAATTACTTCACCAAATGGGCCGAAGCTATGCCCACCTTCAACAACACCGCTGACACAACAACGCGTTTTTTCTTCAATCACGTCATATCCCGGTTCAGAGTACCACTCCAATTAGTTTCCAATCATGGGAAACATTTTGAGAATGAGATCTTCATCGAACTCTCATCTCGGTTAGGCTTCTCTCATGAGTTTTCCTCACCATACTACCCTCAATCAAATGGACAGGTCGAGGCAGTGAACAAAGTCCTCAAGACCATGTTACAACGCACGGTCAATAAACATAAAACCAATTGGCATCACATGTTATTTTCCGCGCTATGGGCTTATTGAACAGCAGTGAAGACCGCCACAGGTTTCATGCCATTTCACTTAGTCCATGGGGTCGAGGCAACTCTTCCCATCGAGTGCGAAATTCCCACCCTTCACACCGCAATTGAGCTTTTACCTGAAAATGCCCCAATAGAGCAGCGCTTACTGAACTTGGAGTCTCTGGATGAGGATCGTCGATCCTCGTTACAGAACAACGAGGCAGCTAAAAAATGATCCAAAGCTACCTTTGATTGCCATGTCAACCTTCGCTCATTCCGCGAAGGCGACCTCGTCCTCGCCTACGATATCACTCATGATACCTTTGGCCATGGAAAATTCTAATCCCTCTGGCATGGCCCTTACATCATCCAACATTGCCTCACCAAAGGCGCATACATCCTAGCCTCCCCCGAAGGCCTCACGCTCAAAAAACCCGTCAATGGGTTATACCTCAAGAAATTTTATGCTTAAATGTAGTCAAGCTACTTTAGGTTATTTTTCTTTCCTAGCATTTTTTCCTCCTCTAAACTATCCTTTGTGTTATTGACAGATGACTCCTCCACCAGCTTACCACATTGGTTACGCCGACGGTGCCAACCGTTGGACACAAAATCTTGCTTTGGCTGCTTGGGCTCTCTACACCCCTTCACATGAAATGCTACATTCCAGCGACATCTTTTTAGGACCAGCAACCAATAACCAAGCCGAATACACTGCTGTCATCGGCCTCCTGACCGACGCCCAACATCATCATATTCGTCACCTTAGCGTTCTCCTCGACTCTCAACTGGTCGTTCTCCAACTTAACAATGCGTACCGTGTACGCGATCCGTGCCTCTTTCGCAAATACCTGCAGGTTAGATTATTATCTCGACATTTTGATTCCATTACATTTACACATATTCTTAGAGAATTGAATCAAACAACAGATGAAATAGCTAACATGGTGCTAGATTGGCATATATCACATCAATCTACACAAAAAATCTCATATAACCTGTCACAGCATATAGATAGCATCAACATCATCAACATCAACACAAAACAACATATGTAAAACACATTTGGATCCAAAAAACATGTATACTCATATATATATGTGGGCCTTCCAGGCCATCCAAATGTTTATATACAGCAAAAAATACATTGGCCCACAGGCCCGTGCCACATCATGGTACAAAAATCGGCTCACCAGCCTATCAAAACTGTACACAAATACAATCAGGGGGCCTCTATCGCACCCCCAGCTGCCCCTCCCTCAGGAGGTGGTGGTGGCCCACCCCTACCTGCCCCAGGTAGTGGAGGTGGCGCACCTGTAGGATCCTCCTGCCCCGACGGCAGGCGTCCACTAGTCATGGCGGCCAGCACAGCTGCTTGTCGCATGATGGACTGCCATGGTGGCGGTAACCTGATACAATGATCCAGGAAATCCTCATCCTGGATATGGATCCACATGCCCTCAGAAATGTCCTGAAACACCGTCTCAAAACGACGGCGTATATCAGCCAAATCTCCTCCAGCGGCCGCTGGAGGAGCATGTGATGGCCTCGCCCCAGGGGCATCAACGCGGCGCCTCTGCGCCGGGCTCTCAGGCCTTGCTGGTCACCCAACAGCCTCGTCCTATGGATGCCTCTCTCCACATAGAGGTCTCCCCTCTCACTGCACTGGCAGTCTATACAACTCTACCTCACATCCGCGAGGTGCCAAATATGCACATGCACCAAACAAGCAACAACAAATGGTATCAGTGTCTATACATCAAACATATGCACTAGTATATCAAAATCATAACATAAACCAACACATATAAATACACAGCATACCTCTGTGATCAAAGACCTCCCTAGGAGGCAATACCATCTCCGGGTCCCCCCAGAAGTCCACCCCAGCATAGGGAAACTAGAGTATAACTTGCGGCATCTGCCGCCATATCTGCGCTGCCTGCGCATTAAAGTTGTGTCCGCCTTCGCCACCACCATGGCGAACCAATATCTGTGACCACCGCCTCAAGCGCGGCTCTCGTACCCCTGGTGCCTTCAGTAGCACCCTCGGGCGCAGCATCGGCACCCTCTCCAATAAAAAGGCCACTAGGATGGAGCCAAAAGCAAACTCCCCGGCACCTCTAGATCGACAGTGGTCCAGCTGCGCGATCATCTACGCATGTAGGGTCAAACCCCAGGCGAACCGCTCACGGCCCACCACTACCCTCTCCATCAACATCAACTCACCACCACTAATCCGGTGGGGCGCTCGGGATCCAGACACCCGAACTATCATCGCTGCTATGCAGCGATGCAGTAGGGCATCTATCCCACTGATGCTCACGGATGAGCCAGTCATATAATGCTCGCCTGAGAAGTATCGCTCGGCGACAGTGCGCAGATCAGTGTCTCTCGGCAGTACAGGCATTATCGACAACGGTGTTCCCTGGAAGGGGAGCCCAGTCAAGAAATAAATGTCCTCCAGTGCAGTGAAGGAAATCTTCTCTCCTCGCACGAGGAAGCAGTGTCGATCTGGGCTCCACATCTCAATCAGAAATTGGAGCAAATACTCCTGCGAACGTATCAAAGGACAATAAAAAAACTTTAGCAACCCACTGGCTGCTAAAGATGCTTGGACTGCAGGCCTCGCATCGGCCACAGCATCTCGCAGCTGCGACCAGTCCCACTCACGCCACCGTACATCCATGATCCCTGATCGCCACCTGCACACAACCCAGAGTCCTATATTAGCTGAGGAAATCATCCAATACATCAAAATAAGCTAAATTTTCACCCTGAAACCTTGTCTCAAGGGCGCGGTTTTACCACCCAAAGGCGCGCATACATGCGCACCTGTTCACTATATAGGCGCGCATATGTGCACACCTGTTTTTACCACAGGCGCGCTCATGAGCGCGCCTATTCACCATACAGGTGCGCTCTAGGGCGCGCCTATCCAACCCATAGGCGCACTCTCGAGCGTGCCTGTTCACCCCACAGGCACGCACCCATGCGCGCCCGTCTACCCTATAGGCGCGCCCCTAAGGCGCGCCTTAATTTCCTTTTCACGCGCACACATGCGTGCTTTTTCAGTGTACAGGCGCGCACTCATGCGCGCCTTCCACTGAGTCACCCGTGCGTGTGGGCCCACCCTCTACCCAAAAACCCCCTAAAAACTCCCGTACGACCCCCCGTACCTACCCTGCCCAAAAATTAGAAACCTATAGCTAGGCAGGATGTTCAGACCACTAACTTGAAACTCGCACGTCGTGGATCGGGTACCTCGTGCTCCCGGAATCACTCAATCTCCTCTGAATCTGCTCGAAAACTCACTGTAGCAGCAGGTACAAATGAGGTGGCAATGTGGGCCCTACAACTATATATAGGCCTTTTTTCCAAACTTCCACTCACCATTCCGGCAGCCCACGACATCCATTCTTCGAACCGTCTGCAGCCATGGGATCAACATCCCGCCACCTACATCATGGCTGTCCCTGGTCTAATTTTCACCCTGAGCCCCCGGGGCGCCCTTTTTTCATATCATGTCCAGGTACACACGCGCAGTGTCACATTTATCTAATACATGTTCATATTTGTTCTTCTCTTCAGATATTGTTCACTTTGGGNAGCCTCCCCCGAAGGCCTCACGCTCAAAGAACCCGTCAATGGGTTATACCTCAAGAAATTTTATGCTTAAATGTAGTCAAGCTACTTTAGGTTATTTTTCTTTTCTAGCATTTTTTCCTCCTCTAAACTATCCTTTGTGCTATTGACAGATGACTCCTCCACTAGCTTACCACATTGGTTATGCCGACGGTGCCAGCCGTTGGACACAAAATCTTGCTTTGGCTGCTTGGGCTCTCTACACCCCTTCACATGAAATGCTACATTCCAGCGGCATCTGTTTAGGACCAGCAACCAATAACCAAGCTGAATACACTGCTGTCATCGGCCTCCTGACCGACGCCCAACATCATCATATTCGTCACCTTAGCGTTCTCCTCGACTCTCAACTGGTCGTTCTCCAAATTAACAATGTGTACCATGTACGCGATCCGTGCCTCTTTCGCAAATACCTGCAGGTTAGATTACTATCTTGACATTTTGATTCCATTACATTTACACATATTCCTAGAGAATTGAATCAAACAACAGATGAAATAGCTAACATGGTGCTAGATTGGCATATATCACATCAAGATACACAAAACATCTCATATAACCTGTCACATCATATAGATAGCATCAACATCATCAACATCAACACAAAACAACATATGTAAAACACATTTGGATCCAAAAAACATGTATACTCATATATATATGTGGGCCTTCCAGGCCATCCAAATGTTTATATACAACAAAAAATACATTGGCCCACAGGCCCGTGCCACATCATGGTACAAAAATCGGCTCACTAGCCTATCAAAACTGTACACAAATACAATCAGGGGGCCTCTATCGCACCCCCAGCTTCCCCTCCCTCAGGAGGTGGTGGTGGCCCACCCCTACCTACCCCAGGCAGTGGATGTGGCGCACCTGTAGGACCCTCCTGCCCCGACGGCAGGCGTCCACTAGTCATGGCGGCGAGCACAACTACTCGTCACATGATGGAATGCCATGGTGGTGGTAACCCGATACACTGATCCAGGAACTCCTCGTCCTGGATACAGATACACATGCCCTCAGGCATGTCCTGAAACACCGTCTCAAAACGACGGCGTATCTCATCCAGATCTCCTCCAGCGGCCGCTGGAGGAGCATGTGATGGCCCCGCACCAGGGTCATCAAAGCGACGCCTTTGCGACAGTCTCTCGGGCCTTGCTGGTCGCCCAACAGCCTCGTCCTGTGGATGCCTCTCTCCACGCAGAGGTCTCCCCTCTCACTGCACTGGTGGTCTATATAACCCTACCTCACGTCCGCGAGGTGCCAAATCTGCACATGCACCAAACAAGAAACAACAAATGGTATCAGTGTCTATACATCAAACATATGCACTAGTATATCAAAATCACAACATAAACCAACAAATATAAATACACAACATACCTCTGTGATCAAAGACCTCCCCAGGAGGCAATACCATCTCCGGGTCCCCCCAGAAGTCCACCCTAGCACAGGGAAACTGGAGTATAACTTGCGGCATCTGTCGCCATATCTGCGCTGCCTGCGCAGTAAAATAGTGTCCGCCTTCGCCACCACCATGGCGAACCAATATCTGTGACCACCACCTCAAGCGCGGCTCTCATACCCCTGGTGCCTCCAGTAGCACCCTCGGGCGTAGCATCGGCACCCTCTCCAAGAAAAAGGCCACTAGGATGGAGCCAAAAGTAAACTCCCTGGCACCTCTAGATCGACAGTGGTCCAGCTGCGCAATCATCTACGCATGTAGGGTCAAACCCTAGCCGAACCGCTCACGGCCCACCACTATCCTCTCCATCAACATCAGCTTGCCACCACTAATCCGGTGGGGCGCTCGGGATCCATACACCCGAACTATCATCGCTGCTATGCAGCGATGCAGCAGGGCATCTATCCCACTGATGCTCACAGATGAGCCAGTCATATAATGCTTGCCTGAGAAGTATTGCTTGACGATAGTGCGCATATCAGTGTCTCTCGGCAGTACAGGCACTATCGACAATGGTGTTCCCTGGAAGGGGAGCCCAGTCAAGAAATAAATGTCCTCCAACATAGTGAAGGCAATCTTCTCTCCTCGCACGAGGAAGCAGTGTCGATCTGGGCTCCACATCTCAATCAGAAATTGGAGAAAATACTCCTGCGAACGTATCAAAGGACAATAAAAAAACTTTAGCAACCCACTGGCTGCTAAAGATGCTTGGACTGCAGGCCTCGCATCGGCCATAGCATCTCGCAGCTGCGACCAGTCCCGCTCATGCCACCGTACATCCATGATCCCTGATCGTCACCTGCACACAACCCAGAGTCCTATATTAGCTGAGGAAATCATCCAATACATCAAAATAAGCTAATTTTTCACCCTGAAACCTTGCCTCAAGGGTGCGGTTTTACCACCCAAAGGCGCGCATACATGCGCACTTGTTCACTATACAGGCGTGCATATGTGCGTGCCTATATTTACCACAGGCGCGCTCATGAGCGTGCCTATTCACCATACAGGTGCGCTCTAGGGCGCGCCTATCCAACCCACAGGCGCACTCTCGAGTGCGCCTGTTCACCCCACAGGCACGCACCCATGCGTGCCTGTCTACCCTACAGGCGCGCCCCTAAGGCACGCCTTAATTTCCTTTTCATGCGCACACATGCGTGTTTTTTTAGTGTACAGGCGCGCACTCATGTGCACCTTCCACTGAGTCGCCCATGCGTGTGGGCCCACCCTCTACCAAAAACCCCCTAAAAACTCCCGTACGACCCCCCATACCTACCCTTCCCAAAAATTAGAAACCTATAGCTAGGCAGGATGTTCAGACCACTAACTTGAAGCTCGCACACCGCAGAATGGGTACCTCGTGCTCCCGGAATCACTCAATCTCCTCTGAATCTGCTCGAAAACTCACTGTAGCAGAAGGTACAAATGAGGTGGCAATGTGGGCCCTACAACTATATATAGGCCTTTTTTCCAAACTTCCACTCACCATTCCGGCAGCCCACGATGTCCATTCTTCGAACCGTCTGCAGCCATGGGATCAGCATCCCGCCACCTACATCATGGCTATCCCTGGGCCACTTTTCACCCTGAGCCCCCGGGGCACCCTTTTTTCATATCATGTCCCGGTACGCACGCACAGTGTCACATTTATCTAATACATGTTCATATTTGTTCTTCTCTTCAGATATTGTTCACTTTGGGTATTTGGTTGTTCTCTGTGCAGGTACTTGGTCATCATCTCTACATCATTCCTTCAGGTATATACTCAGCACTGGCATGTAGTCTCTCCCAATGTCTTGCATTTAAATTCCCAGTCACACCCCCTGATTTTGGCCTTTAGGATACCCTGTTTCCGGCTCTACAGTACTCACACCTCCATTTACATTTTTGGTACTGGTACCCGGTAGTTTTCTTACCCACATGAGTCGTCTCATTCATAACACCTTTTTTCACTTTTGACACTCATGCTGCTCTTTATTACCCTTTAGGGATGGGAGNTTACATTTACACATATTCCCAGAGAATTGAATCAAACAACAGATGAAATAGCTAACATGGTGCTAGATTGGCATATATCACATCAAGCTACACATACATAAAACATCTCATATAAACTGTCACAACATATAGATAGCATCAACATCAACAACATCAACACAAAACAACATATGTAAAACACATTTGGATCCAAAAAACATGTATACTCATATATATATATATGGGCCTCCCTAGCCATCCGAATGTTTACATATACAAAAATACATTGGCCCACAGGCCCATGCCACATCATGGTACAAAAATCGGCTCACCAGCCTATCAAAACTGTACACAAATACAATCAGGGGGCCTCTATCGCACCCCCAGCTGCACCTCCCTCAGGAGGAGGTGGTGGCCCACCCCTACCTACACTAAGCGGTGGTGGTGGAGCACCTGTAGGACCCTCCTGCCCAGGTGGCAAGCGTCCACTAGTCATGGCGGCGAGCACAGCTGCTCGTCGCATGATGGACCGCCATGGTGGCGGTAACCTGATACACTGTTCCAGGAACTCCTCGTCCTGGATACGGATCCACATGCCCTCAGGAACGTCCTGAAACACCGTCTCAGAACGATGGAATATATCATCCAGATCTCCTCCAACGGCCACTGGAGGAGCATGTGATGGCCCCGCACCAGGGTCATCAAAGCGGCGCCTCTGCACCGGTCTCTCGGGCCCTGTTGGTCGCCCAGCAGCCTCGTCCCATGGATGTCTCTCTCCACGTGGAGGTCTCCCCTCTCACTGCACTAGCGGTCTATATAAATCCACCTCACGTCCGCGAGGTGCCAAATCTGCACATGCACCAAACAAGAAACAACAAATGGTATCAGTGTCTATACATCAAACATATGCACTAGTATATCAAAATCACAACATAAACCAACACATATAAATACACAGCATACCTATGTGATCAAATACCTCCCCAGGAGGAAATACCATCTCCGAGTCCCCCCGGAAGTCCACCCCAGCATAGGGAAACTGGAGTATAACCTGCGGCATCTGCCGCCATATCTGCGCTGCCTGCACAGTAAAATAGTGTCCACCTTCGCCCCCACCGTGGAAAACCAAAATCTATGACCACCACCTCAAGCACAGCTCTTGTACCCCTGGTGCCTCTAGTAGCACCCTCGGGCACAGAATCAGCACCCTCTCCAAGAAAAAGGCCACCAGGATGGAGCCAAAAGTGAAATCCCCGGCACCTCTAGACCGACAGTGGTCCAGCTGCGTGATCATCTGCGCATGTAGGGTTAAACCCCAAGCGAACCACTCATGGCCCACCACTACCCTCTCCATCAACATCAGCTCGCCACCACTAATCTGTGGGGCGCTCAAGATCCATACACCCGAACTATCATCGCTGCTATGCAGCGATGCAGCAGGGCATCTATCCCATTGATGCTCACGGATGACCCAGTCATATAATGCTCGCCTGAGAAGTATCGCTCAGTGATAGTGCGTAGATCAGTGTGTCTCGGCAGTACAGGCACTTTCGGCAACGATGTTCCCCGGAAGGGGAGCCCAGTCAAGAAATAAATGTCCTCCACCGCAGTGAAGGCGATCTGCTCTCCTCGCACGACGAAGCAGTGTCGATCGGGACTCCACATCTCGATCAGAAACTGGAGCAAAAACTCCTGTGAACGTATCAAAGGGTAATCAAAAAACTTTAGCAACCCACTGGCTGCTAAATATGCTCGGACTGCAGGCCTCGCAACGGCCACAGCATCTCGCAGCTGCGCCCAGTCCCGCTCATGCCACTGTACATCCATGATCCCTGATCGCCACCTGCACACAACCCAGAATCCTATATTAGCTGAGGCCATCATCCAATACATCAAATAATCTAATTTTTCACCCTGAAACCTTGCCTCAAAGGCGCGGTTTTACCACCCACAGGCGCGCACACATGCGCACCTGTTCACTATACAGGCGCACATATGTGCGCGCCTGTTTTTCCCACAGGCCCGCTCATGAGCGCGCCTGTTCACCATACAGGCGTTCTCTAGGGCGCCTATCCAACCCACAGGCGCGCTCTCGAGTACGCCTGTTCACCCCACAGGCGCGCATTCATGCGCGCCTGTCTACCCTACAGGCACGCCCCTATGGTGAGCCTTAATTTCCGTTTCACACGCACACATGCGCGCTTTTTCAGTGTATAGGCGCGCACTCATGCGCGCCTTCCACTGAGTCGCCTGCGTGTGTGGGCCCACTCTCTACCCAAAAACCCCCTAAAACTCCCGTACGACCCCCCGTACCTACCCTGCCCAAAAATTAGAAACCTATAGCTAGGAAGGATGTTCAGACCACTAACCTGAAACTCGCACGTCGCAGATCGGGTACCTCATGCTTCCGGAATCACTCAATCTCCTCTGAATCTGCTCGAAAACTCACTGTAGCAGCAGGTACAAATGAGGTGGCAATGTGAGCCCTATAGCTATATATAGGCCTTTTTGCCAAACTTCCACTCACCATTCCGGGAGCCCATGGCGTCCATTTTTCGAACCGTCTGTAGCCACGGGATCAGCATCCCACCACTTACATCATGGCTATCCCTGGGCCACTTTTCACCCTAAGCCCCCGGGGCACCCTTTTTTCATATCATGGCCAAGTACACACGCGCATTGTCACATTTATCTAATACATGTTCATATTTTTTCTTCTCTTCAGATATTGTTCACTTTGGGTATTTGGTTGTTCTCTGTGCAGGTACTTGGTCATCATCTCTACATCATTCCTTCAGGTATATACTCAGCACTGGCATGTAGTCTCTCCCATTGTCTTGCATTTACATTCCTAGTCACACCCCCTGATTTTGGCCTTTAGGATACCATGTTTCCGGCTCTGCAGTACTCACACCTCCATTTGCATTTTTGGTATTGGTACCCGGTAGTTTTCTTACCCACATGAGTCGTCTCATTCATAACACCTTTTTGCACTTTTGACACTCATGCTGCCCTTTATTACCCTTTAGGGATGGGAGTCCCGGTAGTCTTTCATCATGTTGTTAATTAACCACATACTTCTTCTCCTCATTTTGCTAGCTTCCCCTATGGACTCCCATCACATCGCTTTATGGTCACATTCTGTTCTTTACCTACACCTCCGCAGGATCATGAACCCTCCACATCATCCACCATTAGTTTTCCCATCTGCAAACCTATCTTCATTTCACCTACCTCATACAGAAACTCACCAATGGGGCCCCCACCCTTCATCGGTTTTCCCAGCAATTTCTGCCCTCACTGGGGCACTCATTTCACACTGGGGCACCCGTTTCTGTATTTCTACATCTTCCCCAATTTTATTCATTATTTATTGTACAAACACCTTTATTTCCAATTATTCACTTTTTCTCGTCACCATCGGTGACCTACTTTCCTTTTGGCCACATGCAACCCATGTCACCCTTTGTTGGAGCATTACTTCTCATTTTCCCCCGCCGGCATCGTCTATGTTTTCATAATACTACCCAGGTCACTTACCTTTACCCTTTGAATTTGTTCACCTTATCTAACCTCTGGCACAACTTATCCCTGATCTTGTCATCCCCCTGACACTTGATCTTGTCACATGGTTGCATCCATTCATTCTATCATATACCCTCCAACCAAGGGCAGTCTTGAGTCTTCCTATTTCTCGACTTCGTCTATGTGCCTCTGCCATTCTCCACCACAGTAGATTCCGCGAAGCCCTTTTCCTCTGGGAGTCGCGTCCTCCTTTTGTCAACATCAACACACATTTCCAAAAGGGCGACAATATCTTGATTCTCATTTCCCATTCAATGAGAGATATCAGACGACACAGGGGGAAACACCATTTCTCCCTGATGTCGTTGACCCCCATAACATTCGACGCCAACACTTTCTCATGTTGTGGTGGGTCTTACTTTGCGACTATTGCAGTTTTTTTTCATCAGTTGCCGAAGACCTCTGAACTTGGTCAGGCCACCAATGCCCACATCACCGTCGTTGTTTACTTCCGCGACCGTTACCACTGGTTTAGAGTATGTTCCTTTGCATAATTGTCTTCTGCCTTTATCATTCCACCCCCGAGGGCGCTGCAGTTGTTTAATCAACATTTCCGACATCTTTTCTTCAGAGTTACATTACACGAGCATGGGGCATGCCCGCCTCGTTTGTACACACTTGTATATTGATACGCACCTTGTGGAAAGTCGGGATCTACAGGTTCCTTTCTTCTCCAAAGGATCGCTCTATGTGGTCTCATTCTTTCTCTCCCTTACAACACCATCCTCAGCAAAAGAAACATTGATGGATTTTGGCTATACATTTTTCTCCTAACCTCATCCATCAGGGGGCATCTGTTATCACTGAAATTTCATCCGCACGTGGCGACAAGAATTCCACATCATCAAAACAGGACTGGAGTCATTCATGGCACAGGATTAATGCCACAGCATTGCAAAAAGGGTCAAAAACTATACCAAATGACCAAAAATTTGAAGGGCTCTTTACATNCGGTGTCCCAAATGCAGGCAGAGGATAGGCTAGACGGAGCTAGCAACCGGTCCCCTTGGAAGACTAGGATCATCTGTGTCATGGAGGACCTTGAACTATGGGATACAGTTCAGGCTCCCGTTATTGTTCCTCCTGTCAATGCTCCCTTGGTGGCAGAGTTCAAGAGGAGGAACAATAAGGCAAAGAGGACTATTTCTGATGCGGTGAGGGACCACATCATATCCCATCTAACTGAGAAAGACTATGCGTTTGAGATATGGGACTCATTGTGCAAGCTTTACCAGAGTCCAAACCAGAACCGGAAAATGGTTTTGCATGACAAGCTCAAGAGCATTCAAATGCTCGATTCCAAGACAGTCACATCATACCTTGGCAGATTTACACAGATTCGAAACGAGTTGGCCGCAGTCAGGGAGATTGTGGATCCTGACTTCTTGGTGAGGACAACTTTGAACAGTTTTTCCAAACCTTGGGGTTCATCTGTACGAGGCATTGTTGCCCAAGAGGTCATGCCTACCTAGGAGCTGAGATGCATCCTAGGATCTTCAGGACAACAACGTACTTTAGAGGGTGATGAGGATCTTGCTCTGTGGACTAAGGGCAAGAAGAAGACCAACAGAGATGTTAGACAGGGTCCCAAGGGAGGGGCCACACCACAACAGAGTGGCGATGGGCAAGAGACAGACATGAGCACAGTGATATGCTTTGTTTGTCGAGAGATGGGTCACTATGCAGGACAGTTTCCCAAGAAGAAGAAGAAGAAGCAGCAGGATGGTACGACAGCGACAGCAGAGGAGGAGGATTTCACTACTCAGTTTGAGAGGGAGTGAGGTTTTGTCAGATGTTGTTTGTCAATTGATGCACCATCCAGCGGTTGGTGAATTCACGAAGTTGAGGAGATCCCACAAATTGAAATGTTGTATCTCGTGGGACACATACTCAGTTTTCAAGGACACCATTTTCAGGGGTGACTGGTCCACCCGGGACAGCTTCAGTTTCAAAGTTGTCGAGCAAACAAACAGTTGGTGTTGGGGCTTCAGAGCATCAGAGATTAATGAGTGGGAGCAGGGCGCCAAAGAGGTTTGACTCTCACTTGGCTATGGAGACGAGTAGATCAGCTTCAGGTTCCACTTCAGATGGAAGTCACTTGGTGAGAGACCAAGTTGAGGATCTTGGTGAGATGCCAAGGTCCAAATACTCTTGGTGAGATGCCAAGAGATGAGACTCTTGGTGACATGCCAAGAGGGAGACTCTTGGTGAGATGCCAAGAGATGTGACTCTTGGTGAGATGCCAAGAGTAGAGACCTTTGG
>JZKD02S1721034.1:112500-122721 GCA_000966675.3 Picea glauca
AACAGTTTAATCTGGACTAATTTTCATAGGTAATTAGGTTAGAACATAGGGTAGTTTGATTTATCCCAATAAAACAGGCATGATGATCGAAGTTGAAACCATATCTTTGAGGTTTAAAGGTTTGATATCTAACCCCATGGTGATGAAAACAGAGAAAAATTTGGGAAAAACCCACATGATGCACTTATCCTAAGTTTCAGAGAAAATATGATTTTTGTGCTCACAGATTAAAAACAACACACAAATGAACGGATGAGATGTTGACGCCCAGATCTACGACTGACAAGTTTTTCCGGACCCCCCCGACCATTCTACCTTTCGGTGGCGGGGGTCTGGAATTGGAGATAACAAAGGTGCGCATCTGAACGGTTGAGGCGCCAACGCTTAGATCCATGGTCAAGATTCAATTTTGGACCCCCCCGACCATTCTACTTTTAATGGTGGGGGGGGGTCCAGAATGCTGATTAAAGATCGTGCACAGATCTACAGTCCAAGAGAAGGCGCACTTATGGACGACTCATGGTGTTTTTTGGACCCCCCCAATCGATCTATTTTTAATGGAGGGGGGGGGGCTCTGGAATGGATTGTTCTTCTGGCGGGCCCCTTTTCCTCTATGTGGCAGAAATCCATCGGTTCAGACTCCCACCGCTTACCACGGTCTGACATACCCTGTCACCCCATGACGTCGTCTTCCATGTTTTTCCCTAAAGATCACATCTCATTACTCTGTCAGTACACTCCCCCTGTTCATCCATTACAAGTCCCTTCACCATAGTTACTCCCCAATCAACACCCACCATGTCATCAAGTCGTATTCGACATCCATTGTTATCTTCCATCTCACGCTCTAGAAGACCCGTTGGCAATTTATTATTGGCTAACTTATATGTTATTTTGCTGACCTGTTCCCCACGCCCAATGGGTATCCGTTTGCTCAAAACTACTGTTTCCCTTCATTTTTTCCATTGCTTACTGTGTCATCTCACCAGAGAATATATTTCCCATCGCACCAGAGAACAGTTTCCCCATTTTCTCTCTGTTTCAGTCAACCGTCCAGAGCCACCATCATCCCCACTAACGATTGTTTGACTTGCAGGTATTTTTACAGTGATGGTGCCAAAATCAAAGAGGGAAGAAGTTGAGGAAAATCCTTTCCTCCCGCCTCCTATCGATCTCGACGGGATTCCCTTGGCCGACAAAGATCATTTAATCGCAGACAACAGGTGCGAATTCGACTTCATGGATTTGCAGTCATGGCTTAAAGAGGTTTTCTTAGATCAGAGAAATGAAATTGGGTTCTGAGAGTCCAACCTTCCTCTGTATCTTTTCCCCCAGGTCCACCATTTCCCCGAGTTCGCCCTCAAGTGTAAGGCTCATTATCTCCCTGACCAGAGAGCCATAGTGTCTTCCTCAGGAGGAACTCTATTTTTCATCACACCAGAGGCCATAGACTAGATGATGCAGATACCTAGCACTAAATCCCTCTCTCCTTTCAATCTCGAAATTATTACAGAGCTTTACCAGAAGTTATCGTTCCCTCAGAGAGCACATATTTTCAAGCTTTTCCTCCCCTAGGCTACTCAGCTCCCCAAGACAAATCCCCTGTACCCTTCCTCCCTATTTTCAGTAAATGGAAACTAAATCATTTCGTCACTCTGTGCTCTACTAGGTTACTTTTCCGACCAATGGGTAAATGAACCCGTATTGGGTTTTATTTCCATTTTCTCCACAGAAGAAAAACCCACCACACAATTCGATTACAACACTTTCCCAGCGAACAATATTCATGAATAGTTTTCGAATTTTTCCATAGAGGGCATGTTCCGGTATTCCTCAATACTGGCCTACATGTTCAATTTCTTTCAGTGGGACATATTTTCCTTTTCAATGCAGAAGATGAACCAGGACGGGAAGCCACAGGTGGTAACTACTTGGACTTCGCTACTCCGACAAAATTCTTCAGAATTCAACTTCAAACAGTTTATCGAGCAGTTCTACCACCCAGTGGAGAGTATGCTCAGTGGCAGACCTGGACCGAGAATAAATGAGGAGATTCAGAGGATTTTACACCTCTCGAACCTTGAAAAAACTAGAGACTGGTATGTGTACCAATATCACATAGAGATCAGAGTTTATGGATGCGAGTTGGCTCCATACAGACTGCCCAAGTACCTACCCATGAGGATATTTTCTTTGGAGTACATAAGGCAAATGATCAACGTAGATGACATACATTTCGTGTCTCTGAAAAAGAAGCAACAACTTAGAATTAAAGGGAAAATAGGATCATTTATCTGCAATAGCCGAGGTGCTGGGGAGGAAGCAAATAGATTGTTAAAAGAGATGAAGTTTTTTGTTAGCTTCATATGGCACTATGATCCATGCAGGACAATTTCTGAGATGAGGATTAAGAATAAAATGCCCCATATGTTCATACTCCCAAGCCTGAGATAGAAAAATTCGCGAGTCAAACAAAATGGGAGCCGAACACTCTGGTTGAACTAGAATAGCAGGACCCTTCGGTCACTATCTCACAGATGACTACACCTCAGGTTCCCAATGAGAAGATACCAAGGAAGGCTTCTTAACCTCCTATCACTGAAGTCTCAGTAGAGGATTTCAAATTACATACCAAGAGGCCAAAAACCAGTCACATACCTGACACGGTTGGTGAAAAATAAATCAAATCCACTGCAACTATGAAGGATGACTGGTCACTCCTCATCTCAAGAAACAAGCAGATCATTTCTACATTTATTCCTAAGAAGCCCACAAATACTCCACCAGTCAACCAGCCGAGCAAAGAAGGACCAAAATTGAGTATTTTTGAGAAATATGATCAGATCAAAAAGAAAAATCAGACACTGACCAGCAGTACATATGCTCAATTTTGGAAACAAACATCAACAACTCATCACATACTGTTGTCTGCATTTGACACAGAGAAGGGTAGGATGCACATGGAATTTTTGCATGCATAGGTTCCAGACCTTAAAGTAATCACTGATTACAAAAGGGCAACGTTCGAGTTTCATACAAGAGATGTGCATCCTACTGATCAAATGGATCTGCACAGGCAAACTGGGGAAATGATTTTCTCCATGTTGGAAAATGCTTCTATTGAAGCCACCAAATTATAGGCATCCCTGAGTAATGTCCAGACACAACTGAAGTTAGAGAAGATATCATCCTTTGCAAAGGATAACAAAATTAAGACGTTGGAAGAACTGGTCCTCAATATCGGGTATGATCCCTCAAATGTGAAAGCGGTCGAGGAGATGCTTAAAATGAAAAATGACGATATAGCATCTCTGAGGAAGAAATTGAAACTTCCACCAACAGAAGACTCATAGGCAAAGGAGATAGCTGAGACAAAAGGGAAAAATGATGAGATGCTCAAGCTGATAATGGAGTAGAATGCACAGTTGAAGGAGATGGAAGAAGAATTGGAAAAATTATTGAAAGAGGAGGAACAATAAAATCCCATGGAGGTCATTCCATTGAGAGTAGTTCCACTCATAGGAGTAAGCACAACATCAGCAACAAAAATTCCCTCAACAACTCCACTGATAGCTCTGGAGAAGACAATAGAACTGGAAAAATCCATGGAGAAGATGAATTTGCAGGAGACAGAGATTAGCAGACTTAAAAAGGAGGTTGAGAACCTTCAGGAACTCAAGTATTCTTACCAAGACAACTACTCTAAAGAGAAACAAACATCAGACAAGCTCAAACAGGAATTGCAACAACTTCAAAAGAAAACAGTGGCAGGAAAAACACTTGCTGAGGTCAAGGAAAATGTCTGGATGGATATCACCAAATCCATAAATGAAATATGGCCTATGGTGCAAATCATGTTCGAGCAGAATGAAATGGTGCAAAGAAGCAAGCAGGCTATTAAAAAGATCAAGGAAAATTTGGAGAAATGCCCGCAGAAGCCACTGAGATTATTAAATTCCCAAATTCAAAAACTAGAGAAGAGTTAGAGGAATTGAAAATTGAAGATAGGACAGAAAAAATCCTTGAGGTCAAGAGGGTCCTGACCAAGAGAGGATTGATGCTGCAACTGGAGGAAAAGGTCTAGGCTATGGACATAGGAGTGCAAATATTTTTCAGCAAAATTGAATCTTTGCAGAAGAAAGGTCTCCCGGGTTTAAAGGTCATAAATGACAAGCTAATGACATTGTCTGATTATAAAAAGAAATTAGCCACCGTGGCTAGGGATAGTTCTAAATTCTCGAGAATACAGGGAAATATCATAGGCATAGCGTTTTTAGAGGCTTTTGAGTCATATATCAGCATATAGCACGAGATCCCGTACATTTTCATCGTCAAGCCACCTTTTTCCAAGTATACAGAGATTGATGAAGTATACTGAAGATTGCTCAAAGTCAGCGTTCCTAGTAACCTTCGATGGGAAGAGTTATGCAACCTGATCGAGTAGGGGATGAGGTGTCCAAGCCCAGTCATCTATTCCATCAGATGAGGTCATACAGAGGACTCACCAACGGTTTACCCCATAATCAACATGAATATTTCAACACATCATCAAACAATTCCTAAATTTTTGTATTCTGTTGAGTTAGTTAGCTAAATTTAGATTTCCACATCCTGATCTTTAATGACAGGATCATATGTAATTTTTGGTTATAAATACTTCAAACTTTGAAGTACCAAGGGTTGATCTTTACACCCTATAAGCTAGAAAGACTGTAATTTTTGTCAAGAGATCTTCCAGTAATACAAAGAGACGTTTCACATGATTCTCACGTGTTGTTCATTGGTGATGTTATTATTTTTTATGTCAAATGTTTTTCTCTCTCAGTTGTCATATTGTTTTCTAATCTAATCTTTTAAGGTAGCGCATGTTGTAGGATTTATCTTTGTATACCCTGTTTTTGGCTTTGAAAGATCTTAATGTTTATCTTTCTGATATTACAGTGAAGAAATTCCTAAATGCTTCTTTGCTTTAATTGATAATTCTCATCTTTTCTGCTATTCATCATTTTACTGCTAAAGAATCCAATGAATGCATTATCTTGCCCTGTGAAAATAATATTTTAATTTCTGTTTAGAGATACACCTTTATAGTACAGACCCCATAGCCCAATGGAAGTGTAAACTCTTTTCAGCCAACGTAACAAAAACGACATCAAACCTTTTCAATCTTATTTTGTTTAACTAGCCTAATATCTTGAAGTTAAAACATAACTAAATCATACAGAGAGATCCCTCTCTGAAACTGGTAGGGATAGATTCCAGTTTCGAAGTGGTTGGATAAAGTTACCTCTTGTAAATTTCTTCTACTCTAACAACCTTTGGGAATTTATAGAGTGATAACATAGTGGCGACCATACTGGGGAATTGAACAAAACTTTCAAGCCCACGTTTTCTTTTTCCTTCAAGAAAGCTTTGTTTCTGAACAAATTGTAAATCTAAGAAAGAAATAATGTTTAAATTTTGTTAAAAGCTTGTACATATTAATTTTGAACTCATAAAACTAAAATATATATATAAAGATTAAGAAAATCTAGCTCCTAAAAGAGCTTATACCCGATCCCACCCAGACCCAGAACCTGCAATATCAACTAATAATCCATAACAATTACTCAGAAAGAAAACCATTGCAGAAAGTTCGAGTCATAGTCCCCTTCACAGGTCCCCTTCTCTTCCGGAAGAACTTGTTTCCCTTCAAGATCTTGACTTCGACACAATTTTTGAACAAAGCCTGTTTAGAACGAAATCTGATAGCTTTGTGACTGAAACCATTTTAGATCCAGCCGTTCTGCAACCCTGGACCCTTGAAGTCCTATCTCCCACTACAAAACCCCAAACCGTTCACTCTATGCCAGTTAGCCCCTCATCCTCCTCATTTTCTGCCACCACCCCACCTATCATTTAGGTTGTTGTCCCACCCCCTCCACCTATCATGGTGGACAAATATGCTCCCTTGGTGTTATTTGTACCTTTACATGACATGCCCCAGGACTATCAAATGAGACTCCCACAGTTCGATGGTATAGGGCCCTTGAACGCACAACAACATGTTGATAAAATGAATGACTATTTTGACTTGCAGGAAGTGGATGAAGTTGATGTTCAAATGAGACTTTTTGCGCAGAGTCTGACTAGGGACGTTAAGAAATGGTATAAAGGATTATGTGCGGTTTCAGTGGTTGACCTTACTGTGTTTAAAATAATTTTTCTAGACAGATGGAATGTAAAGAAAAACCCTCTCCATATCTTGTTAGAATACAAAAACATCAGAAGGAATCAAGGAGAGACAGTACAAGACTACTGCACCCATTTCAACAATTTTTACAATGCGATTCCAGCTGATATTAGACCCCCACAAGGTTTGGAACTGATAAAATTCCTTGACGGTTTCGATGCTGGTATGTCATATCAATTAAAGGAAAGAAACTCTACCACCCTGAAGGACATGCAGAAAAATGCGATAAGTGTAGAGGCCAACCTGCTGGCTAAAAGAGAATGGCAGAGGATGGAGAGGAGAGTCACGATTAAAGAGGAACCTTCCACATCTTCTTCTGATGCCAAGCTAGATTCCTTAGCTAGAGTAGTGGAGAGGATGATGGAAAGACTTACTGTAACCGAAATAAATCCTCCTAGAGAAAACCAACCTACTCCACAAATTCAAAATCCTAAATTCAGAAGAAATCCTCCTCAAATTAGGCAGAGAGATCTTAGGGATCAAAGATAATAGAGGGGTCTTGATCAACAGATCAGACCACCCCTATAGGAAAATTATGTCGATGAGGGTGATGAGGTAATTGAAGAATTAGAGGACACACACATAAACCTCATGGGCATTCACGATAACGAAGCCATTTTCCTTACTCGGGAAGAGAAATAACTTTTCCTTCTTTCTAAAACATAGGTGAGTTAGGAAGCCGAAGAGTTCGAACGACAGGCATTTGAAAATTCCATTATGGAGGTACACAGGCAGTACAATCTGCGATGTAAAAAGACAGATGAAAACTCCCCAAAAAAGGTAACCGAAACAAAGAAAGCAGTCGAAACCAAGAAAGCCCCCGAGCCTTCTACCAAGAAGATCCATGAGAAAGGTAATGACGAAGATCCAACAAAAAGAAACCCTACCATTTTACAAAAATCAACATAGACCGAGGTTTCATCGACCAACTGACCAAGTACTTTTGCTCATAAGATTGTGGTGGACAAATTAGAATTGTTGAGCCAAAGCAGAGCACCTACTCCTTTCAGCCTCGAAGGGGAATTATCCAAAGTGAAAATTCCCATTCCCCTTTCCAAGTTGATGAGTAAGGATGCTTACCGATCGCAGAAGATCAAAGCACTGAGCATTGAGCCTGATATAGGCATGAAGGCCTTAATCGTTGGATCGACAAATCATTCGGACATGGTAAATCTTACTGATGATCAACCTGAACTCCTTTTTGGTCCTGAAGTTGATGGTCAGACTGACACTGGCGCTGTCACTCCTTTTTACATCAACCTTAATATACATGACCCAATTCTGCACAATGCTATGTTAGATTTAGGTGCTTCCCATAACCCGATGCCTAAAGCAATGATGGAAAAACTGGGACTTGAGGTCACCAGACCTTAGAAGGACTTACACTCTTTTGACTCCAGCAAATTCAGATGTATCGGATTGATCAAGGACTTATGTATCACTCTGGTTCAGATTCCAAGAAAAAGCATGGTTATGGATGTTGTGGTCACTGACATTCCCCCAAAATATGGTATGTTGCTATCCAGGTCTTGGGGAGCTAAGTTGAAAGGTACTTTGCAGTTGGATATGTCATATGCCACCATCCCAGTATTCGGACAACAGAGAAGATTGTACAGAGAGACGCTGATGACATATATGGTCAACAACCAAGAAAAACCACATAACTATCCTCTGTACTCTGCACACTCTGATATAGATTCCTTTATCCTATATAATGACAACGATATGGGAGAACAAATCACTCAACTGGAAGAAGATACATTTGACCTGAACGAAGACCAAGAAACCACTGAGGCAAAAGGGAAGAAACTCATAATAAGCAAAGAATTGCCAGCAAATTTCTGGAGCATGGACTTCGATGGAGCTGTAAGAAAAGAAGGAGCTGAAGTAGGAGTTTGGCTGCACAATAAAAAATCCAGGTATTCGGAAAACCATTCTTATAAACTGAATTTTCAATGCACTAACAACATAGCAGAGTACAAAGCTTTGATGCTGGGTCTGAAACTACTAAAGAAGGTTGGTGCCAAAAAAATCATGGTAAGAGGCGATTCTGAATTAATTATCAAACAAATTAAAGGTGAGTATGCAACAAAACATCCCAGGCTTAGAGCTTATAGAAATGCTGTTTTGGATGCCCTTAAATGTTTCACTAAAGTTGATTTGCAGGTGATGCCCAGGGGTCAGAATATTTTAGTAGATGGGTTAGCTGCATCAACAACTATTTCGTTCCACTCGCCCATACATAGTGGAGGTGAAGTTCATACCGACTATCCAAGACAACATTAGATACTGGAAGGTATTTGGGAACGATGACCAAATTGAAGATTTTCTACAATGTAAAAATGATTTCGAGTGTACAAACATAGACTTAGAAAATGATGATGAAAATGTGGATAAATCCAATTTTGGAAACGACAGTGTTAATAAAGTAGATTCTGAAGAGTTAGGTGAAGATGAGATAGAGTCTGATGTTTTTCATTTAAAGAGCAATGTTTTTCCTAGGGGTTTAGTTCCATTAGAAGACTTATTTGATTTTAATGATGTAGCTAAAAAACCTAAAAATGAAGCCAGTGGGAAATAGGTTGAAGATGTTAACATAGGGACAGAAGAGAAACCCATGATAGTAAAAATTTCCAAATCCTTACCTCCTGAGAAGAAACTCAAATACCTTGAACTTTTTAAGGAATATGCTGACGTTTTTGCTTGGGGTTATGAAGATTTGAAATCTTATGACACAAGCATCATTCAACATAGGATCTCGATAAAAGAAGATAAAAAACCTTTTAGATAGAAACTTAGGAGGATCAATCCCAAGTTACTTCCCCTGATAGAAAAAGAAATAAAAAACATGTATGATGCTAAAATCATAGTCCCTTTACGATTTTCCAAATGGGTTTCGAATCTAGTCCCGACCCGAAAGAAAACTGGGGAAATCAGACTTTGCATTGATTTCTGAAACTTGAACAAAGTATCCCTAATAGACAACTACCCACTTCCAAAAATGGACCATATATTACAAAAGGTAGTTGGATCTAGCCGAATCTCCTTACTGGATGGTTTCTCAGGTTATAACCAGGTTCTCGTTCACCCAGATGACCAAGAGAAGACAACCTTCACAACACCTTGGGGTACCTTCATGTATGTGAAAATGCATTTTGGGTTGATGAACACTGGGGCCACTTTCCAAAGAGAGATGGACATCGCTTTTGTGGAAGAACTTGGAAAATTTATTGTCATTTAGCTGGATGACGTAACTATTTATTCCCAATCCGATGACGAGCACTTACGACATCTCAAACGAGTGTTTGAGAAATGCAAGAAATTTGGGATTTCTCTGAATCCTAAGAAAATCCTTTTCAGAATAGAGGAAGGTAAACTGTTGGGGCACATAATCTCTAAGGACGGTATTAAGATAGATCCTAGCAGAATAGAGGCCATTCAAAAACTAGAACACCCAAGGAATATCAAAGAGTTACAATCTTTTATTGGAAAAATAAACTTTCTGAGAAGGTTCATACCTAACCTAGCTGAGCTTCTCAGGAACATCACCAACATGTTAAAAAAGGACACAAAAATAAAATGTGACTCTAAATCCAAGCAGTCATTTGAACAAGTTAAACATGCCCTCACACAGGCTCCAGTCTTGATTAGTCATGACTTCACCAAGGATTTTTACCTTTTTTCTTTCGCTTCTGAACATACCACTGCAACAATATTACTACAGAAAAACAACGAAGGGTATGAACAACCCATAGACTTTTTTAGTAAATCTTTAAGAGATGATTCTTTGAATTTGATCTGAAAATAGAAGGCTGACTTTTTATGCTATGCAAGCACCCTCTACCTCATAAAATTAATCTTAACAGGACCTTGCTTCATGTGTTAAAATGTGCAAGAGGGTTTATGTGTTTAGTTTATGCTTCTTCCTTTTGAATGTGCATGTGTGAGGAATGTTATTTTAAAATATTAATTATGTGTTATAAACCAAT
>JZKD02S1721045.1:17867-39738 GCA_000966675.3 Picea glauca
TACCATATGAAAGAGAGAAACATATTTTAATTATGCCTTTGAAACTTATCATGTGAATAATTGTGAACTTTCAGATAATAGACTAGTCTTAAGTCTATTATGGTAATATATATATTTTTTTACACAAGAAAAGGGGTTTATATATTAAAACCAGTGGCATAACCACTGTAGAGAAAACTTACAGAATTCATCCCTGCGATCGGTGTGAGAGATTCAAGATTACAAAAGGGGTTGCCATGCTATAAAGTCCTAGAATTCCCATAACAGTCGAGAGTCCAAAATATAACTAAACTCAGAATAAGAACCGGCTTACAACGTGATTGTCTGAGTTGCATAAGGGCCTATACTCCAACTTACAAAGAAGAGAACCAAAGATCCAAAAAGAACTAATTCCAGGAAAGAGGAATTCAGTATTAAACCTTCCAACCTGGGATGGAGGAGCTTGCACTTGTGGTCGCCTTCCCCCCTACATCTATCTGGCGGCTCTGTCTTGCAGCTTGAATTTCCATCTTTTCAATTCTTGGTTCCAAATAAGCAATTTTGTTGTTAGCTTGCTGAGTTGTGTAGGTGAGAGCTTCTACCGCTTCCTCCCTTAGCTGGATTAGATCTTCCTCCATCATTTCGAACCTCCGACCTCCTTCCCCATCAAGACGGAGCATGAATCCTCTATGCGCGCCAAGCGTGTGTTTCAGCCTACGAATTTTGAGTTCCAGGGGAGGCAAGGGATTAGGGGGGGTGGCTGAGTTGGAATTGGCCTCCATTGCGAGAGTGGTGGACAAAGACCAGGAGGGAGGCTTGGACAAGGAAAACAGGTAGAGACTAACCAGAGGAAAGACTGGGAGCTCAAGCCAGGCAAGAAACCAAACAGAATTGGGAAGGAAAGATGAGCAGGAGAAGTTTGCCACCTTCCTGAATTTAATGGTATCTCATTTGTGCGCTACCATGGGAGGAGGGGGGGCTCACACGAGTGCCATGCAAGAGGGATAAGATATTTGTGCAGAGGTCCAGGAGGGACGTGAGGTGAAGGACAAGGAGGGGGAGGGGAAGGGACGAGAACATTGTAGATAAGTATCGTCGCATGGGAGAAGGGACAGAAAAGGGAGGCAGAGGAGGGTTGCCACGAGTATGATGTCAGGAGGGAACGAAGGCCACTTGCCCCGGGAGGCCCAGCTGAGCAGTCGCCGGGTGTCGCTAAGGGAGAGGGACAAAAACCAAAGTTCCATTTAGGGAGAGATGACCCCTACTCAAGTGGGTGGCGGCTTTGGTAGCTTGGTTGGCTTTGGCGTTGAGATGATGGAGCACATGAAAGAAGTCAATTTTTTGGAAGGAGCGGGAGAGCCACATGATTTTCTTGAGAATGTGGCACAGATTCATTTGAGTAGGCAAGGTGTTGGTAACCATAGCTTGGATTAAAATCCAGGAGTCACCTATCACCATTATTTCTTTGATTTCTAGCTTATGGGCTTGGATAAGTCATTTCCAAATGCTTAGAGCTTCTGCTATATTATTGGATTCGACTAAAAGCCCCCAAGAGTAGTCTAATTCTTGTAGTTCACCAGATTTTGTGATCCTTAGTGAGAGGAGGGGGGGCTTTGAGGTCTGGAGCGAGGCTATGGATCCAATATTTATTAAGGGAGTTGGTGCAAGGCCAAAGGTAGGAGAGGAAGTCTCCCATTAGGGTTTTGGATTTGGTAGAAACGATGTCGAGCAAAGAGGTCAAATTTCTGAAGATTCTGGAGTTTCTTTCTAGCCAAATTTTCCAAAGGATGAATTTAGGGAGGGACATCCAACAACACTTTATTTGAGGGTTGGGCTTGAGAGGGAAATGATAGAGGGTGGCCTAGGTTTTTAGTAGAGTGGGTATGTCAAGAGGGAGTTGGTCAGAATGGATCCCTCCTGGCAGGGCATGTCGCCAAACTTCTTTTGCAAAGGGGCAATTGAGGAGCAGATGGTCAGCAGATTCTTCATGGATTTGACAGAGAGGGCATCAAATTCTAGGTTTAGTGGCTCAGAGAAGTCCTAGTGCTTCGACTTCATTAATTGACTGTTAAATTATTAGTAATGGAGCACATATCAATTAAAAAATTATTATGGTAATATTAATATTAATATCAAAATTGCAACCTAAAATAATTTAATTTTTTTTTAAATAAATATTGGTCGTCGCAATTGCGACGCAAACCTTAATTGCTGCGACAATTTTGTTGTATAAACAACAAAAAGATGTCGTTGCATGTGCGACGACAAATTCAATTGTTGCGACAGTTGTGCTATATAAAAAATGAAAAGTTGTCATTGCCTGTGCGACGACAACTTCAATTGTTGCGATAGTTTTGCTATATAAAAACGAAAAGTTGTCGTCGCACGTGCGACAACAACTTCAATTGATGCAACAGTTTTGTTATATAAAAAATGAAAAATTGTCATCGCACACCCAACGACATCTTCAATTGATGTGATAGTTTTGCTATGTAAACAATGAAAAGTTGTCATCGCCAGTGTGACGACCGATTAAATTATTGCGACAGTTTTGCTATATAAACCGCGAAAGTTGTTGTCGCAATGGGCGTTGTAATTGAGATGAAATGTTGGTTTCACATAGTTTTCCTATATTGTCGTATTGGCGACAATATTTATTTTTTTGTCGCAATTGCCTATGTTGTCGCTCTTGCAATGTTTGTTCAAGTTCGTTGCAATTTCCACGTGACATAAAATGACGTTTCAAAGACTTTTGATTCGTCGCAATGTCAACGACATAACTTCGCAAGAGCGTCAAAACAACCATCGCAAAATGAAAATTCACCGAGGGATGATGTTCGCGATGATCTGGTCTGTCAATCTGCACTCAAGATATAATCTTCGTCGTCAATATGCATTCAAAGAGTTTCCATGGAAATCATGTATCATGGGATCTAGTCTCCACATGTCACTTGTTTACTAGGCTGCCATGTGTCACCTCATTTCATGGCTTTCACACGCACCATCTGCAAAATGGAATTTAACATGTGTCATCTTCTATATGGACCTTGTGTCATTTCCTCAGTGGAGTTTCTTACTTCAGCGTGACTTTTTTCGTCATCGGGACCTCGGAACTTTTACAACATTGAACAGTTTATAACCCCTGGTGCATGTGGTCTTCTATAGTGAGAACTATCTATATGGATCTGGATCGAACGGTCATGATTCTCCTTTAACTTCCTCATGTCTTCTAACTTATGATACAATTGTCATTCATTGATATGACTCTGGATTTGATGGTGAAATTTGCTCCCATCACCAAACTATTGGGACTTTTATAGACTCCTTCCAACTTTGATCCAATGATTCAGACTTAACTATGGGGTTATCTTATGGTTAAAAATGATCCTTCCTTCACGGTATAGTTTGACACGATTTGGATCATTGATCCTTTCAATGATCAATGATCAACGACTACTATATCTTCTTTTTTTTCACCCAACCGGTAACACTCGGCTCTGCCTGCACACAATCCTAATTTCTCAGTTAAGCTCTTAAAAATTTATTCACAGGTACCTTCTCTGCTTGCTTTGTTTGTTTTTATTTCCAGCATGAAGGCTTCCTCTGTCTTCTCACCTTCAATGGAAATCATCTCCCCATGTATGTAATGGATTCCGCGATTTCATTTAACACCTCTCTCTATCTTTGTATTTGACATCAATGAAAACATTATCCAACAATATCCCCCTTTTTCATTGATGGAAACTCTATTATTGAGATGCTCCCCCTATTAATGTGTTGTTGATATGTTTTCTTGCTTTTTTTCCCCCCTGAGAGTATGCTCCTCTGATTTTCCTTATTTTTATCCCCCTTTGTTGTATTCTCCTCTGATTTTTCTTCTTTATCTCCCCCTTTGACATCAAGGACAAAGGTTTCATTCACTAAGAGAGTTTTTGAACCCCAAGTTTGTTTCTGAGGTACTCAAATGCATCTTTAGGAAGGGGCTTGGTGAACATATCTACAATTTTTTCTTTGGTAGGAACATACTCCAACTTGACAGTCTTATAGTTCACTTGTTCTCTTAGAAAATGATATTTTATTGGGATATGTTTTGTCTTTGAGTGCATAATTGGATTCTTGGAAATACTTATAGAACTAGTGTTGTCACATAGCATAGAAATTGGTTGATTGTACTCTACATTGATATCTTGTAATGATTTCTTCATCCAAAGGGTTTGTGTGCAACATGATGCTACTACAATGTACTATGCTTTTGTTGTAGATAAGGAGATTGAAGATTGTTTCCTACTTAACCAACATACTAAACAATTTCCCAAGAAGAATGCTCTTCCAGGTGTGATCTTCCTATCATCAACATTGCCTTACCAATATGTATCAGTGTATGTTGTTAGGGTAAATTATTCTCCTTTTGGATACCATAGTACAAAATCCATTATGCCTTTCACGTATCTGAGAATTATTTTGACTGCCACCACATGTGATTCTTTGGTGCATATTGAAATCTTGCAACAAATCCAACAACTTGCATGATATCGGGCCTTGATGCAGTCACATATAGAATGTTATCAATCATTGATCTATACATGGTGTGATTTTCCTCTGGTGATTCCTTATCCTTACTCAACTTGCAGTCTGTAATAATTGGAGTACTGACTGGCTTGCAGTCTTCCATCTTGAACTTTAACATTTTCTTAATCTATTTTTTCTGAGAAATGAATATGTATTTATTTGAATCATATATTTGAAGACCTAATAAGAAGGAAAACTCACCTATCATGGACATCTCAAATTCTTTTTTCATTTCCTTTGAAAACCCTTGACTCAAATTATCACAGTTGCTTCCAAAGATAATATCATCTCCATAGACTACAATGATAATCATATTTCCATTTTGTTATTTGATGTAAGTATTACCTTTTGTAGTTCCTCCCTTGAAACCTTGTTGTTGTAGGTAATTTTCAAGCCTTGAGTACCAAGCTATAAGTTCTTTCTTCATACCATAGAGGGATTTCTTCGATTTGCACACATAATCTTGATTTTCTGACAGCTGAAATCCCATAGGTTGCTCAATGAATACTTCCTCTTCCAGATTTCCATTTAGAAATGCATATTTAACATTCATAGAATAAACTTTGATACTCTTGTAGCTTGCAAACACCAAGAACATTCTAATATGTTCTAGTCTGGCTAATGGAGAAAAATATTCATCAAAGTCTACACCTTCAACTTGAGCATAGCCTTTGCATACAAGCCTTTCCTTATTCTCACTACTTGTCCATCCTCATTTAGTTTGTTCCTAAAGACCCACTTAGTGCCAATTACATTCTTATTTGTTGGTATAGGTACTAGTTCCCAAGTTTGGGTTTTCACAATTTGATCTAATTCTTCATTCACAACATTTACCCAGTTTTTATCTCTGCTGGATTTCTCAAAGTTTTTGGATTCTATTTTATACAGCAGAGATAGATTTGCATGTTTTGGTGATATTTCCAATTGTCTTCTTGTTTGCACACTTTTATTGTTATTACCAAGAATCATTTCTTCAAAGTGGTTCTTTTGAACATATCTGGAGGGGGTCATTGTGTCTCGTCTAGGAGCTGCTTCTTCTTCTTCTTCTTCTTCTTATGCATTGTCTTCCTTATTATCTTTCTCTTCTTCTTCTTCTTCTTCTTATGCATTGTCTTCCTCATTTTATTTCTCTTCTTCTTCTTCTTCTTCTTTTGCATTATCTTCCTCGTTATCTCTCTCTTCTTCACTACATCTTGTTATTGTTGGTTGGTCATTTGTTTGCATCTTGATCCTTCTAGGATTTTCATCATCCACTCTTACAATTGCACTTTCAAAATTTATTTCTAATCTCAGATTGAAACATTTGTAAGATTTTTTTTCAGAGGAGTAACCAAGAAAAATTCCTTCATCATATATAGAGTCAAATTTTCCAAGGTTTTTGTCATCTCTCTTTATGTAGAATTTTATTCCAAAAACCTTAATGTGTTTGACATTTCCTAGCCTACCTTTCCATAATTCATATGGGGTTTTGTCACTGTTCTCGAAGTTATGCTCTATTTAGAATGTAGAAATTTGTGTAGACTGCATCTCTCCAAAATATATCTGATAGTTTAGCTTGATTTAACATGGTTATGGCCATTTCTTGTACAATTTTTTTTTTATTTCAACCACTCCATTTTGTTGTGGGGTTCTTGCATCTAATAAGTGTCTTCTTATTCCATGATCTTCACAGAATTCATTAAACTCATCAAATGTGAATTGTCCTCCATTATCTGATCTTAGGCATTTTCTCTTCAAGTACGTTTCATTTTCAACTAATTATTTTATTGGTTATATCTTCTTCTATACCATCTAAGTTATTGAACCAGGGTTCATATCTTTCGGGTTTCCAGCAAAGCCTCTAAAACTATCGGCTCTCCTGGTAAACCAGAAGGCAACACAACACATAGAATGTGCTATACAGTCTCACCTGAGATAGCTTTAATGGGTGGTTACAAGATGAAGGTGTTTACAACCTAGGATTGAGTGTGAAATATGATAACTCGACCATTGAACCATTGTTAGAATTGGTAAATGCAACATACTATTATTCACGACTATGCAGTAACTTCAGCAGTTTGTTCTCTCAGTATCACGATAGTATTTAAACAAGCAATATAATAACTCATTCGCTCATTAAGACAAATGAATAACTACTAAAAAGAGGATAAATATATGCATGCATTCATCACATTACATAGATATTACCATGGTTCACCCCCTCCTAGGCTACGTCCACAAAGATTTGGCTCTTGGATCTTTTATCATGATAGTTCTGCATCTACAGCGTCGTGCGCTTACAACTCTCCTCAGATGGGTAAGATCTATATGAGGCAAACTAGATCGCACCAAGATCCTCAGCATGTGATATAATCCTCAATATCTACCTTCTCTCATCTCCTCTAGCTCAAAAGATTACAAAATAGTTCATACAGCAAAATGTAAACCCGATTACTAACTAAATTGGAACAACTACAAAATCCGCGAACAACAACAACAACCTATAATACCTCAGTATCAGTATTTATATATCTTTGTCTCTTCATCCATTACAATTCATTGCCAAAACCCTAACCTACTGACGTTAGGTCTTCCTCTCATTCGCGTGTTGTTATTCCTTCCAGTTGTTTATTTTTGTGCGCCTGCTTTCTTGCATGCGCGCATGTTGTGTTTCCTTCCAGATGTTGCTTCACTCTTTGCACTCTTTCTTTCCCCATGATCATCCTTCTTTCCACTTCGGTATGCTGCCAACAGGCCCCCAACACTGACATGTGGCTCGTCCCGAGCCACCTAATCCTTCTGAGCTTCCTCGATCTCCTTGGTGATCGTCTAGAACTTTTCCTTGAGCTATGTTGCTTGTGTCTGTGCCTATGCAGTCTTCTACTTGATTGTGTCCACTACCTGGACTGCAACTTCATCGTTGATCAATCCTGCACATTCTGGTTGGGTCTGTGTTATCTGTGTCTTAGATTCCTCTTCCTGTGCCAGGACTTCTGCTACCCGCTCTTGCAATGGTTCCATTTGAGCCTGTCGCTCTTGTTTCTGGGTTTGCAGAGTGATTAGCTCTGTCTGCAATATCTTCATGTCCTGCGTCCCTTTGTGGCGTTTTATAATTGGTATTGTCTTATACTTCTGCTTGAGCTCTTGGATCGCGACATTGATCCTTTATTCTTCCATGTAACATTTGTGGACCTGTTGATCCTCCTCCAACCTGGTCCAAAATTGCACTGCTTTATCAAACAAGTTAGTTGTTGTGCTAACCTGCTGCTCTATCTCCTGCAGTTGTGTTGTTATTTCCTGCTTCCTTTTCTCCTTGATTGTTGGTGGAGTGGTTGGTATGATTTGTTCTCAGAGATTTTCGATCTCCTTCTGGTATTGATCAATTGCCCGTGCAATCCAATCAATATTTTTGTTGATGTGACTGCCTCACTCTGTACGGCCTGTGGAATCTTCTCGTAATTTCCTGCCACTTTCTGCTTCAATCCTTTTATGCACACCCTTTCCCCTGGGTCTCAGATTTATCCTTCTCACATATTATTTCCAGCGCGTCCCGCTTCTTTTTTGCCTGCTTCAATTCGGTTAAGTCTATGTGTGCAAGATTGTACCTCATGGTTTACGCTCACTTGCAACCTGTGTAGTGCTCCTGATGGTATCCTTGTCAACACAAGTTGCATTTGGCTTAATTCCTTCAAGGGTGTCTGCCCCACAATTTCATCCATGCGCAGCATACTAGGGTCGATGTGGAATGTTATGTGTGGCTATAGTATTTCCTTCAATGACTCTCGTTCTTCTTCCTGTATTATTTCTTCTATCTATGGTGTTGATGGTTCGATTCCCCTGTTGCTTGCTATCGACCCTTCCCTAATATACTCGATTAGTTGACGCATATCTACCAACTCCTCTTGGATCTTATCCCTGTGGCATGTAGCATGGTCGAAGTCCTCGGATAGACAATCCTGAATCATTCCGACGATCATTTCCCCATCATCATATGTGATCATATATTATGGCGATGTTCGTTGTGAATTTGATTTCTTGCACATGCCTCCTATCTGTGTGGTTGGCCTCTTGTTTCCCCCTGGTTCCTGTGTGTCAGTATTTGTTGTTGTCTCTTGCACAGGCTCGGCCTATTGCTGCTACTCCTTGGCCAACTGCATACTCTCCTTCTTCCTCTTTTGGGTCCCTGTCTTCTTTGGCCCTTTGTCTGTCTGTGTTGTCTTGCCTTGGCCCGTTCTTGGTCTCTTGGGCACTTGGATTTTCGGAGGCTTCGTTTCTCCCTGCTCTGCCTCTTCTTATGTTGTTCTTTCTGGTACTTCCTGGGTAATGGTTGAGATTCTCTATTCATCGGCCCATTCACTGATGACCATGTCAATGTCACCCTCGGTGATGCAGTAGCGCATATGTAGCCACTGTTTATCTGGATATCTCCTTGCCTGTATCCACATTGCATGTCATGTGGCTTGGAAAGTGGCAATGTCTGCATATCACGCGAAAACTTCTGGTGTGATTCTCCACATCTGGGAGATGGCTTCCTGTAGGTCGCATAGGTACCCTTCAAAGATGGATCCGTTCATCCTCTTGTGACTAGTGCTTGTCATCGCCTTTAGCAAGGAATACCTCTTTCCCTGGTTTGGTTTGGGTCTGGTACAAAAAGTTACGTACCTTGGTTCCCTCCAGCCCATAAAGGCTATGAGCGTGATCATCCATGAGTAGTGAAACTCTGTTCCTAGATCATGTGCATCCTTTCAGTCATCTGGGAATAAGTTCAAGAGGTACGATGCCTAGCTGATTGAGGTGCCTTCTATGCATTGGGTTGTGACTGCGACAACTCTAGCTGGGACTTCCTCCCTGCGACATTTTCTTAGCAGTTTGCGGGCTAAGACATTCACGCCCAATTGTGTGCCTACATCGTTGATCCTCTTGATGATGATCTCTCTTGTCCCCATTTTGGTGTTGTACTTCTTCGTCATATCTTATGCTAGCGCTTTCTCCTTGGTTTTGTCATCCAGAAACAAGGCGGGATCCATTCCCTGAATTGATAACCCTATTATGTTTGCAATAAGTTCAATGGCTATGGGGACAGGCTTGTCCAGCCATATATCCTCTCCATGTGTGACTTCTAGCAGCTATTTGATGCATGTGGTTGCGTGTTGACCTTCCTTGAACATTTTCTTCTTGATGTGTCTATCGTGCCAAGCTTTGTTTATTGCTTTCTGAACTTGTTGGTGGAATCCTACCAAGATTCGGTCTTCCTCCATGGTCAGTAACTGATTTAGTCTCTCTTGTACTGTGCCTCGTTCTGTCATTTGTGTGATTGTTTCTACGCATAAGCTTGGTACTAAAAATTCTAATGGCACCACTGCTTCTTGGCCATAAACTAGTTTAAATGGTGTATGCCCTGTCAACTTTTTGCACATATTCATGTATGCCCATAATACTGATGGTACTTTAAGGTCCCAGTCATCTCTGTTGACGTTGCAAATCTTCATCAGCGCGTTCTCCAGAATTTTGTTGAAGGCTTCCACTGTGCCATTTTCCTGCGGATGATAAGGTGTGCTCTTCTGGTGATGGACTTCAAATTCTTCAGTCATAGCATTGATGGTATTGTTTATGAAGTGTGTGCCTTGGTCTCTCATCAAAATTCTCGAGCACCCAAATCTAGTGATTACTCGTTCAAATAGAAAATGTGTTGTTGTTTCTACGTTGCAATCCTTCATTAGTGTGACTTCCGCCCATCTTGTTAAGTATTTCGTCGCGGTGATAATGTACTGAGCCCCTGTTCTTTTTTTTGGTGGGTTGATTGGTCCCACAAAGTTTATTTCCCATTTTTCAAATGCCTGTAACATTACTTGTGGTCGTAATGGAATCTCGTCCCTTTTGTTGGGTTTGCCTACCCTTTGAAAAATATCGCATGTTTGACAATATTCCTTTGAATCTCTGTGAATCGTTGGCCACCAAAGTCATGCGCGCAATACCTTCTGTGCGATAGCTTTTCCTGCATAATTCCCTCTTGTTATTCCCTCGTGAGCTTCCACTAAAACTCTTGGTCTTTCGTTCTCTAACATGTATCTTCGCAATATGCTATCTACGCCCATTTTGTATAGGTGTCCTGCAATTAGTTGATAGTCAGCAACACAGACTACTAGGTTTTTATTCTGTGCGGTGATATATTCTTGCGGTGAAGTACCTGTACTCAAGTACTGAATGATATTTGTGAAGTAATCATCAACAATTTGTACTAATAATAATTGTGCATCCAGAAAGTTATCTTCTAAATTCATAGGTTCTTCTCCATTTGTGAACCTTAATAGGTGATCAGGTTCTGCGTTCAATTTTCTTGGTTTGACTATTACTTCAAAGTCAAATTCTTGGAATAATAGTAACCATCGACATATTCTCCCCCCAACATTGGCTTGTTGACTAGGTCTTTCAGGGCCGAGTGATTTGTGAACATCTTAAAGTGTTTTCCCAATAAGTAATGTCGAAACTTCTGACGTGTGTAGACCATAGCCAGGGTTTCTCTTTCGGTCGTGTTATAGTTCTGTTTGGAGTCTGATAAATTTCTGCTCGCAAATGTTATCGGGTGATCCAAGTCTCTCACTCCTGGATGCACCAAGATAGATCCAAGTGTTATCGCTAATGCATCTACATGGACATGGAATGTCTTCTCCCAATCTGGAAATACTAATATCAGCGCGGTAACCATCTTTTCCTTCAAGGTATCCAGACCATGTTGACACTCGTTGTTCCACTGAAACTTTGTATCCTTTCTTAAAAACTTTTCCATCGGTGCAGTCATCTGTGCATATCCTTTGATAAATTTCGTGTAATAACTTGTGTGTCCCAACATTGCTCTTAGCTGACGAACTGTTTTTGGTGGTGGTAAATTAACAATGACTACAATCTTTACAGGATCTACTATCAAACCTTGTTTTCACACTATATGACCTAATATTATCCCAAACGGTGTTCCAAATATACATTTCTTTATGTTTAGTGATATCTGACACAGTCTACATATTTCTAACTTCATTCGTAAAACTTCCACATGGTTTTTCAATAAACTATAGACTATCCAATCATCCAGGTATACTTCGAGAAACTGGTGGATCAATTCCTTAAATGCAATAAAGACTACTCTGGAAAATATTGCTGGTGCATTCTTCAATCCAAATGGCATGACTATGTATTGGTAACATCCCCATTCTGTCGCAAACATGGTCTTGTATCTGTCCTCCTATGCTATCTTAATCTGATGGTATGCTTCATGTCCTCCTACGTTCTCTAACACCTCGTCCATGAAAGGTGTAGGGAATGGGTCGTGTAGGCATGCATCGTTCAACTCCCTCAAGTCGACGCATATCCTAATAACTCCTTGATTCTTGTCATGAACTACCATCAGACTTATCCATTCTGACTCCTCAACTAGTTCTATGATGTTGGCTTCGAGCATCCTGTCGATCTTAGCTTTGAATTTTTGTTTATATATTGGGTTCAGCCTGTAGGGTCGTTGTCTGATAGGTATTGCTTCAAGTCTAAGTGGTATCTTCATCTCTCCTAATTCTCCTACTATACCCTTCATCTCTGTAAGGTTTGTGGGAAACAAGTAGATGTATTCATGCAACAACTCTATGATGATTTCTATTGTTTGCTCTTCCTAGTAGTCTCCAATGTTGGCCATTTTAGGATGCTCGAATGTCCCAATGTTAACTTTCTTTACTTTGATCAACATGGAAATGACTTATGATTCTATGGGTGGGCCTTCCACATCTCTTTCGCCTTCTGCTTCTTCAATCTGAATATCACGCGGATCATCTTCATCCGGTGCTTCCTCTTGCACATGATATCATGACAACAGTTCCTTAACTGTCTGTTTATTCCATTGTTTCTCTTCTGTGATAACTTCTATATCTGGTTCTTTGATAAATATTACTCCTCTTATCTATTTTAGAGTTGCATCTATGTTGGGGTTTTCGTGTTTGAATGAAAATGTGACGGTAAAATTCTGTTGCAATTTCGTCCATGTCACAGTTCCTTTGCGCAACTCCTGGTCTGTATACCAGTTCACTGGTATGCCCGCTAGAGTGTGTATGAAGTGATGAGGTCATTCCTCTGGGGGTGTCATTTTCCATAGCGCTCTACATGCCTCCACGTGTTCTATGGGTTCCCTGTGTCTGTCATACTTCTGTTGTTTGTTGTTTTTTTGTTCTGTGCCAAACCTTATGCACAGTAGCCTCTTACATTGGTACCAATCTGTGATGGTCTCCTTATGCGCACCCCACCATATTGCAGGTGTGGCCTTGAGTGCTAAATCAAGTGTTAATAGTCTCTAGTTCTCTAACACTATGTCTTCATACTGTGTCAAGAATGTTTCCAAATGGTTTATTCCGTGGAAACTGGGTGGTTCTCTGATTTCTATGCCTACCCATCTTATTGTGCGGTCTATTCTTGCACATCTTCTTGTGGATACTTCATGTAGCCTTTGTAGCCAGTTTTCTAAACTGATGTCTGAGTCTGTTTCACATAAGGTAATGCTCCTCCAACTGAGTACCCCATCTATAATTGGTTTTACGTAATCCTCATCGCGCGTAGTTTTTCTGTATAACTGGTCGATTTCCTCTAGGTATAGGCAAGTAGGTTCTACAAACCTCCCCCCTTCTGATGGGTCTAATGGCGCGATGACCCTATATTCTCCTAAATCAAATTTCATTTTCCTAGTCTTCAAATTGATTATGTTCTGGTTGTCAAATGACCAATCCAAACCAAGAAACGTTGGGTAAGGTGTTGTGTCATCTACTATTTCAATGACTTCGAAATCTTCTTTAGTGCGCACTCCATCTAGGTCAATTGTCACTCCTTTCAGTCTACCTATTGGTAAGACTCTGTGTTGGCTTGCCAATTTTAACTGAACAGGTGAATATCCTAATGTTGGCTCTCCCATGCACTGCCATGTCTTCTTTGGTAATACATTAACTTTAGATCTTAGATCTAGTATAATGTCTCCCATATTGAAATCCTCAATATTGACATTCAGTCTAAACTCCCTACTTGTTCTTCTTCTCGTGTGTAGGTGATTGACTATCTTTGGTTCTAGATTTCCTTCCATATCAATGCTACATTTTTCTAGTATGTTTTGCAATATTTTCACAGATGATGGATCACTTAATACCTTTACACATGATTGCAGAAAGCCTTTGATTGTACTTCTTCGTCCCGTGGGTTGCATCTCGTTGGTATGATCCAATGATGGCAGCATCTCGTATTCTGGTGCTTCCTTGTTATGTTGTGCAATTGAATTCGATGCTATGTCTTCCTTCTAAAATTCTTGTCTAGCTTATTTAAAGATCTCCTTTTCCTTTTGCGCTTTGAATTGCTTCCTTGGTTCAATATTCTTCTTTACCCATTGATTATGTGCAGGTTCTTGTCGAACTGCATCATTTCTTATTTTAGCTCCTCTGCGAGTAACAATATTGATGTTTCGTCCTTCATCCCTTGCTTCGGATGAGATCCACTTAACCTTCTAGTTGTTTTGGTTCCTCTGTTCCTAGATCTTTACTAGTAGTGTCAGACATTCTTCTGTGTCATGATCTGATGAGTGACAATACATACAGGTCGCTGGTGGAAGTAGACATTCCCTTGCATAATGTCCCGGTTGTTGACAATTGTGACATGTGATTGGTCCTCTACCTCATCCAAAACCTCCTCTGGCTCGTCCTCCTCCTTTGTAGCCTGCTCGATCTCCTCGTGGCGCATTATACTGAGGTGCTTGATTATACTGCGCAGTATTGTACTGAGGCTATGTCATATTATACTGTGGCTTCACGTTATTGTACAGTGGCTATGCAGTATTATATTGTTTTTGCACAGTGTTGTATGAAGCTGGGACTTGATTAAACTATGGCGTTTCTTGCCCAGTCATCATTTATTCATGTACTTTATATGCATCTGATGTCCTTTATCGCATCAGCTCCATAGTTATACAATCTTTGTCGTCATGCCCCACTGACTTGCAAAAGGTGCAATATAATTTCTTTGGGATTGTCTGGTATTTTTGCATCATCGTGCAATGATAAGGGTCGTGACCCAGTTTCTTGTAGATTTTGCACCACAGTCCTCCTGGAGGTAACGGATTTGTCATTCTTGTTGCCATATATTGTGCGAATGTTGGACATTCCTTCTTGTGGTGTCCTTTTGTTCTGCATGTGGTACACCAAAAAACTTCTCGTTTGTCCTTGTTCTTATTCTAGTTTAGTTGAAACGTTAGATTCTTCAAATCCTCTTTCAGTTCTTCAATAGCTGGGTCTGTCTATTGGTATTGGTTTTCTTCTAGTTGCAAGGTTGCCTGCAGAGCCTCTGCCTGCATTTGAAATTTCTGTTGTCATAAAGGGTATTTTAAGTGTGGGAGTATTGAGTTGACAAATAGGTGTCGATGTTGCATCTTAGTCATGAGGTATTTTAGCTTTCCCTTCAGTTGCTTGAATCTTTGATCAATCTCCCATACAGACTCTCCTGGTTTCTGTCTTATTTCGATCATCTACTGATCCTCTGAGCTTGGCTTCTGGAACTCATTTATCAGTAACTTATTAATGTCTGTGAGTGTCCTTGTCATCCCAGGGGCACTGTTTGTGTCTAGACTCATGTACCAGTATAGTGCACGGTCTCTTAGCGTAATAGGTAGCTGCGCAAGTTTAGTATCTTCATCAGTGATTTGTTTTGCTTTCCAGATCTTTGCACAAATGAAAAAAATGTTTCTCAGGGTCTTCTGTTGCTTCTCCTCGAAATTTTGGTAATATTATGGTGGGATCGTGTCCTACCATCCTGAATGTTGAACTACTACCTATGTGTGGTGTAGAGACTTGACTAGTGCTACCTGAACTGGCTTCTCCAATTGTTGTTCCTTGTGTAGATGTACTTCCTAATGTCTGACTGCTTCTGAACTTCGGTTGTCTAAACGGTAGTGTTATATTTGGTGTATTAGTTGCACATGGGTTTATGGGTTCCACACTGACATTAATGTGGATAGGATGTCTGCCTTCTCCTCCCGCTCTTGGACCTCTCATCTTCCTCTCATATGTTGCACATAGGATTTCCTCAATCTTCTCCACAGCCCAAAGATCATCTACCTCTTCCTCATCACTCGCCAAGCCTTCCTTCGTGGTTATGGCTCTCTTCTTGGTATTCACCTTGTACTGGTAGGGTACTCCACTACGTGTCTTTCCCATTGACACCAAGATCCACTTGATCTGGTCATCTTACATCATGATTGGGTCCAAGGGTTCCTCCTTCTTGCCCTTATCCTTTCTTCCTTCCATTTCTTCTCTTTCTGTCAGTGCTTCCCCCCTTCCCCCATGCACGCAGGGAAGTTTAGTTGTATGATTCCATTTTCATTACACCTTTTTTATATAGAAGTATCTTAATATAAGTATACAGCGATCGAATGTACCTTCCTCGAGGTCCGCGTATAAATTCTTTCTCCACTTCGTTGTATGACTTTGTTGTGTCAACTGCAAACTCTATTATAAACCCTGACACAATACTGTCAAGCCAAAAGTCTATTGCGCAGGTGAATATGTTGTTCACTTATTGTAACTTCTCAAGTTGTACTAAGGTCCAATCTAACTGTCAGATCTGGTCCATCGCGTGGTTATCCTTCAACCTTAGTATCCACTCCTTCAGTAGATACGGAAAATCACAGAAAAATACTTCATACAAATCAGTAAACACGTGTTTCTCAAGATATTTGCAAGGTGTTATTCTAAGGTTTCTATTTTCTTTATGTGCAAACTCTATCTCTTTTGTTCTCAAACAACTTTTGATCTCTGCTTTTGTGGGATTCCACGGTCTCACATTCCCTTCTAATGGCTCATTGGTCTCTGCCCTAACCTTTTCTTAATCTGCCTCCGACAAATGTTCGACTTATCTTATCTACTCAATCCTCTCTTGTTCCTACCAACAACAATGGAACCATTTGTTGGTTATATATTCTTCTATACCATCTGATGTATTGACTCAGGGTTCATATCTTTCGGGTTTCCAACAAATCCTCTAAAACTATCGGACCTCCTGGTAAACCAAAAGGAAACACATCACACAGAATGTGCTACACAGTCTCACTCGAGATAGATTTAATGAGTGGCTGCAAGACTCAGGTGTTTACAGCCTAAAATTGAGTATGAAATATGAGAAATCGACCATTGAACCATTGTTAGAACTGGTAAATGAAACATACTATTATTCATGACTATGCAGTAACTTCAGCAATTTGTTCTCTCAATATCGCAACAATATTTAAACAAGCAATATAATAAGTCATTCACTCATTAAGCACAATGAATAACTACTAAAAAGAGGAAAAAGATATGCATGCATTTATCAAATTACACAGATATTATCGTGGTTCACCCCCTCCTGGGCTACATCCACAAAGATTTGGCTCTTGGCTCTTTTATCATGATAGTTATGCATCTACAGCATTGTGCGCTTACAACTCTCCTCAAATGGGTAAGATCTATATGAGGCAAACTAGATCGCACCAGGATCCTCAACCTGCGATCTAATCCTCAAGATCTACCTTCTCTCATCTCCTCTAGTTCAAAAACTTACAAAACAGTTCATACAGCAAAATATAAACCCGATTACTAACTAAATAGGAACAATTACAAAATCCGCGAACAACAACAACAACCTATAATACCTCAGTATCGGTATTTATATATCTTTGTCTCTTCAACCATTACAATACATTACCAAAACCCTAACCCTACTGATGTTAGGTCATCCTCTCGTGCGCGTGTTGTTCTTCCTTTCATCTATCGCTTTCCTTGTGCCCGCTTTCTTGCATGTGCATGTGTTGTGTTTCCTTCCAGTTGTTGCTTCATTCTTTGCACACTTTCTTTCCCCACAATCATCCTTCTTTCCACTTCGGTCTACTGCCAACAGCTTTGAATTCTTTAAACTTCCCAAACGATTCTGACTTATGTTTGAGAAATGCTTCCCAAGTCATTATTGTGTAATCATCAATGAGTAGCATGAAGTAATGATTACCTTCCAGAATTTGTGATTTGGTTGTCCCATAGAGATCGATGTGAATGATTTCTAATGGTCTAGATGATGAATATTCCTTGGTTTTGAATTTTACTCTTGTTTGCTTCCCTTGTTGACAATGCTTACAAATTGAGTTTGAGGGTTTGATGATTTTTGGCATGCCTCTTACTGCCTATTTTTTACTAACATTAACACTACTACATATGGTGTTGAAATCCTATGGGGTGTTCCAACGTTATAGAAAAAATCCACCTTACCGTCAAACATTACCCACTAATTCTTAAAATTTTGAGATATTTTTCTTTGGCCCCCCGACGTTAGTCGGGCATACAATGTAGCTTAGTATTCATTACAAATCTAACATGTATTCGACAGTTTTCAAAACCATTGACATCACCATCATGACCCACCATTTCCTCATGGCTTGCCTCTGTGGCACCTACGTGGCACTTCCATGTCAGTATTGTTTTTTTTTCATGGGTGCATTTGGCACCTAAATTGGCCTTACTTATGCCAGCTAGGGGGGTAAAAATGTATCTCACGGGATTAGTATGCCTACGTTGTGTCGATCAATATGTTAATTATGCCTCCTGTGAGGGCTAAAAATATTTGGCGCAAGTTAATTATGCCCACATTTTTTCGACCGAGACGTCAATTATGCCTGCTATGGAGGACAAAAATGTTTATTGTGGGATAATTATGAACTCTCTACCTCTAGATGTCAATTAAACTTGAATGAACAAGATATATGATTGTTAGGTATAGATATTAACGGATGAACATAGAATTTGGCATGTTGTGGGAAGGATAGACAGTACCTGACCCATATCAATTGTGCCACCAGATAGACGATGAGTGAATTTCAAGGCATATATTGGTTAATGTGACCACTAAAGTCATATGATGGATGGTCCTAACTGGTACTGTCATGTTCCAGAGTTACCCTTTGTATAATGAAGGGACGGTATTCCATGGCATAATAAGTAGCATGTTAATTGGTTAAGTCTATGTAATCTGAGTGCCCTAGGGGTTTCTCAGGACACTAAATCCATTTATGGATTCATAAATGCAAGTTAAACAACATAAAATTGTGATTTTTCCTAGATATATATCAGCTATTCAAGTGAAAAATGTCAATTAAACGTAGAACGTTTAGACTACGCCACCATGGGGAAAACTTGGGAAGGATTCAGGTGGTCAACTCATAGGTCACAATATTGCACCAATATGTGGATGGTGCCACCAGTTATAAAGAAGCAGGCCGCATCAATGTCCACGGTCCAAGAGGTCGTAAGAAAGAGAGGGGGAGTCTCCAACAACACTGGGAGGACCAAAGCAAATGTAGAAATCTTGAGGGGAGGAATCAATGATGCAAAAAATTTAAAGGAAATGTGACAGTACAAGGAGATAGGAGATAAAGTAGTTCGTAGAAGGAATATGTCCAGGTTGGTTGGGTTAAATGGGCGTTGAAGGTGTTTGACCCAGGTATATGATATCGCGACAGTTTCTTAGCAACAAGACCATAAAAATTGGTAAACATATACCTTTTTGGTATCAATCTTTTCCATCCCCACTGTAATATTTCACCTCAAACTCGTTCCCAATACTTCCACTACTCTCTACCTGCCTAGTGGTGCATGCTCCATATCCATATTGTATAGCATATCTTCCATTGGACCCTTTGTTGCACTACCAATTTTGGAACCTATTGGCACTATAAGATGCTTCAGTACCCCCCCATAATGTGAAGTTGGTGACTGGATAAAGCACCCTTCTTAGTATCGTTTGTAGCGGATGATAGGGTACAACAAGTTGGATTGTGCCTCAAGTACTAAGCATCACCTAAAAGTTGTAAGAATCATCTCGATGACCTTTGAATACATGTAAAGTTAGTTATGATCCACTTATGTAAGCGACCTATGGGTCACGGTGATCCCCACGGGGAAAATAATATATAAGGTTGTAACAACTGGCTTGAGGACTTGTGAATACATGTAAAGTTAGTTATGATCCACTTATGTAAGTGGCATATGGTTCATGGTGGTCCCCATGGGGAAGATAATGTATAAGGTTGTAAGTAGAGAGATAACAAAGTAGAGGCTTGTTAGAGATTCCTCAGGAGGAATCTTTGTAGAGGATAAAATTGTAGAATTTGTATTACAGTCTATCTAATTTTGTAATGGAGACTGTATGTGTGATGTGTATCATGTAAAGATCCTTCTATATTTATGAGGAATTAATGGAAGATTAGTAATGTTTTTTACTCATACTTGTCTTATATGTGATGCTTGTTGTGATATTTAGTGATTATCTGCAATCTTTAAGTGATCTTTAATTCATCTCTTTAATAATGTCTGAATCTACCTACAATAAGTATTTATATTTCAGGTTTTTTTATGAGACAAAAATCATTGTATTGATATTTCTAGTGGAAATGGCATACACATTGATGATATCCCTTTTACTTTTAACGTTAGCAACCAGTTCCTTTATAGACTACCTCTATAATATAATACTGTGTCCTATGCTTATGACTTTAACTCTTACAATAATCCTTATACAGATCACTCTTTAAACAAGTAGTACCACAACTTCATATTGATGCTACGGAAAAACCGTGAGAAAAACTATCTCTAACTTTACATAAACAAAAATTAAAACAAGACCAAAAATCCATTCATCAAAAAAGATGTAAGAGTATAAAATATGTAGAAGTATGGTCCTTATTCTCATGAACAAGTTAAAAAACCTCCTCCAAAATGAGTGCTTCCTTTGAAAGTTGATGAGATTTGCGGGTTGAATTCTCGATAGACATGAGCCAAGGACACCTCTTCAAAAACTATTTTATATGCACAAGGACACTCGAAAACTGATAATTTATATGCACAAAGATTCATGGCATTTTGATGAATCAAAGGATGGTGGGTTAGGAAATAAACCAAGGTTGGTTTTGCATTAATATTCATAAAATACTCTTTTGTGTAAATATAGCCAAGAGATGCATAGTAAAACCCTCGAAATGCAAAAAATGTTTGTAAAAAGTAACCCAATGTTGTATTATACCTTAGATTTGAGTTGTGCAAGTTGTTGGGGATGTGGTTAATCATTGTAGACCTTGTCATGTTGTTTATTTTGCAATTGAAAGTTTAAAAAGGGTGTTTGTGCAAAAGAGGCAAAGTTTGCCTTGTAATTTGTAAGGTTTAAATTGTAGTAAGTGAGTAAATGAAAATGCACACTCAAGCTTCCATGTATCTCCAAAAGTTGTTTAATAAGTTTTAAGATGGAGTTACATAAATGATTAATTTACCTATGCATATAATGTTCAATTGAATAATTGGAGAGGTTTCTTTCGTGCACCTAAAATTGGGATTTCATGTAAAATTGAAGGGAAAATTGCCTCAGCCTTAAATGCATGCCCTGATCTCAAATTTGAGCCAGCTTTGGTGGTTTATCGTGCATAAGTTGTAGTTTTTGATTTCTCACTTGTCTATAAACTTATATTGTCATTTTGAGACATAAACGTACCTGGTGTTCATAATGGATAATAATTGCATTGTAAAACCAAACTGCCAAATTGTTAAAGTTGACTATATTAAAGTGCACGCCCAAAGTTGGCTAAGGATCAATAATTTAGGATTTAAGTTGTAAATTGATCATTCCAATATGTATAACATGTTTGTACAATTAATAGTGCATTTACACTCTAAAAATGATGATTTCTTGCACAAATATTCATGGCATTTTGATGAATCAGAGGATGGTGGGTTAGGAGATAAACCAAGGTCAGTTTTGCATTGAGAACCATAAAATACTCTTCTATGCAAACATAGCCAAGAGATGCATAGTAAAAACTTGGAAATGCAAAAATTGTTTGTAAAAAGTAACCCAATGTTGTATTATACCTTAGATTTCAATTGTGCAAGTTGTTGGGGATGTGGTTTATCATAGTAGACCTTTTCATGTTTTTTATTTTGCAATTGCAAGTTTAAAAAGGGTGTCTATGCAAAAGAGGCAAAGTTTTCCTTTTAATTTACAAGGTTTAAATTGTAGGAAGTGAGTAAATGAAAATGCACGCCAAATCTTCATTGTAGCTCCAAAGGTTGTTTTATAATTTTTAAGATGGAGTTACATAAATGGTAAATTTACCTATGCATATAATGTTCAATTGAAGAAAAAGAGAGGTTTCTTTCATGCACCTAGAATTGGGATTTCATGCAAAATTGAAGGGAAAACTGCCTCAGTCTCAAATGCACACCCTGGTCTCAAATTTGAGCCAACTTTGGTGGTTGATCTTGCATAA
>JZKD02S1721045.1:46098-61682 GCA_000966675.3 Picea glauca
CTCAACCACATGCCAAATGCATGCACCAAGACATCCAACAAATATACCTCAAAAACCATTCACTACAACAAGTACTAAGCAGCCAATAGTACCTCTAAACATGTACTAAGAGTGTCCCTCAATAGATCAATGATATGTGTCTAGCTAACATCACATCAAATGAATTGTCCCATAAACAACATGGTATAACATCATTGACATAACCAACATTGTTCCTCAAAAGTAAATGTCTTGGGTTAGTACCATGCCTCCAAGTTAGACTTTCAACACTCAACCATATGTCATCACCATACATACATCAAATACACATGCGAACATATAATCATGAAAACCTATAAGAAACCATGTCAAACCCTGCAAAACAGAGTTATGTGATCAAACCATGTTGCAACTCATATGCATAGCCTTCTTTTCCAAGGCTTTTACCACAAGTACATGGCCCGTTCTACAAACATCTTTCATATGTATTTGACCTTTATATAGTTCACCTCACATATGTACGCAACTTCTCCCACAGGAGCCCACGTATGCGTCAGGAAAAACCAAGCTTGAGCTTGCCTCATGGTTGTCATTCTGTTCTGGTTGTTCAATCTTCTTCACCCACTTCTTAAGGTGTCCTAGCTTCTCAAAACTTGATCTTTGAGCTTCCATATTTTCAAAATTGTCTCCCTTCCTAGCTTCATGTGTTCTTCTTGCCATGCTATATGAAGCACTCCTCATGGATTGTCTTCTTGTGTTCCAGCAATCCTGGGATTTGTGGCCAAACCCACTATAGTTGTAGCATCTCATGGTGTGACAATGAGAAGCAATGTGTCCCACTTGACTACATCTCCAACACCTTAGAGTGTTATGAATCCTTCCATTATCTTTCCTTGGATAATGTCTACAATTCAAATCTTTGCGAACATATTCATTACATGAGTAGCAGTGACCATGAAAAACATTTTCATACCTTTTCTTTGGTGTTCATATTGAAGGTGTCTCTCTTCTGAATTTTCTTTGAGGTGTAAATATGGCTTCTTGATGTATTCCTTGCTTTGTTCTTTTGAAATTTTCCTTTCTTTGTGTATATGGTTGACTTTCAACATATATTCCACCTTTTTAGAATGAAGGACTTACCTCATGCTTCTTAGAAGTGCTAGCTTCAAGATGTATAGCTTCATTGTTGTATCCAAGACCTGATTTATCATTTGGAGATTTTTGTCTATCTAGGATCGCATCCAAGATTTTTGAGTTGTTCATGAACTTGATGTGAGTGTTTGACTTCTCTACTTTATTTCTAAGATCAAAAACTTCATCTTCCAACTTATGGCATGACTCTTCCTTTTCATTTACTTGATTCTTAAATAGTTCCTCTATTCTTTTGGTTTCTTTAAATTTGGTCTTAAGATTGACATTAACTTCAATACTTTTCCTAAGCTCATCATCTACCTTCTTCTTTTCTTCTATTTCATTCTTTAGTATTTTGATCTCTTCTTCTTTTTATTATAATTGAGTCTTTTTACTTTCTTCTTGTTGTTTGAGCATTTTCTTTAGTGCCATGGTATATCTTGGGTACTTTTCTAGGACTTCCTTGGTGTATTTTTAAAGATCCTCAAAATCAATTGAGTAATTTCTTATTTCACTGCTAACATCATCTAACTCAGATAAAAATTTATCTTTAAGCTTCAACAAATCTTCCTCTTCATCTATAGGATAAATGTCATTTGATTCTACACAAACTACTTCTAGATTTTCTTCTTCACTTGTAGAGAAACATTCAACATCATCACACTTAGAATTATTGCAATTAGAGGATTTTGGAGAGTCTTTAACTTCATTGTTCTTGATGGAATTGTCTTCAATATCTTCTTTTTTTTCTTGATATGTCTTCTCTAGTTTCAGCCATAGATCCTTGGCAGAAGTACATTGTCCCATTCTTTATTTGACAAAACTTGAGAGTCCATTGAAAATGGTCTTGAGAGCCAATGCATCATTCTTCTTTTCTTCCTTTTGAGCTACAAACTTTGACTTATTCTTCAAGGGAACTAATCCACCAATAGTTTCTTTCCAAACACCTGCTCCTTTTGCTTTCAAATACCCTTTCATTTCTATTCTCCATGCTCAATAATTTTTCTCATCAAATATTGGAACTTCATCATCCATTTGTGTGTCCATGGATCTCCTCCAAGCTTATTAAGGATTATAGTGAAGGCTTTCTCTAATACTAAGTGTTGGATTGTTATAGCAAGATTTGTCTCACCCTATGCAATCTTGCATAGAAGGCCTTTTTCAATTTACCTATGTAGACTTGTCATCCATTTTTGCAAATCCTAGAGATAAAAATACATTTTTTCCACATGTACACACCTTGCCTACTATACATCATGTGTATATGCAGGTTGCACCACTACAGCCCGCGTACATCAAGATTTTTGCCCAAAAATGAAAAATGGTGTCGGGTTTCCATGTCATGACAGGAGATCAATGATCCTTGGCCTTCCATATACTGGAAACATTCCGACTCGACCCTTCAGTTCCATTTGAAGGGTATAAATGGGCCAATTCCAAGCTATGGAAAAGGATAAAGAATTCAACTTTGAGAGCAAAGTTCCTCTGGAGAAATTATTCACTTCATATTGAGTCTGTATCCCTTTGTCCTTTAAGTCTGAACATGGTGTTCATCCCCCAAGCTCTTCCATTATTGATTGAGAATTTCATTTTCTCTCTTCTATGATCTTGCCTTTGGTGGAGGATTGAAATGGAGGAGGCCCAGTTGGAAGGAACTTAGTTTCCCGGTTCTGAACCATGCTAACATGGAAGTCTGTAACTTTTTCACTTCTATTGACCATATATTAATAGAAATACTCTTTTCTCGTCCAATTGATATCTTTCAAATATTTGAATTATTATTCCATGGGTGTATTTTTTATGTATATTAATGGATTATGCTATTGAATGTGCCAACATCATATATTATCACCATATGCTTGCTTTGCTTGGTTGTTGAGGACTAGTTGCAGATATATTGCTTTGGGTCAAGTGCTCAATGATGGACTTCATCGAACGTCTAGACGAGGTAGGCCTTTTATCTTGTCTTGCTAGCATACTTGTTTATATAGCATACTTGATAATAGAGTTTATTTATGCAGTCATTTCCATCTGTTGTGGTTTGCCCCTAGCCATAGAGATATTTTCCGCGTAACAGAATTGGCGACCATGCTGGGGATTAAATCTTCTTTCTTAGGGTTTGAGTGTTTTTATCCTTAGATTTCTCTCGTTCATATTGTTTTTCTTGTTGTATCATTGCTTGATAGCCTCTGTTCACTCCGGGTCTGGGCCTTTCATCCTTCTCCTTTTCCTAGCTGTGTCTTTGAAACATATACGTGGGTTTTTTCTTAACAGTCGTGTATATACGTGTGTTGTCCTTCTGCAAGTTGCGTACATACGCGTTGTTTCCTGGAACAGTCACGTACATCAACCTCTTTTGCTTGTTTGCTAGGTTTGGTGGTTGTTGGGTAGGTTTTGATGATTGTTGAGTCTTCTTGGGTCTCTGTAGTGACTGTGAAGTGTCTGTGGGATGACAGGAAACCTGTCTTTGGTTGAATTTTTGGGTGGATTGTTTCTCATCATATTTTCATTTTGATTGTCCTTGTACATTGGGTTGGGTCTTGTGCTCTTTAGTATCCTACTTGAGTTGTCTCTTCCTATACACAGTAGATTCTATATATCAAATTGTTGTCCAGTCCATGCATTTTCATTTTTCTTATATTGAAAATACAAAAATATTAGGCATTTTGCATTGATTTGAATTTTAATATTTTTAGTCTTTGTCATTTAGCTTAGTGCATGTAAAGAAAGATTGCATTTTTATTCAGAATTGCAGAGTTGAAATTGAAAATTGCATTTGTTTTAAGAAGCATATCATTCATTGAAAATTGAAGTTAGGACTTTGCATTGTATTCATATTTAGTTTACTTGTTGAGTCATAAGATCATGAGTTTCACTACCATACCTTTTTTGAGTAAGCACGACCATTAAAATTAACACTATAATTTAAAATTGATTAGTAACAATTTTATTTTCTAGGGTGCACAAACTAGCTTAGGATTTAGTGCCTTAGGATAGGATTTTGTGAGTAAATTTCTCTAAGGATATTAAATCAACATATGTGTCTGACTAAGGGAGTGGAGAAATCCATTGTATAATCGGTAATATCAAGAGGCTCTGCTTACACTGGAGTTAATCACGAGGTCACGCGAGGTTGGTTGAAGGGATATCTCCATGATACCTTCTTAGCATCAGAGATATTTCTGGGGATCTATTTGTATCTGGGGATCTTGCTAGTGCCCCTACCTCCGTGAGAGGTAGTGCTTTCAAGGTTTTGAGCTTTGCTACCTTTCCCATACAGTGGACCTGACTTACGACTGCTCACATGTGCATCATTTATACATTGGTTGCTTAGTTTATTGGCTTAGGTACCGCATAGGTTACTTGCAGGGGCTATTCTGCAGGTACCCTGGGTCAGATAAGGGTCGGACAACACACAACCTTTATGGAGGATTACCTCTTTGGGGGGATCTGACCGACTGGTTGTTAAGCCCATGAGGGCCCTTATAACTGATTATGTTACCTCTGATCTTTAGCAGGGAGTCTCAGGCCCCTCTTGGGCGAGACATGCCTTCTTTAGGGAGGGAGGCCCCTTTCAGCCACTTTATCATGTTTTTGTGTGTATTGTTCGTTTAATTATTTTTGGTATGCTCTTTGATTACTAGTTGGCCTTAGGATTTAATTTTTTGTATCTTGAGTCTTAAGTCATTGTGGACTCGGACCAGCCTCCTCACCAGTCTCGCTGCTTGTTACAGTTACCACCAGATTTCGAGTATTTTCCTTCTAAAAGGCGTAGATTTATTAGACTTGGTACACACCCCTCCACTTTTCAGACTTGTGATTCTACAAGGATGAGTATTGAACTGAGTCATCAAAATATTGGGATCCCTTCAACTCCCACACCTACTATAGTTAATGGCACCCCTTCGACTCTTGCAACCACAATGGTTGTAGTGTCAAAGGAACCTATCATCACTACTGCATGTCCTACAGTGAATTCTCAATCTATTTCCTCGAACCCATTTGGGTCTCTTGGTCACTCACCGGGCTATAATGTTCAGTCCATCCCTATGGCCTCTAGTCCTTTTTCCTATGGTATGTCAAATTTTACTTTGCAGTTTTCAAACTCCATCCCAGTTGTTGGCCCTAATGCTACCATTGGACTTGGGGGCACAACCCCTCATTATACTCCATTTTCGTTTGGTGGTTCTCAAATCCCTCAAATGAATCCTACTATGGGAGGAATTCCTTCTTTTAACCCTGGGTCTAATCCTCTTTCTTATGGGTGGAGCAACCAACCTGGAAGACAAGCTTCTGCTCAAGTTTCGTCCTATACCCTCACCTCCTCAGTGTTAATGATACCATTGGACTTGGGGGCACAACCCCTCATTATACTCCATTTTCATTTGGTGGTTCTCAAATCCCTCAAATGAATCCTACTATGGGAGGAATTCCTTCTTTTAACCCCGGGTCTAATCCTCTTTCTTATGGGTGGAGAAACCAAACTGGAAGACAAGCTTCTGCTCAATTTTCATCCTATACCCTCACCTCCTCAGTGTTGATTCTAACCAACACGTTTGGCATGAAGAATCCATCTCTATCCTCTAGATTCACACCCGAAGGAGGTCAGTTTCACACCTTGGGAAACCCCCAACCCGGGGCCACTATGGTTGGGGGAAATTTTTATAACCCCCATCAGAACATTCCTACTGGAATGATGCCCAACCAACCTCTTATGAATCATTCTAGAGGAGGGTCTTACAATCCTGGACAGGGCCATGGTGCTTACCAAAACCCTGGATGGGTTGTAGTTCCTCAAACACAATCTTTCCAGGGATCTTGGGGCTATATGCCACAACCCCGTCTCCCTTTCCTGGCCACACTTAATTTTCCAGACTTGTCTAAGTTGATGAATGACCCTATTTTTCATGATCCTACATGGCCCCCCATCCCCACCAAGCTTCCTTCGGACAATATGAAATTCGAAGGTAAGAATGGTGAGGATCCTGATGATCACATCACCATCTTTCACCTATGGTGCTCTTCGAATTCCCTTAATGATGATTCCATTTAGTTAAGATTATTTCAACGCGCCCTCATTGGGATTGCTGCGAAATGGTGTATCGGGCTACCTAGTACCTAGGGGGGCATACGGGACCTTTAGTCAGATGGTGTTAGTCTTCCTTAACCACTTCCAATTGTCGGTTTGTTACGATGATGGCCTAGAAATTCTATCGACTTTACGCCAGGACACGGCCACTCATATCTCGGATCACATCTAGGAGTGGCGTATATGGGAGAGGTGGATTAAGACCTCCATACCCCCGGCCTTCCTTTTAGAATGATTCCTTAAGTATTTTCATCCTCCTATCTCAAAGGATGTTGCTACATCTGCGGTTACAACTGAGGAAGAAGCAATATTCAAATCCCAACAGTTAGATCTTATATACGCTCAGTCTGGGATGTTATACCACATTCTTCTAGACGCACCGAGGTCAACCTATGACCCTGGAAAAAATCTCGGACCTCATGTTGATGGAATTGTAGGCTCTGCCAATGTGAAATATGCAAACTCGGTGACAAGCCATTTGAAATTTTTGTCTCTAAACTAGTATACAGGAGGGCCAGCATCGTCTGTGTCTTCCAATCCCACTCAGTCGACGAATGTACATTCTGTACAATTGTCGATTGGCCCAAATGGTAACCAACAACTAGGCAGGAATAAGAAGAAAGGACGTGATAGTAATCATAAGGGTGGGAAAAATAATAATAAACCCAAGGAAAATGGTAATAATGAGAAGACGAATAATAATGTTGGAGAGGGCAAGAAAGAAAGGCGTAAGGTGAAATTTCCCCGTGAGATTTGTATAGACGATCATCTTACTCATTTATTCCCCAAACTTGTGGAAGCTATGAGGCACTTATCTCTACCGCTTGCCATGTTGATGAATCATTTCCCACATAACCAACACATGGCCTTGAGCTCCTCTAATGCCGTAAATGTGATCGATGGGAGTCAAAACCCATCGTCACAAGACGGTGACCATTTGTATATCAATATGGTCAATTCTTAGGTTAATGTAGCCACTCGGTCTCGCGATTATAGTTCTTCACAGACTGTACCTGGTCTAGAATCTCCTCCTCCTCCTCTGGAGATGACTTTACAGATCTAAAAACCAGAGCCACCACCTCGTATTCCGAAAGGAGTACTCAAGCGATCTACCCACAATCCAAATGCTAGAGTCACCCATAATTACTCTATTATTGAGGACCTGGGTCAAACCCCTTGTGCGATGTCAAATCTGGAGGTACTCCAGACGTGTCCTTTATAGGGGAATGCCTTTCTATCTGCGTTAGGAGCTCTAGACCCTAGTGGCTCGAAAGTTATCAAGTTTGGCGTCACGGATGTGAATATTCACTTGCCTTACCATGTGGCATTCCAAATCCACGTGGGGTACTCAAAGTATACCATTAAACATGCATTTTTTTATGAAGGCATTGCTACATGTGTGATGTCCCTGATATGTTGGAAAGCTCTCGGATCTCTGAATCTTTCTCAATCGTCGACCATGTCGACTTCTTTTGACGGTCATTCCTTCTGCCCTCACGGTATTCTTCCTTCCTTTTTGGTTCAGTTAGGTGGGAAGACGGTAGAGGTAGATGCTGAGGTAGTTGATGCGCCTCTTGATTATAACTTGTGACTAGGACGCAATTGGAATTATTTTATGACTATCGTCGTATCATCCGTCTTCCACACTCTTTTCTTTCCACTCAATGGGAATATCGTGACAATCGACCAATTATCCTTTATGTATGCTAGTCCCAATGCATTAGTTGGACCGTCGATCCCTGTGGTCGACAATTCTCAGCTGGAAACTGATAATATCAGTGTCGGAATGTATTCATCCCTTATGGGTACCTTCGACTTCATGGAACCAATTCACTATGCTTATGTCGTGTCCAGTAGCCCCGTGTCTGCACTTCCTATTTTAATGATCCTTGGACCTACCTTCCTTGAATTCATCTTGTGAAGGTAATTCGCATGTTGGAATGGCCATGCCACTATCGGCATTGGAGATTATGTATCAACATGTTCTTGACTCTTTCGTCAATCCCGATCCTATTACCTCACCGACGGACGAGGAGGATCATGTTCTTAAGCCTGTGTGGGCCACTTCATTTTATTTCTCACATGACTGCCTTGATGAGACTTTTCGCTTGAATGAAGCCATCATTGAAGCCATGAATGGTTCTAACAAACCTTGGGATGATATGCATAATCGCTCTTATTTTCTCCCAGAGCTTGCTAGAATCGAACAAGATGACTTTCGATCTACTTTGAGCAAGATAGTCGGTCACGCCGTAGTTCCACTTGATACGCACGACATTTATGCTGAAGGAAATATGGCGAGTATCTCTCCTACCATAACGATCGATATCTCTTGTACCCTTGGAAATTTTGAAAACGTACATATCAGTGCGGATTGTTCGCCAGAAGAAATCTTGATCTACACCGAACTCTTCAAGGAATTCTGAGATGTATTTGCTTGGTCATATGAAGAGATTCTAGGAATTGACCCTCGTATTGTCGAGCATGAGATTAGAACTTATATGAATGCTAAACTTGTTTAAAAACATCCTAGAGCTGTCAATCCCTGGAAGGCCCTTGCTATTAAGCCAGAGGTAGAGAAACTACTCAATGTTGGCTTTATCTACCCAGTTCCCTTGACTGAATGGGTATCCAATCCCATTCCTGTGAATAAGAAGAAAGGAACCATTCATGTATGCATGAACTTTCATGACCTAAAAAAAGCATGTCCTAAGGACAACTTCCTGACACCTTTCATCGATCATATTCTCAACGAGTGTGCAGGAAGCAAAGTGTTTTCTTTCATGGATGGATTTTCAGGGTATAACCAAATTCAAATCAAACCCGAGGATCTACACAAGACAGAATTTATTTTTCCTTGGGGTACTTTCTCATACTAGAAGATGCCTTTCATCCTTAAAAACATTGGAGCAACCTTCCAACGTGTTATGACCTTCGCATTCCATGATCTTAAGAATATAGTCGAAGATTATCTTCACAATCTTGTTGCTCACTCTCATAAGAGAGTGGATCACTCTAAGCACCTTCGACTAGATTTTGAAATATGTCGTTATTATAGAATCCAGTTGAACCCTCACAAGTGCATCTTTTGTGTTAGTTCTAGTCGTCTTTTGGGATTTATAGTTTCTGAGACCAGGATCGTGGTAGATCTGTTAAAGGTTGAGGCAATACTTCAGTTTCCTACCCTGCACACTATTCGAAAACTTCAAGGTTTACAGGGGAAAGCTAACATTTTACGTCGGTTTATAGTAAACTATGCCAATATCACTAAGGGTTTCATGCATCTTTTGAAGAAGGACACCCCTTTTATATGGGATGAGCAAGCCTAGGAGTCCTTCAATGCTTTGAAGAAATCCTTGGTATCGACAGCTCTGTTGAAGTCTCCTGAATATAGTAGGGATTACTTGCTTTATGTCGTTGTGTCCGAAGAGACGATTGCTATGGTTTTGGTTCAGTAGGATGATGAGCTTCGTGATCATGTCATCTACTATCTTACTTGAAACTTAGTCGGTCCTGAGCTCAAATATTCTCACATTGAAAATCTATCTTTGGTTTTTGTTCACGTAGTCCAACATTTGTGCCATTATATATTGCTTTGAAAGACTATTATGGTTGCTGATGTCAATCTGTTTCAATACGTCCTTAATAGGTGTATCATAGGGGAGAAATATAATAAATGGATTGTCATTTGACAATATTTTGATCTCGATTTTACTTCTTTGAAATCCAAGAAATCACTAGTCTTCACGGAGTTAATATCTGAATTTCCATGATTATATGAGCATGTTATCCATGTTGATTCGTTTGCAGATGAACACATTTTCCTTGTCTCATCATCCGACCCCTAGTATGGAGACATTGTTCTCTATCTTCAAACTTTGAATTTCCCTCAGCATCTCTTGCGAGATGACCAATGGCGTGCATGGTACAAAGCTAAGAATTACACTATTGTCGGTGACACTTTGTATCACTGAGGAATAGACAATATCATATTTCATTGTTTAACTCACGAGGAATCTGATTTAGTTCTAAACGACTACCACAGTGCGGCTTGTGGTGGTCATCTATCCGGGCTTACGACAGCCTAGAAAATTTTGCGAGCCGGTTATTTATGGCCATATATCTTTAAATATTGTGTTGAAGTGGTTAAGAAGTGTCACCCTTTCTAGGTGTTCACTCGAAAAATGCACTCGCATCCATCCCCTCTTCACCCAGTCATTATCGTCGGTCCCTTCACCAAGTGGGGGGTGGACTTCATGGATTGCAACCCAACTTTGGTTGGGGGGCATCAGCACATTATCGTGGTCATCGACTACTTTACTAAGTGGGTTGAGGCCATGCCTACAGTTAAATCTGACAGGAATATTGTCGCCTTCTTCGTATTCAATCAAATTATTGCCAAATTCGGTATCCCGAGTGAGATTGTCACTGATCATGGCAGTCACTTTCAGAATGAAATGATGGAAGAGCTAGCATCCAACCTAGGGTTTAATTATTTTTATTCTTCCCCTTACTACCCCCAGGAAAATGGACAGGTAGAGGCCATCAACAAGTCTCTCAAGATCTTTTTGCAGAAAATTGTCAGCCAAAGTAAATCTGACTAGCATATTATGCTATATCCCACACTCTAGGCATATCGAACCTCGATCAAGACTGCCACCAGATTTTCCCCTTTCCAGTTAGTACACGGTGTGGAGTCGATATTACTTATTGAATGTGAAATCCCTTCTCTCTAGTTGGCAGTTGGGATCCTCCCTGACACTTTCGATCTCGAGCGACACCTTGTACACCTAGAGAGTCTTGACAAGAAGTGTCGAGACTCCTCTATGGCTATCGAGGCAAATAGAAGACGCGTCAAAGTCCAGTATGATAATTTTTTCTATCCTTAGTTGTACACTGAGGGTGACTTGGTCCTTTTATATGATCAATCCAAAGAACCGTTGGGGGTAGGCAAGTTTAAACCCATGTGGCACGGTCCCTATATCGTGCGATGTGTCTTAGAAAAAGGAGCCTATGAGTTAGAAGGTTTTGAAGGGAATATGTTGGTTTAGCCCAGGAATGGGCTCTACTTGAAAAGATATTACGCTTGAGCCCCAAGCTTGGGCGTAAGTCTTTATATACTAATGTAATTTAGTATACATATCTTTTCCCTTTCTTTTTGTCTTCAACTTGCATATCGATTTTTCCCTTGGTTGGCAGATGTCAATGGATTCTTCGATTTACTTAGGATTCAAAGATGGAGCCAGTAGTCATACATGGAACTTGGCTTCCACCGTTTGGGTGGTTTAATCACTCGAGGTTCTATTGTTGTCTTCAGGTGGTGTATGCCTAGGGCCATCCACGAATAATGTGGTTGAATATAACGTCGATATAGAACTTTTGTGCAATACTATCTCACATGGTATTTTCTCTTTAGATATTCTCCTAGATTCCCAGTTAGTAGTATTTCAATTGAACGATAGTTACCACGTGTGTGATCCTACTTTACTCTGACGATTCCTACGGGTACGTCTTTTAGAATGACAGTTTGATTTTATTATTTATTATCACATACCTAGGAGTTCTAATTATGTATCTAATGCTTATGCTAATTTCATTTTATATTGGAATTTGTCACATAACTAAAGCAAAGAAAACCATCTCATCATTGTACACATTGTAATATAAGTAAATTCAAAGATCCCTGTTTTATATATATTTCCAAAAATGTGGTGTTTATAGTACAAAAATTGGGGCCAACACCCTCAATACACATATACATCTAATAATACAAGATCCACGACATCTACTCATGTGGTGTTGGATGTGTGTCATGATAACAAACTACGGCATTTGTGAGATATCAAAAGAGTCGCACCCAAGCTCTAGGAACACCAACTACTTGTCTTTTCATGGCCTCTCGTAGATCCTCTACCTGAACCATCGAAATCCTATGTGTCAAACGAGACATGTTTCCCTGCACATTTTGAAGGATTCTCTCTGCTTCTCGTCCCACCACCTCATATCCCCAGTGCCTCCAACGATGTCATGGAAGCTAATCCAGTCGTCACAGACCTACGTCTATGTCACACAAGTGTCTAGTTATTACTTAAGCATCATCCAAAAATATTTGTGTTTTACTATACAAAAATACAAAAAAATGAAATATTTAAAAACATTTGACATACCTATGTCTCCATAGGTGGTCCCTGGTGGTAGTGACATGTCAGGGTCCCCTTTGAAGTCGATTCTTGTATAGGGGTATTCATCCAAATCAATGACCTGTCACCTCCACCAGTAAAATAAATCATCGTTGTAGGGTGTGGCAACCCTACCTCCTCCATGTCGTCTCATTACCTTGGTCCATCGTTCCATGGTTGGATCGTGAGGTCCTATAGGAATTATCTCGACTCTAGGTCCCAAACCTAGAACCCGCTCAAAGAAAAAGCTGCATAAGATAGAGGCAAACCCAAATTTCCTCTTGTCACCCTGTTTGCACTATGTCAACTGGCTCTTCATATTAGCCAACAATGAGGTACACCAATCATATATCATGGGTCTCAATCACTCTACAGAATATAAAATGAGTGGCCTTGATGCCTGGTGCAATGAATTCGATCTTGTGATCATGGTCAAAATGAGGACAACAATCTTGAGGTTGAGATTGTTTATCACTCGGATGGGGAGTTGACTTCCAACCTTGTTAGTCCCTACTACACAGTGAGGATCTATGTACTCCTCTATCTTCATGCCGCTCCCAACTCCCTAGGATTTGAGGTTCACCACCTCACCCCGGCAAGACAACCCAGTCAAAAATTATATATCCTCAACTTCAATCCTCAGTGATTTCCCATCGAGATTTTTCGCACAGGGGAAGACCCAAGGTTCAATGCTACAACAACGCACCAAAAAAACCCTAACTACCAACCCTTTCGGCAACAGTTACGAAGCATATGAAGTCTCACCCGAGGTAGAGGCAGGGGTGGTTGCAAGACTCAGGTGTCTGCAACCTTAGCTGGGAAACAGATCTGTGATTATAATACTTAACAGAGCACTTAGCATCAATAGTTCATCAATATTAAACCAACAAATATTGCGTAGATAGAACAGAGCATCACATCATTCACTCAGATATGAGGTATTTAAGCATTCTATCATGAACATGCAAGTTATATTTAGCAGATCAAGCACTAAGCATATTCATGTGGATCAGATCTAACATTCTTACACATCATTAGCACAAAGCATGAACAGATGTATCTATCTCTATCAAAACACTTAGCAAGAGAGTCATAAGCACATTAAGACAAGAACAAATAATAACAACACAGTGTTTACATGGTTCACCCCCACCCTGGGGCTACATCCACCAACTCTTCTTCTTTATTGTCTTCATTCAATCGGTTACAAGCACAGAGCCTCAAAACCCTTACTCTGCACAGGACAAAAGATCTGTGCATCTCACTAGATCCTTCTTCCTTGTGTTCAGGCACTAAGCCTTCCACAATCTTGCTACAGTGACTTGCACTTAACTCTCCAAGTCTCACACAGTGTGCACAAAGCCTTACAATTCCTGATCACACAGATCCAACTCTTAGCACTTAGCCTACTTGCATACTAACATCACATAGATGCCTTCGTTCTCTTCTTTTTCTTTTACATTGCCTATACATCTATTTATACATACAAAATAGGCCTAAACATGCGTAAACCCATGGGTCGACATCCCATTCCCATTACATATTCCCATATCCCAAAAAGGACCCAAAAATGGGCCGAGATCTCGCGATCTCTACTTCATCTTGCGCTCCTCCTTCGACAGGATGTCGAAGTCCAAAAATAGGTCAAACTTGACCAAATATCAACAAAACCTAGTCAAGGGCCAATAGGCCCCTAACACTCACCTGTGACTTGTCCTAAGTCACTCTGATGTAGGAATTTCTGCTTCAAAGGCTTCGATTTTGGCTCAAACTGCTTCGACTTGCTATTGTGCTACGCGCTCTTTTTCAGTAAATTCTTGAATGACTGCATCATTCACAGGTCCTTCCAGGCGGTGTTCTGTCATGGTGCTAACCTGCTCCAGTTCTGCTCCCTCGCCTTCCACCTCTGTAAACAATTGATAGGCCTTATCTTGTACCAGTTGGAGTTTTTGAGTTATCTCCATAACTCTGCTCTGGATATTATGGATTTGTTGTTGGGTGGTTCGTTTCTCTTGAGATCTCTTCATTCTCTCCACAGCTGACAGAGACTTCAGTTGCGCCTGTATTTTTTATGCGTGCTGCTTCGCTTCCTGGAGCTGCAACTCTAGTGCCTGCAAGTCTGGGTTCTCGGTAAGTTTCTCATATGTCTGGGCACTGCGATCATTGAATTGTTTGCATTCTAAGGTAAGGGCCTTTAGTCTGTCAACTGTGTTGTGACCAGTGGCTTCTCGTTGGTCTCTTACCTCCTGTGGAGTCTCTGGTACAGTGTGTAGCTATAAATATGCTATGCGTTGTTGTAGTTGTTGGATCACTTCTTCAAGTTGTGATACTTGCTTCGTGACTTGATCCTCTGCCTTGACTTCTACGACAGTCACAGAGCGAAGTGTTGTTAGAAAAACAGGACCGTGGAGCAATAAAATAAAACAAATGCGGAAACAAAACACAGAAGATACACAATACAAGAGAGACATGGATTTACGTGGTTCACCCAGTGTGGGCTACGTCCACCAGAGAAATTTCCAGGACCTTCCTTTATTATTATCCAGCAAATGAAGGGATACAACCTACAACAAAACATGTTGTAACTTCCTCTTCTTTCTCTCACAGTCTCCTCTTTCAGAATACAATATTCGCCATCAACCATAGCCGCAATACATTTCCCTCATAAAAGAGGGTTTCCTTCTAGGGAAAAAAAACCTAACATAATCTCTATCGTTAGATCTGCGACCTTATAATGAACGGTCCAGATTTACAATGAAATTACAATATACATTTACAAGGCAATTTTTCCTTCGGGGGCTTCGGCCCTGAACCCCCGCTGCAGGCCCGCTTGCCCCCTGACCCCCCAGCTGGGGGGATAGCCCCCTCGGACCCCACAGAGGGGGTACCCCCCCCTCTGCACTCCCCCGCGTGGAAGAGTGTACATACTTCTGGGGTGTAAATACTTCATGGGGTGTAAACACGGCTGAAAGTAAAAGACCATTGAATCAAGAAGATAATCAGGCTCCACAACCAACAATCTCCCACTTGGAGACTGATTTCAACAACTCCAGCGCTATTGTATATGATGGACTCTAAAACTTCTTGGACTTGGAAAATTTATCATCTTCATCTTCATTCTTGAAGACCAACTAAAACTGAGCAGGAACTCAGTTTCTCCCTGGTTACTCCCTTTGTTAACATGTCTGCAGGATTCTGGCTAGTGT
>JZKD02S1721045.1:65135-122716 GCA_000966675.3 Picea glauca
GAACCAGGAACCCTCTTTTCCTGCAAGTTACCTTTCGCTCTGATACCAGTTGTTAGAAAAACAGGAACGTGGAGCAATAAATAAAACAAATGTGGAAACAAAACACAGAAGATACACAATACAAGAGAGACACGGATTTACGTGGTTCACCCAGTGTGGGATACGTCCACCAGAGAATTTGCCAGGTCCTTCCTTTATTATTATCCAGCAAATGAAGGGATACAACCTACAACAAAACCCGTTGTAACTTCCTCTTCTTTCTCTCACAATCTCCTCTCTCAGAATACAATATTCGCCATCAACCATAGTCGCAATACATTTCCCTCATAAAAGAGGGTTTCCTTCTAGGGAAAAAAAACCTAACATAATCTCTACCGTTAGATCAGCGACCTTATAATGAATGGTCTAGCTTTACAATGAAATTACAATATACATTTACAAGGCAATTTTTCCTTCGGGGGCTTTGCCCCCAAACCCCCGCTGGGGGCCCGCTTGCCCCCAGCCAGGGGGATAGCCCCCCTAGACCCCGCAAAGGGGCTACCCCCCCTCTGCACTCCCCCATGTGGAAGAGTGTACATACTTCATGGGGTATAAACACAGCTGAAAGTAAAAGACCTCTGAATCAAGAAGATAATCAGGCTCCACAACCAACAAGTGCTATGTTGATCGTTTCCTTCACTTTGATTTTCTCGGTGAGCAACTGTTCCTTGCCTTGTTGCATATATTCCTTTTCCTCATCGAACTTCACTTAGAGGGAACTCTTTTCCTATTTGGCAGCTCGATGTTGTTCTCCAAGTACTCCTTGTACTTGTACCAAAGCCTGGGTGGCTTGCGTTGTTTCCTCTTACGCTCATCGAAGATGAGCTTCGACTGTATCAACTATTTGGTGGAGTTGAGTTGGCTCATCTCCCACTTCTGGCTCTCCTAGCAGAGTGAAGACTACACAGCTGGATTGTAGATCTTGTTTTACTCCTCAAAGTTCAGTCATGATTCGATCATACAACTCCTCTTGCTTTGCTTCTTGCTTCTCTGCTATCTCCATCGAAGCATCATTTAGGGCTGCTATGAGGAAGTCAAAGTCATCATAGGTGAGGAAGGTTTGCATCTTCGTCATAGTGGCCTTCGATTTCTTCCAGGAGAAAGGTTTCAGAGGTGAACCTTTCCTCTTTTTCAAGGGATTGGCCTCGTCACCCTGTTTTTGCTCGACCTCTATGTCATTCAACTCGGCATCATCACCTCCTTGCTCGAGTGAGATGGAAGCGGTCTTCACAGATGCATTGTCTAAATCATGGACCTCTTCGGTATTCTTTGTCTTTCTCAGCCCAGGTGTATCCTGTGTATTTTATGGGTTGTCTATGTCGGATATCTCCGCAGGGTCTGCTGGAATGAGGAGGTCCATCGACCAGTCCTTGGTGATCTCCTCCAAGTTGTTTCTTGTGCTCATTAGTGCACTGTGATATAAATGAAATGGCGGTCTATGTTGAACTTCATCAAAGGCCTGAACCTGTGTAAAGTATTCGGAGTTATGCGAGGCTTGGACTGTATGGCTAGCTTCAACTAGTTGTAGTATGTATGGAACACGGCATTTGACTTCCATTGATTATTCATGTCACCTGAGTACCACAATGTACTGAACTTCGCAGCCAATGGTTCAAAGGGGTCGATGTCTGGGAAGGTCACACCTTTCGGCATCTCCCAGGCGATGAAATCGATCAGGATCAATAGCTAGCTAAAGTGGAATTCATACCCTTGATCTTGGGCTTCTCTGCATTCAAGTTTTAATTGGTTCACCGGGTACTACGCCCAATTCATTCGTAGGCCCTCCGCGCACTTCCCTATGAGGTTGACTACAAAACCAGTCACTTGGGTGGGTCAATTCTTGCGTACTAAATTCCCTGCAATCATCTAACAAATGAGGTGCACTGCGCCACTCTGGATAGAAGCTACCTTGTAGCCTCGCATTCTTTTCTCAACATCTCCATAAGTGTCCTTGATCCTTTGAGCCAGAGCGCGGTCCATGGATTTTCCAGGATAGAAATCATGTGGGTCGAGTCTTTGCATACTAAGCCCGGTGATTTGATTTATCAACGTCGAATCCACTGTTATGAAACGGTTTAACCATAGATAACCTCCATGGTAACATGACAGCACCAAATTGACACATGCATTCACCTCCTGGTGTCGTCCGAAGTGTGGAATCTTCATAACGTTTAGCAGGGTGGACTGTGCAAGGTTATGGGTCCATGACTGAGGGATGATCTTCGAATTATTTCCCTTTGTTCTGGTCAGGTACTTATGTGAGGCGAGCATGTTGTAAACTTTTCGGGCGTCGAGGTTGAAGTCGCTAAACTTCATCGCTGCAATCTTATATTGGTTTGCACAAACTACGCGTATCCCCTTCTGGAGGTACGCAAAGACCAAGGCGTACTAAAAATCTCTAGGTATGTTGTCGCGGTTTGCATCACCACTCAAAGATGGTGTATAAGTAGGTAATATGCTCGGAATCAACTTAACATTTGTGAGATCATCCTTGTGCTTAGTTCGTTTCTCATTCGATGGTCGGGATGGTCTGAATCGATCAGTTGATGGAGAGGTTGGAAGTCCTCTCATGGATGATGCTTGTACACATGTGGATAATCCTCTCTCTGACATGACTCTTTCAGTCATCAAGTCGATCAAAACTTCCTCAACAACTCTTTCTGCAGCACTTAACTCATTCGACCTACACGCTCGGGGTTAACAATCTCAGATTCGGGGGGGGTAGATTAGACATAGTAACGAGAGAGAGCAGAAGCACAATGATCATGGTATAAACTCAACTTAGTCTGTGGGCTCAAATTCTCAATTGGCAAAAGTGTTCTCGGTGTGTGGCACGGTGGGATAAATGGGTAACTCGACAATGGGTCGCTTACAACGGGTATGAGGTCTTCATTACCTTGGTTATGTCCGCTATGGCGTAGATTCAACGGTCAGATGGTGGGCTGGCTGGCCATAAATGGTTTTCTATTCATTTGGAGCATTGATCTAACGGTTATAATGTTACCCAATGGCTATATTTCTTCGCCATGGCGAAGTGCTATGTGTCGTTGTTCTGATATCCCGACGAAGCTCCGATTTTGCAAATTTTCCTTCTGTGAGGTTCCCTCTAGAACCTTCTGTAACTTTTCAATGTTAGTCCTCTTCTTACTTAGCTTTCTAGCCTTCTTTCCAGTGAGCTTCGTCTCAGTATTTCTTTTTCCATTATGATTCTTATCTTCGCTTGACATAGTCACTGCGCACTATTGAGATTCTTTCCTAGGATTCTAGGGTAATACTTTTTCTTTATCTAGGATAAGTACTTCAGTCTTTTGTTGGTCTTCTAGGGTTCTTGCAACTTTTGCATTAGGTTCTCTGGTGTTAAATAGCTTTGATCTGTTCTCCTGGTCTGTAATCAAATGTGTGATCCTTCTAGTCATGAATTCTTTTAACTCTTGCTTCTGTTGTTCTAACACTACTTCTTCTTCTTTCCTTCTGGCCTGGTCTCTTTCAATCCAAGGGTTGGCTAGTAACATGGTAAATGGGGTGTTGTCTTCAATAAAATTTAATAATCTCAAAATCTTCTTCTGTCGAAGTTCCATTAACATGCATAGGTACACGAGAGAGCTTCCCACATAGGTTTACCAGTTTTCCTTTGAATAATCATATTCCTCCTAATGAAGGAATCATAGTAGGCTTCTCTATAGCTTCCCAAGTTCTCTCTGTCGTGATATTCACCTATGTTTCCTCATCCAGAACATAGTCAATGTCGAAGTCTCTTATTCTTGCTTCGGTGCATTCGTTTTCTTTGAATATCCCCGATAAGCTGATATGTCGATGTTCATTCAAGGTTTCTTTCATCTGTAAAAATAATTTCTCTGATTCTTTCTGGGATTTTGCCATTTCTGGATCTGCCTTAGGGTTTTCCTGGTTCAGATTCATTCTTTCAACTTTAGCAATCATTTTAGGGCAATCCAACACTTCATGGTCCATAGCTTTACAACAAAGACAACTAGGTCTTCTTGCAGGGCATTCCTTAGCAATATGTCCTGGTCTTATGCAGTTGTAACAGAGGGTTAATCCTCTCTCTATTTTAAGTGATCCCTAGCTTCTCATGTACTGCGCACTAGGAGCATAGGAGCTAACCTGCAACAAATTCTTTCTAGGATCCTGCATCCACTTGTTAGTCCAAATATTATTTCTATGCATAGGTATAACATATATTTCACTACTCTTGTCAGATCTATTAATATCAAATCTTCCTTCATATATCAATACCCTAGTTTTTGAACTAGGACAGACTCTATTAAACATACCTAGATACATACTCTAGAAACAAAAAATTTCACTTATCTTACTTCTACAGAGCACAAAGCTTTCAGATCTAAAAAATTTCACTATTCTTACCTTTATCAGAGCACAGAGCTTGCAGATCTTACCTCTTTTAATCATAAATTCTCACTTTTACCTTTCTTAGAGCACAAAGCTTTCAGATCTCACTTCTCTCCTTTAGATACGACTTCTTTTATTCATATCGGGCTTCTTTATTTTAGCACAGAGCTTTATAAATCAATTAGAATACTGTGCACTAGAGCGACAAATCTATGCACAAAGTTTTCACAACTTCAGGATGAATCTTTTCACAAAACTTCTTCTTTCTCAATTCCCAGCAATCACAGTTTATGTCCTGGCAACAAAACCATTTGTTGGCACAGGGTCAGACCCATGGTTCAACGCTACAACAGCGCACCAACAAAAACCTAACTATTGACCCTTTCGGCAACACCTGCGAAGTAGATGAAGTCTCACCCGAGGTAGAGGCAGAGGTGGTTGCGAGACTCAGGTGTTTGCAACCTTAGATGGGACACAGATCTATGATTATAATACTTAATAGAGCACTTAGCATCAATAGTTAATCAATATTCAACTAACAACTACTACGCAGATAGAAAAGAGCATCACATCATTCACTCAGATCTGAGGTATTTAAGCATTCTATCATGAACAGGAAAGTTATATTTAGAAGATCAAGCACTAAGCATCTTCATGTGGATCAGATCTAACATTATTACACATCATTAGTAAAAATCATGAACAAATGTATCTATCTCTATCAAAGAACTTATCAAGAGAGTCATAAGCACATTAAGACAAGCACAAAGCATAACAACACAGTGTTTACGTGGTTCACCCCCACCCTGGGGCTACATCCACCAACTCTTCTTCTTTATTGTCTTCATTCAATCGGTTACAAGCACAGAGCCTCAAAACCCTTACTTCGCACAGGACATAATATCTGTGCAGCTCGCTAGATCCTTCTTCCTTGTGTTCCAGCACTAAGCCTTCCACAATATTGCTACAGTGACTTGCACTTAACTTTGCAAGTCTCACACAGTGTGCACAAAGCCTTACAATTCCTAATCACATAGATCCAACTCTTTGCACTTAGCCTACTTGCATACTAACATCACATAGATGCCTTCATTCTCTTCTTTTTCTTTTACATTGCCTATACATCTATTTATACATACAAAATAGGCCTAAACATGGGTAAACCCATGGGTCGACATCCCATTCCCGTTACATATTCCCATATCCCAAAAAGGGGCCGAGATCCTACGATCTTTGCTTCATCTTGTGCTCCTCCTTCGATAGGCTGTTGAAGTCCAAAAATAGGTCAAACTTGACCAAATATCAACATGGGTACCCTAGTTAGATCCTCTTCTCCATTTGGTGCCCATGCAGAGATTTTTTCCGTAGGATCGGGAGTCCCTTATAGATAATACATGAGTTTATGTTGAGCCTCATTTCTCATTCATAAACATGTTTCCCTATACCTAGAGGACTCCCAACCAAGTTTGATTTACGCTATTTTTCGACTCATTTTCAAAAAGAGAAAATATTGTTGAGTGCACTTGTCTCTTTCACACTCGTAAATTGGATTTAAAAGGACGTCTGTTTGGTACAAGTTTATCCCTTTTTCAAACCAATTAGACTAATCTGATGAAAAAGGACATTTTTTGGTGTTAATTTGTGATTGCATCTCATGCCCATTCTTGCATTATTGAGCCTATATTTAGTTCTCTCTTTGCGTTATAAACTTTTTGCCTCAGCGGTTTTGCATCCTCAACCAAGAAAAGCCTCATTTATATAATTTGCAATTTGACACCCTATACACAGGAGGGAACATTCCCCCAAGTGTCCATCTCCCTCATTCATCTCCTTGCATTGAGCATAGGTATGTTCCACTGTCGGAACTATTTTTTCTTACTTGTGGCACTTGTTTCCTCCTCTGCATCATAGCATTCATTTGACAATGAAAAAACAAAAAACAGCGGGTGGGCAGGGAGTATTATCTTATATTGGCAACAGTCGTGTCGCCTTTGAACAAAGAACAAAGCTATTGAGTCCATTTATCATCATAATTTTTGGTTTAGCATGGCCTTAGGAATTTGAGCTCGTTACAGAGAGTTTTCTCCACCGACTGGTTACTCTTCCAGTCCCTATGGAGAACTTGATTGATGCCTCCTGGATCTCATGGTTTCATCATTGAGTCTATGTTGTCAGAGTCTTCCATATGTCTCATGCTCTTGTTCAAAGGAATTCTATCAACCTGTGTCGATCATTCCTTAGAATTCTTGACTTTGCATGTCATCCATACCCTCAGTTTGTCTCAAAATCACATGATGTTGTAGTCCTATCACGCACCTTGGTCCTACTTTCACCATTGGTAGGTAACCTTAAATCGAGTAGTCGACATTTCATCATTGGTCATTGATTAGGTGGTTTCCCTTGTGTTCGACGGCAAGACATCTATTCATAGATTGGGATTCGTGTAATTTCTTGGATGCCATTAGGATTATTGGTGGTTTCCTCGCCCTTGTTAGCAGTTTTCCTCATTGGATGTTATTTAGAGGGTCTTTCTCATGTATCGCTTTCACTTGTCACACGCAAAAGACGCACATGGTCATTGGTTCGTGAAAATGTTCTTCATCCGATTTCCTCCAAATCATGAAGCTCATGCTTTGTACCTCATGTTGAATGATGAGAGATGCCTTAATGCTCTCCTTTCAGTGGGTCTCCTTCCATCGACTTCAGATCATCTATTCTGGAAATGAGACCTAGAGTCCTATGAGTACCTTGAGGCTTGCAGTCATTAGTGGAAGGTTCTCTCACCATTGACAGTTGGGAATACATCAATGTCTCCTGATCGATGGATTCTTCAAGTGTTCAACCCCGACTCATTTATTCACACTTGTAAGAATGTACTCGGTGCCTTGATACCTACTTTCATTTTTGGTAGTCTATCTCGCGTTTGTTAATGGTATACCTCAATGATTGGTAATCAAACGATGTCTCATTGTGTTCGACCTCAACTCCTTTATTCACATGATGTAGACTTGCACCTTTGGTGGATTGTGTAGAAGACTTGAAGACATCAGTATGTGGTCGCAGATTTCCTGAGTTGTTGCTTCCTTTTCATTGGACCAATACCTATATGACTTCAGTAATCATGGGAGATCAGATTGTACTCCATGGTATACAAATATCTTCAGATTGATTTTGAGACTAGTTCTACTGGGCCTTGTTCGTGACTATGACAGTCTTTGGCATGTAACCACATTTGTATTTTCCTATTCATGGCCACAGACAGTTGTTTGGTATATTTTCACATGGATCTGCAGTGTAATTCAAATTGGCAGCTATGTATGAAAAGTCAGTACAAAATGTAATGAGCAACTAGTTCTTCCAGTTGGTTCCCCATCACTCCACTTTTAGGTTTTTTATAATGTATTTCGGCCATCGCAGATACTCCTCATACCTCACACATTAGGGGGCATCTGTTATAACAATATTTGCCTCACCCTATGAAATCTTGCACATAAGGACTTTATCCATTTCCCTATGCAAACTTGTCATCCCTTTTTTCAAATCCCGGAGCTAAAAATACATTTTTTCCACATGTACGCACCTTGCCTACTATACAGCATGCATATACGCAGGTTGCACCACTACAACCCGCGTACATAAGGATTTGTGCCCAAAAATGAAAAATGGTGTCGAGTTTCCATGTCACGATAGGATATCAATGATCCTTGGCCTCCATATACTGGAAACGTTCTGACTCATCCCTTCAGTTCCATTTGAAGGCTATAAATGGGCCAATTCCAAGCTATGGAAAAGGAGAAAGAATTCAACTTTGAGAACAAAGTTGCTCTGGAGAAATTATTCAGTTCATATTGAGTCTGCATCCCTTTGTCCTTTAAGTCTGAACACAGTGTTCATCCCCCAAGCTCTTCCCTTATTGATTGAGAACTTCATTGTCTCTCTTCTATGAGCTTGCCTTTGGTGGAGTATTGAAGTGGTGGAGGCCCAGCTGGAAGGAACTTAGTTTCTCGGTTCCGAACCGTGCCGACATAGAATTCTATAACTTTTTCACTTTTGTTGACCATATATTAATAGAAATACTCTTTTCTTGTCCAATTGATATCTTGCAAATATTTGAATTATTATTACATGGTCATATTTGTTATCTATATTAATGGATTATGTTATTGAATGTGTTGACATCATATATTATCACCATATGCTTGCTTTGCTTGGTTGTTGAGGACTAGTTGCAGGTATATTGCTTTGGGTCAAGTGCTCAATGGTGGAATTCACTGAATGTCTGGATGAGGTAGGCATTTTATCTTGTCTTTCTAGCATATTTGTTTATATAGCATACTAGAGAATAGAGTTGATTTCTACAGTCATTTTTGTCTTTTATGGTTTGCCCCTAGTCATAGAGAAATCTTCCTTGGAACATGGATTACTTAGAAAGAATCATAAAAGGACTTTATCCTCCCTTGAATTTCGGCCTTCTTTACTTCACCTTCCCTCTGAAATTCATCTTAGATCTCCTTTGGTTACTTCAGTCACTTATAGATATTCTATATGCTCAATGGATACTAATGGGAGACCCTTGCTCTCTTATTTATACTCTCCAAGTAGCTTCCTCTGGAAGTATCCACTTAACCAATTTGTCCACTTAACTTAACCACTTTCCAAAAATAGTAAGTTCTTCACTCCTAGTTGCAACTAACTTTATAATTTAATTAATTTCTTTTGCAACCACTTTGACTTATCCATAAATAGTAAACTCACCACTTCTTGTTGCAACCACTTTATTATTTAAATTATTTCTCTTTCCAACCACTTTGACTACTTTATTATTTAAATAATTTATCTTTACTCACAACTTCTTGTTGCAACTAACTTTTCTATAATTAGTCAATTCATAACTTATTTTCCCTTAACTAACTTCTTGTTCACTTATCCACTTAACCACTTTATCCACAAATAGTAAACTCTCCAATTATAGTTGCAACTAATTTATTTTTAATTGTTTTATTGTTGCAACCACTTAAACCATGACTAACCACTTTGACTAGTCAACTTCTTCTAGGAGCTTCTAGAATAATTTGACTTCTTTGACCTTCTAGAGGCTTCTAGATAACTCATGAGGGTTATCCAACTTCACATGGCCATAACTCTCTAACCGTGAGGAGTTATGTGGCGTTCCACATATCACCATAAATAGCATGACATATATTATCCATATGGGATAGTTTCTCCTGCAAATTCATTGATATTCATTACATTATTCCTTAACAAAACTTGGGTTCCCTAACCACACTGTTGGGATATCTAACCATTTGGACTTCACAAAGTGTCTTCCCATGAGAGATTTCACCATAAGGGGACCACTTTGAGAACTTTATCCAAGAGTGTCTTCCCGTGAGGGATTTCACCATAAGGTGACCACTTTGGAGTTTATCCATTTGGTTATTCTTATCAACCATGAAAAGACAAAAATGACCAACCTTTACATCATCCAGTCTATACATCAATCCATGACAATACATCACTATGACACCACTTGACATATTTGACATCAATTACATCTATGACAACATAGGCCATCAATAAATACATCAATGATACTATGACAAGACATCAACTCTTTGACATCAATCATTTGACATCAATGACAACATCCCAATGAATGTTTTGTACCTAAATTATCCCCCTTACCCCCCTAACTTATTATAAAATTCATGAATGGAATGAATCCATTATACATATTTCAGGTGGCAGGAAAAACTGAGACATGTGCTAATTGTGTCGTTAAAAATGAAATAGACGGCTCATGTTGGCTCTCTCCCTCCATCTAAGTCTCTCCCTCTCACCCTCCATGCATAATAAACTACCTCCACTTCGGCCTTATACCCTTACATATAACTATAAAACACATATTAAACACAAATATGAGAAAATTAGATTACAAACAAATAACAAATAAAAAATATGCATTACAAACATAAAAAATAAAACAATATGGCGCCAAACTCAGAGCAAATAAACCATCTCCCAAACTAGTTAATGACTGCATTGTTTGACCTCGCCTACAAGTGAGGAAATTGTGTAGAGGAGAAACCCACTATTATTTCCATTGGATCAACCCCAACTACAAGTGCATATGTGGAGAGGAGAAACCCACTGACATTTGCATTGGATCGACACTTGCCAGTAACGACAATGCATAGAGGAGAAAACTAGGACAAGGAGAGACCAACCCCACCTGTGCGTCAGAGGGATCGACCCCATAATGTCATCGGTATGTAGCCTCATCGTTGATATAGATAGATAATGTAGATCATTTGTTTGTTTGTTCCTATTTAAATGGTTCACATTGGTTATGTTTTAGTTCCATTCACTTCATGTTTTCCCTATCATTCACTCGTTATTTTAGGTTCGATACCATGTATACTACATCACTTTGTCATTTTTCGGTAGGCACAATAGAGAGAAAACAAGGTTTGAAATGAAAAAACAACAGACATGATCGAACCATTGATACAGATCGAAGATTGACAGCCTCATCTTATTTCGGTTAGTGAAAGTGCATGTTGTATAACAAGGGGTCAGAGACCTAAATTCAGAACCATTGTATTAATGGATGATAATGGGCCATCACCTTATTGATTTCGATACTCAAGAGTGGTATTATGAAACCACTTTATCTCTCCCATGAAATCCACGAATTGATGATAGGTGTCACTGTGATGTAAGCCAAATAAATAATGTGCCATGTCAATGTAATCCAAATAATTTGAAAAAAAAAACTTTAAAACAATTACCCCTTAAGCAAATGAGGTAAACATACATGGTAAACCTTCTTATGAGTACAGTAGACTCCATTAAAAGAAATCAAATTCTCCTTCGAAAAATAATTTCAGGGATTGTTCTTATTTCCTTATTTAAAATGTGTTCAAATTATTTAAAATAAGGATAGATGGAGAGAGATAGCCAGTCTTTTTCCCCTAAAAGTAATCAAATGGCCACTAAATCGAACCTTATCCAAATCCAAACATCCAAGAAAACAAATGTATATTATGATCACTTAGAGGATAGGGAAAGGGATGTTTTCGACCATGCATTGTCTTTCCTTGACCTTAACCAATTAATTCAGAAAACCTAGGATGACACTAACAATGGTCGAAAGTACTTAAACTTATGGGAATCGAACCTGGCTAGATCAATTGTTCCACAAATTTATCACTTTATAGAATTATTCAATTGGTGTGTTGTCAATTACCAGGTGGATATGCAACAAATGATTTATGTGCATTATTCTAGGATAGTATGTGAAATAACTAAAGAATATATTGCCTAAATGCTCCAAATTCCATATCATGTTGTATATGAAACCCTATATGATGATGAGATTGACTCTAAGTACCAAGCATTATCACAGTCTGAAAGAGGGAATTTTTTGAGTAATATGTTAGCCCTAGATGCCCCATTACCAACCGGTCCACCTCCTTTCAAATCTTCCATGAACTAACCAAGAAGGCTATTACCATGATTTGTCAAGTTTTAGGCTATGAACATGATAGAGGAGTGGATGAGACCACTTTAGGGATGCTTTCTATCGTATGTCCACCAGATTCAATCACCCTCACAAAATTTAATTATTGCAAGTTCCTACCGTAAGTCATAAACTTCCAATTGTCAAATTTCCACATCACTAAGTCTTTTAGGTACCAGGCCTACTTGGTGCATCTCATATTATTCAGTAATTCTTCCTTTTTTGAGATATTTGGGATAAAAAAAAGGATTGTTTAGGTAAAACCAAGCGAGTGATTGAGTGGACTAAGTAGGTGAGAAAACGAGACCAAAATAAAGGTTTCAACCTTTATGTAAACAAGTTCATGAGTGAATGCTACATTATGCTCCATGGCACTCATCCTCCTAGGATGTTTAGTGAGTTTAAGAAGATACTGCAGCTAAGAAAATGTATCAAATTAGGAGATTGATACCTGGTTGAGAATCACACCATCATTAGAGTAAATGTTTTTGAACAGGATCCATGCAAGGTGCCAATTTTCCTAACTCCAAGAATATTTTCTTTGGAATACATCAGACAAAGGCTCATTTCACATCAATTTCATTTTTCCCAACACAAGCAGGATATCACTTTAAAGGTTCCTCAAGAGGTTTTCCCTCTCTTGGTCAAGCTTATAATTTCTCTAGTTGTTACAGAAGAAATGCTACAACAGCTAGATTTTGAAAAAGGAAATAAATGGGTGTATGACCCACATGGTGTGATTGTAGTGAGAAAGCCCATGTACAAGCATCTACCAAATCATCTAGTGGAAATAAATACTAACCTAAATTCATGGGAAGACTTTAAGAAAATTCTAGAGGCAGAGGCCCAAAATCAAACTACCACTGAGCCAATGGACCAATCCAATGTATTTTAGACTCCTAAGAAATACGAATTACAACTTGGAAAGAGGACATTTTCATACATGCATTCTGAAATGGATGTTGATGATCAGTTGAGTGAGCGGATAAGAAAAAATACTAAAGGTGATCAAGAATTAGACTTAGAGGGGTTCTTAGTTGAGTTTACAGAAGAAGGGAAGGGTATATTTCAAATTAAACAAGGTTCAAGTGAAGCTAGTTCAACCTCAAATGGGCCTTCTATCATTATTGTTCATCTCAGTTCAACTCTATTGTCAACACCAAAAGTTTCACAAATCTATAGAGATGAAAGAACCTCTGATAAGAATCCCTCGTCATTTTCACAGTATCTGTATATAAAGAGAAAAAATCAAGGGGTGAAAAAGGAAATGTATCCTCGAGTTTTGGGAGAAAACACAGCTCAAACAAAATTACTCTCTATTGTGGACTACCAGCAGGGTATATTCAATTTGGTTGTACTAGATTCAAAGGTACTCAAGCCTATTTTTCTATAGATCACAAAGCCACTCAAATGAGAGTAAAGCTTTAGGATATCCACCATGTGGATATGATTTAATTGCACCAACAAACAAGTTATATGTTGTATAGAGGGGTCTTGCAATCCTCTACCAGTGAGAGGAAGATGAAAAATACGGTAATCAAAATAGTGAAGCAGTTGACGTAGGATAGGGTGGCCACTAAAGCCAATAGAATTCAGATTAATGAGTTGGAGAGGAATATTATTTCTCTAGGATCATATCCTAAAAATACTACTATTGTACGAAACCTAATCAAAGAGAAGGATAACGAGATTAAGATCCTCAATAAAAATCTAAATGTTTTTTATGTACAACATGTTTAGACATGAGACTTGTAGGCTAGTCATGAGGAAAAGGAGAGTTATGTTTGGAACAAATCAATGTTTCTAAAGAGGAATCTCAAAAGGAAGAAAATAGAAAGAAGGCAAGGGTGACAGGGAGAGCAACCATGAAAGGAGCTAAGCATATCATTTGGGACAATATAGCTAACACGATTTTTAAGAATTCACTTTATTTTACCCTGGTGCATGATGAGCTTGATTTAATCACCATAGCCTTGAAAGACATAAAAGGAACAACAAATGAGTTGGAGAATAAACCTGATTTGGAAGCTAGTATAATAAAGTTCTTGAACAACAAAACTAAAGAGGAGTTGAAGTATTCGCAAGTCAATTACATAACTACCACTGTAATGGATGCTAAAAGAGTCATTACAAAAAGGATATTGCTACAAAATATGGAAACTAAGTGACATGAGCTTATGAAGGAAATATCTACTTTTAAGAAGATTTTTTGTGATGTAGTCAAGCATGGATTACCATCATTCTGGAATGGAAATGGGGATTTGTATCCAATGAACAATTATCAAAAGTTATAATAAGATAGGAGGAATAGTGACAAGAAGTTTGGAAATCCTGATGGCACTTTGAAGGGGCAAGATGTAGTAGAATTGTTGGTAGGGTATTTTGAGTTGTTGCAAAATCTGAAAATGACTTTCAGGAAATTACCTCCCCCAGTTTATGATCAATACACTAATTTGGATGAGGAAGCAAGAAACTTGAATAATCATAAATATGTGATGGGAAAATATTCGAAAAGATTGTGTCAATTTGCTAAATTACCATTAGGAAGACAAGGCTAATTGAGTGGCACCCACCCAACTCCCTAAGGGAATATTTTACTGAGTATTTTTTCATGTACATTAAGTTTTACCTAAGTGATATTATGATACAGTTGAATGTATTAAGCATGAAGTTGTCCTAAGTGTTTTATGAAGTTGTAATAGGAATACCATGTATGTTTTAATGCATTGTTCTTCTGAATCCATCCATCCCATTTAAACTCCATATGTTTCATACATATGGGAATTGCAGGTGTGTTAATATTTGGGCGTTCATTTTCATCATGCCCCAGTTTCATGTTTTTTTAAGAATTTTTCCCTTTATACATTTTTTTGAATTTATAAACCAATTTTTAACCTTTATGCACAGTAGAGGGATTTTGGTTTTAAAATTCACAACTAAAGTACGAATATATCTAAAATGATCAAATACAAACTATACAACTTTTATCACTCAATTTGGAGGTCATATGATTCCTAGGCGTGCATTGTATAGTAATCTAGTTTTACCATCCATTGTACAAAAGGTCTTGAATTTGGGTTCCAGGTAGAATTCATTTTTCACTTGAAAATGCACTTAGGATGATATACATAGATTCATAATGTTATTAACTTCACCCCAAAACTAAGATCACTAAATTTGGAGCTATATATATAAGCATGGACATGCATTTCCATTAGGGAACTTTCTATTGATTTGGTCTCTATATTTACAAGGTAGATTTTGCCTCTTTTATACAACAACCACTTTTATGTTCGCAAACACAACACTAAATATGTAGACAAGTGTAAAATAATATAATACACCTTTAGGAAGTTGAATTACTCAAATTTCAAGTGTGTTAATACGCGGGCGTGCATTTTCACAATGCCCTGGTTTCATGCATTTTTAATCATTTTTCCCTTTATGCATTTTTTTGCATTTACAAAGCAGTTTTTAACCTTTATGAACAGTAGAGGTTTTTTGGATTCAAAATGAAAAAATAAAGTATGAATATATGTAAAATGATAAAATACAAACTCTGCAACTTTTATCACTCATTTTGGAGGTCATATGATTCTTATCCGTGCATTTTATATTAATCTAGTTTTTCCATCCATTTTACAAAAGATCTTGAATTTGGGTTTCAGGTAGAAGTATTTTTTTATTTGAAAATGCACTATGGATGATATAGATAGATTCAGAGTGTTATTAACTTCACCCCAAAACTTAGATCACTAAATTTGGAGCTATATAGAAGCATGGGCGTGCATTTCCATTAGGGAACTTTCTACTGATTTGGTCTCTCAATTTACAAGGTAGATTTTTCCTCTTTTACACAGCAGCCACTTTTATGTTTGCAAACACAAAACTAAATATGAAGACATGTGTAAAATAATCTAAGTCGCCCTAAGGAATTTGAATCACTCAAATTGCAGGTGTGTTAAGACCTGGGCATGCATGTTTCATCATGCCTCGGTTTCATGCATTTTTAAGAATTTTTCCTGTTATGATTTGTTTTTGCATTTACAGCAGAGTTATATTTTTAGACAACTTATTTGGTATATTTAACATTCATTTTAATATCTCATGCTTCTCATATTATAATGTAACATTTTAATATGTAATTCTTCTTATATTGTGGCAGGGTGATTGTGGGAAGGCAGCAACCTCAGAGCAGGTAAACGACTAACAATATCCATATCCATTTAAAGTGAATTTTATTATTGTTTTTATAATTGAATTAACTTGGTTTTTGGTTGATATATGTAGTTTTTGACACCTTATGTACTTGAAAATGTTGAAAAATATGAGCACATGTTTGAATTGGACCTAGTTGAGACAATTAAAAATGATTTGATAAAAAAAAAAACATTGAACTTACTCAGTTGTTTACGTGTCAACCAACGGAGGAGGTTGAAAAAAGATGTAGATTTTTTATGGAGGAAATAAAACGATTTATGGATGTAACACCCATGTTTTCCCCAATTTGTAAATATAATTATGTGGGCCAAAAGACTATGGAAAACTCAATATGTGTGAATGTTTGATTTTATGGACCTTTGTATAAAAGGTCAATGAATGTAAATTATATTATTTACTAGAAAATGGATAAGTGTTGCATGACTACTGGAAGGGGGGTGTGCTAAGAGAGACCACAAATTTTATGAAAGAGATGGTGAAGGGGACCAAGAATGGTTGTGTTAACCTCCACCAAACCAATACCTTACTGGATTTAATTTCTCAGGACCAGACCAATCCTCTGACCTAGGAATGAATTATAGTCAATTTGGTAGGTGGGAATACCTCCTCAAGAGTTAATGAGGGGATGGGGTAGAGCACCCATCTGTAAGGATTTCAAACCGAACCATGGACTGGGAATTTGAGCCACACACAATCTTGTTGAGAAGGAAAAGAAAGGAAGGTGTGGTGGGAAGAGGAATACATGTGAAGAGTGCAGAGATGAGAGACTAAGCTCTTGGGTTCAAGGTGTTGGACATAGTGTCATTAAATTGTTGTCATTGATGTCAAATAGTAGGACGGTATGCAGAGATTAAATCTCAAGAGGGTTAGTGAATGAAGATCAAATCTCAGAAGAGATGATGCGATGAAACTTAGAAGAGAAAGTGCATTGTAGAAACATGATCAGATCAAGTCAGGACTGTTGAATACGCAAGCACCAAATCAACGGCAAGGATGGATTGCAGAGAGAAAAAGGAGAATTAAAAATCATGTTATTCTTAATCCTGCAATCAGTCTAGACTGTCAGATTACAAGAGAAGGATCGTTGGAGGACTAGTCAACGATCAGATCAAATCAGGATCATTGATACGCAAGCGCTAGATCAACAGAAGGGATAGATTGCGAAGAACGAAAGGAGAATTAAACAACATGTTATTTCCAATCCCACAATTATTCTAAACTTTCAGATCTTATAGATTCAAAGATCGACAACTATGGTTGATCCACCAAGGGCAGGGATTGATTTCGAAGCATGAAGGGAGAATTAAACAACGTGCTAATTCCAATTCCGTAATTAGTCTAGATCGTCAATCAACACTCGCCAAATAGATCTACGATTGGCATCAATTCCACTACCAATGAGCAGTTTTCCATTGCGGAGCTCAACGATAGTTTTAAACATCATGCTAATTGGGACCTCGCAATCATCCCTAATCGATGATCTACTCTGGTACCATTCTCGATTGATGGATCAAGTTGAGTGGAAGGATAGGATAAGAAAGGAAAAAGGGTTGAGATTTTGAATACCCGAATTCTCGATAGTCGTTGGATCACTTTAAGTGGAAGGATAGGATAAGCAAGGCAAAAGGGTTGATATCTCGAATTCTTGATAGTCGTTAGATCACTTTAAGTGGAAGGATAGGATAAGAAAAGAAGAAGATTCATTGGATTTAAACCAAGGAAAAGCAGCATCGCAGACAGATCGAGTCATCGATATAAGATCATGATCAACGTACAACATTTATTTTAGGTTAAAAATTGTGAGGAGGTTACACTTCGGGGAATCTCACTTCGGAAGAACTGGGAAGTGGAGAAATCGAATTACCCGAAGTCTTGAAGGCCAAAGTTCCGAAGTCACTCTCAGTCGTCGATTTGAGATACATTTCGGGAGTTAGGATGACAGTTAGATCAAGGAGAATAATATGTGCCACATCGGGAGATCTACGTCAACAGACCACGTCATCAAGGACACATTCAGATAATGACAAGTGTCAAAATGAAATCAGAATTTCAGGTACGTGTAAATCATGAATCTGAGTGACATGTGGCAGCCACTCAGCCCATTCCATGTCATCAAGTGACGTAAGAAAGTTATGTCACTCTGGGAATTTTACTTCGGGAGTTTCACCACAAAGGAATGACCTAAGTCTTGAAGTCCCAAAGGCCAAAGTCCCGAAGTGGACATGATTCATCCGATCTGAAGAACACTTCAGGAGCGTTCTCGACTATTGATCAAGTATAGTGTAAGCATAGCGTAAGTGGAATAGTTGAAGTCCCAAAGTAAATGAGAATCATCCATCTAATAAGAGATTAAAAATGTGACCGTTGATTTTGATAAGTGATCAAGCACTCGTTTGGCTTAGCGCCTGGTCACGACCTGAGGTCATATGAAATAAAGAAACAAATGGAGAAAGAAGAAGAAACACTTAAATTAATAAGCATGTGGTCCTGCACGTATGGTCATATGTAAATGGTTTGAAGGAAGCGCCTCTACAATATTCGATTTCTACAACATTCACAGAGACAAAGGAAATTGATCCATACCTGTGATTGATTTATGAAAGTAGGGGGGATGCCAGGTTTAAATTTGAAGACCCGAAATAATGATCTTTGGTGGTCCCAAAGTTGTTGTAAATGGACAATTTAGTTGTAAATTGTGGCACAAGTCGACCCAATAACTTAAATAAGCTTTGAGAATAATCAAGTATAAATACAACCATGATTGGGTCACTTGAGAAATAAGCCTTGAGCATGGAAGAGGTGGATCTGCACCCGAGGTCGGTGATTTCCATAATGATGATTCTTTGACATAGAAAGGTGTGAATATCAGAGAGAAGATGAAGTGAAGAAGGTGTGAATATCAGAGAGAAGATGAAGTGAAGAAGGCGTGAATTTCATAGAGAAGATGAAGTGCGGTGATGAGAATTTGTGGTATACCTTTGATCATGAGATAGAGTTGGTTCAATAAATGGATCACTACTACTAGATTTGGTTGAACTACTATATGAACTCTAGTTGGGTAGACTTTGTTCTATCATCAAGGTGGGTCTTGCTTGAGAGTTGGTGCTCTCTTGAGAGTTAGTGCTCTCCTAGGAGTTGGTGCTCCTTACTTCAGTTGGTGCTGATACAAAATAGTTGGTGCTGGGAAAACCCCCATTAATATAGTCACATATATACATATAAATTATACAAAATATTATGCAAACATCTAGTATCTCGTGTGTTCATTGTGATTATGATTCGATTGTTATTAATGTGTAAAATTATGTTTTAATTGCTAACTTGAAAGAAGAAAAGTTATAAAAGTACACACACTAATTCACCCCCCCTCCCTCTTAGTTTGCTTGGTGTGTTCAACAATTGGTATCAGAGTGGGTTCCTTCAACACAGTTTAAACACTGGAAGGTAGATTCTGAAGAAATGGGTGGACAGATGGCTCTATCTGCAATTGAAGCTCCCTTATTTGATGGAACATATTATTCTTCATGGAGAGAAAATATGAAACAGTATTTGAAGTCAAAAGGATCTGAAGTTTGGAATTCAGTAGTAAGCAAGCCCTGGGACTTAACTAGCTCAAATAATATATCCAAGATTGCAGTACAAAGAAGAGTAAGAAAGAACAAATAAGTGGCATTGAAGATTCTTCTCAACGAATTATCAGATATCATCAAGGCAAGCATGGGACTATGCACATCCACCAAGGACTTATGGTTGAAGTTAGAAAAGATGTATCAAATCAAAAGAGAAGACACAGAAGAAATTCCTATCAATGATGAAGAGGAAGACTCGGCCATCAATAAAGGTAAAGACTCTCCACAATCCTCTAATTGCAATAATGTTGATATTGAATTCTCCCCTGCAAGTAAAGAAGAATATTCAGATACAATATAAGAATTTTATGTTAGCATTTATCCCATGGAAGAAGTAGAAGAAGAACTATCAAAGGCCAAACAAAAAGTTGATTGGGGTCTCTCTTAATACCACTATGACCATAATTATTCAGACTATAGCTATCTTCATGACTACACTAAATAATTTCTTGAAAAGAGTCAAAAGCATATCTTGGAAATAAAGGAAATTCTCAAAGACAATGAAAAGATAATATATGAGCAGTATAATCAATTAGAAGAAAAATAAGAGGAGATCGAGAAGTTGAAGAAAGAAATTAGTCAAGTAAAATAAAAGAAGAAGGAAGATGATGAGCTTAGCAATAAAAATCCTATCTTGGAAATAAAGGAAAAGCTCAAAGACAATGAAAAAAGCATATATGAGCAAAAGATTTCAGTTAGAAAACAAAGACAAAGAGATCAAAAGATTGAAAACTAAAGTTACTAATCTAATAGAAGAAAAGGCAGAAGAGATCAAAATATTGAAAACAGAAGTTACTAATCTAACAAAATAAAAGGAAGAAGAGATCAAAAGATTGAAAACCAAAGTTACTAATCTAACAGAAGAAAAGGAAGAGGAGATCGAGAGACTGAAAAATGGAATCAGTCAGGCAAAAGAAGAAAAGAAGGAAGATGATGAACTTAGCAGAAACCTTGCATATCTAAAAGAAATAAGAGAAATCAATGTAAATCTTAATATCCAACTTGAAGAAGCCAAAAGAAGAGAGGAGGTGGTGAGGAACCAGTTGAACAAAAAGGAATAATCATGTCATAAGCTGGAAGAAGAAATTGTGAATCTTAGAAATAAGGTTGAGAAGTCAAACACCCAAATAAAGTTCTTGAACATCTCCATGACCTTGGATGAGATCTTGGACAGTCGGAGATCACCAAATGACAAATCCATTCTTGGATACAACAAGGAAGAAAATAGTATTACTAATAAACCTGATGCAAGTCCTTCATTTGTAAAGGGTGAAGACAGATCTGATGTAGGTCTTTCATTTATAAAAAAGTGAAGGCAGATCTGATACAGGTCCTTCATTTGTAAAAGGAGAAAGCAGGTATGAAGCAGGTCCTTCAAGTTCAAAGAATGAAAGCAACACTACAATATTTAGAAGATCAGATCAAGGAAGACATCCATAAGCTACTCATACACCTCAAAGTAAGTTTATAAGAGAGACACCTTCATGGATGAATCAAAGGAGGTATGAGAGTGTTTTTAACGGTTATTGGTTTTATTATGATGAATATGGTCATAAAGCCTTGGATTGTAGGCACCATGGTAGAAAAAAAGTTGGTAGGTTCAAAAACAATATAAGATGTTGGAACTGCAATCTTGTTGGACATATTGCTACACATTGTTACACTATGAGATGCTACAATTGTGTTGGATATGGCCACAAATCCCATAACTGTTGGAACTCAAGAAAAAAGTCAATGAGAAATGATTCATACAATACGACAAAAAGAGTAAATGAAACATGGAATAAAAATGAAGTTGCAGTAATAAAAGATCAGAGAACAAAGTTCAAGAAACCAGGACATTCATAGATGTGGATAGCAAAGACTGAACAAGTGAACATGAGTGAAGTTAATTGTTGCAAAAAGAATAGCAGTCATGTGACAATCATAGTATAAACTTTCTCAGACGACTTTAGAGCAATGTACAGTAGAAAATTATCATGGATAGTGATGGATACATCTGGATAGAGATCGGTGAGAATCAATGGAAAGATCGAAGGGTCATTTGAAAAATATGAGCTACAATTACGCAGTGTTCCAGTAGGGCAGCAATATCCGCTACAGCATAATTATGATGTACAAAATGATATACATGACATCCTATAGAGATAACAAGAGGAGAGACCTTGTCGGAAAGAGATACCCTTTTAGAAACAAAGGGGGAGAACAGTCAGAGGTAGAGAGAGAAAAGTGACAGGGGGAGTCATTCAGTTAAGACAAGAAAAGGATGATAGTAGGAAGAGTTACCTGAGTTCATATTCTGGTCAGTAACATACAGGCAGACAAAGCTTTACCATAGGAGGAGAAATCCTTTGCCATTTATGTCAAAGGGGGAGAGTAACTTCAAAGGAGAGAAGCATCATCATAGGGGGAGATTGTGTATGAAGTTAGTGTGTTTCCATCAATGACAAAGGGGGAGATTGTTGGACATAGTGTCATTAAATTGTTTCATTGATGTCAAATAGTATTACGGTATGCAGATATTAAAGCTCAGGAGGGTTAGCGAATGAAGATCAAAGCTCAGAAGAGATGACGCAATGAAAATCAAAAGGGAAAGTGCATTGTAGAAACATGATCAGATCAAGTCAGGATCGTTGAATACACAAGCTCCAGATCAACGACAGGGATGGATTGTGGAGAGAAAAAGGATAATTAAAAATTGTGTTATTCCCAATCCCGTAATCAGTCTAGACCATCAGAATACAAGAGAAGGATCATTGGAGGAATAGTCAACAATCAAATCAAATCAGGATCGTTGATACGCAAGCACCATATCAATGGCAGGGATAGATTGTGGAGAGTGAAAGGATAATTAAACAATGTGTTATTCCCAATCCCACAATTATTCTAGACCGTCATATATTATAGATTCAAAGAGCAACAACTATGGTTGATCCACCAAACGATCATATTAAGTTGTGACTGTCGTATATGCAAGTGCAGATCAAGGGAAGGGATTGATTGCGGAGCACGAATGGAGAATTAAACAACACACTAATTCCAATCCTTCAATTAGTCTAGACCATCGATCCACACCCGCCAAATAGATCTACGATTAGCATCAGTTCCACTACCAACGAGCAGTTTTCCATTGTGGATCTCGACGATAGTTTTAAATGTTGTGCTAGTTGGGACCCTACAATCATCCCTTATCATTGATATACTCTGGGACCATTCTCGATCGATGGATCAATTCGAGTGGAAGGATAGGATAAGCAAGGCAAAAGGGCTGAGATTTCGAATACCCAAATTCTCGATAGTCGTTGGATCACTTTAAGTGGAAGGATAGGATAAGCAAGGAAAAAGGGCTGAGATCTCGAATACACGAATTCTCGATAGTCATTGGATCACTTTAAGTGGAAGGATAGGATAAGAAAAGAAGCAGAGTCGTTGGATTTAAACCAAGGCAAAGCAGCATCACAGACAGATTGAGTCATTAATCTAAGATCATGATCAACGAATAAGATTTATTTCAGGTTAAAAGTTGTGAGGAGGTTACGCTTCGGGGAATCTCACTTCGGAAGAACTGGGAAGTGGAGAAATCGAATTACCCGAAGTTTCGAAGTCACTCTCAGTTGTCGATCTGAGATACATTTTGGGAGTTAGTACGACCATTAAATCAAGGACAAGAATATGTGCCACATAGGGAGATCTACGTCAGCATACCACATCAGCAAGGGCATAGTTAGATAATGACAAGTGTCAAGATGAAATCAGGATTTTAGGTATGTATAAATCACAAATCTGAGTGACACGTGGAAGCAACTTGGCATGTGCCACGTCATCAAGTGACGTTAGAAAGTTACCTCACTTCGGGAATTTTACTTCGGGAGTTTCACCACCAACGAATGACCTAAGTCCTGAAGTCTCGAAGGCCGAAGTCTCGAAGTGGACATGAGTCGTCCGATCTGAGGAACACTTTGGGAGCGTTCTCGATTGTTGATCAACTATAGTGGAAGGATAGCGTAAGTGGAATAGCTGAAGTCCCGAAGTAAATGAGAATCGTCCATCTAATCGGAGATTAAAAACATGATCATTGATTTTGATAAGTGATCAAGCACTCGCTTGGCTTGGTGCCTGGTCACCACCTAAGGTCATATGAAATAAAGAAAAAAAAGGGCAAAATAAGAAGCAACGCTTAAATTAATAACCATGTGGTCCTTTTGATTTCTGCAACATTCACAGAGACAAAGGAAATCGATCCATACCTGTGATCGATTTATGAAAGTAGGGGGGATGCCAGGTTTAAAGTTGAAGACCCGGAATGATGATCTCTGGTGGTCCCAAAGTTGTTGTAAATGGACAAGTTAGTTGTAACTTGTGGCACAAGTCAGCCCAATAACTTAAACAATATTTGAGCATAAACAAGTATAAATACAACCATGATTGGTTCACTTGAGAAATAATCCTTGAGCATGGAAGAGGTGGATCTGCACCTGAGGTTGGTGATTTCCATAATGATGACTCTTTGACAGAGAAACGTGTGAATATCAGAGAGAAGATGAAGTGAATAAGGCACAAATTTCTGAGAGAAGATGAAGTGTGGTGATGAGCATTTGTGGTATACCTATGATCATGAGATAGAGTTGATTCAATAAAGGGATCATTGCTACTAGAGTTGGTTTAACTATTATATGAACTCTAGTTGTGGTAGATTTTGTTCTATCAGCAAGTTGGGTCTTGTGGCAAGTTGAGTCTTGCTTGAAATTTGGTGCTCTATTGAGAGTTGGTGCTCTCCTAAGAATTGGTGCTCCTTAATTCAGTTGGTGCTAATGCAAAATAGTTGGTGTTGGGAAAACCCCCATTACTATAGTCACATATATACATATAAATTATACAAAATCTTGTACAAACATATGGTATCTCTTGTGTTCATTGTGATTATGATTTGATTGTTCTTAATGTGTACAATTATGTTTTAACTTCTAACTTGCAAGAAGAAAAGTTATAAAATTCCACACACTAATTCACCCCCCCTCTTAGTGTGGTTGGTGCATTCAACACAAGGAATAACTAATAAATGAGCGTGTTCTAGTTGCAGGAAATGGCTAGCAGGGTTATGATACAAGATGATAAACGAGGTTGTTGAGGGACTGAGGAAGTACTCAGGTGGTCCTCCTTTCTTGGTATAATAAAAATTGTTGCCAAGATCCTACGGGAGGAGGAGAGTAATCTTCATCCCTACTGTCGCTAAGCTAGGATAGAGGATTAAATCTCAAAGCATCATGGTCTAGCTTGGGGGTGGCCAATGGTAAATCCATTAGGAGTGACTCAGCCTATGGTTGGGTGGAAACGAGCACCCCTTTCAGTAGTCGCTTCACGTTATCTGGTTCTGATAAGTGTTTTCATACTCTATGAATTGAATTAGGAATAATGGATGAAGACATGTATTTATACATCTATAAATGGTTTATGTATTGAAATGATTAAGTTATTTGTATGTGTTTGTCTCCTTGATAACTTATGATGATGATTCATTGTCTATGCGCCCCAACCTAGTCTTCAAGGTTCCTTGGTACATAATCCTATAAGACAACCGAGATAGAGATATTGTGTCAATTTGAACCTGTCCGTCTGAAGAGGATACTTCTTTCATACTCCTTGTTGTGCGACTGGGATATCATGCCCAAACCCTTAATAGTATCATTGATGAAGCTCGGGAAGGATAGCGAGATTTAATTCTCGAAAGGGAATTCCCTTCCGTCTAGAAGATGAATGGACAAGATCTATTCGGGAGAACCCATGTGACCCACACCTAGGAACCTTAGGCTAAGACTAAGGGAGCTAAGTCTTTCTGGCTTCGAAACTCCAGAAGTCTGGGACTTCGGAGTATTTTCGGCCCTCATAGTCATAAACTGGCCAAAGGTGACCAAGAGTTATGGTTACCCATAAGGTTGACTGGCGTTAGGTGGTTCCCCAGGTGGTTAGGTGAACCTATCTTACCAACTAAACCGGGATCCAGAACCTCGAAGGTCGGAGCTGCGAAGAACCCAGAACCATAGATCAAGGGATCCTTCAGGTTCTTTCCTAGTCGTCAATATATCGGGAACGTGTGCCGCTAGCTCCTTTAGTTCAGAGATTGGGAACTTCAGGAGAAAAGAGGATTTGGCATCACAAAACTCTCAAACGTCGAATCCCTTAGGTAACAAGAATCGTAGATCTATAAATCTACGTGGTAAGATCTCGATCGTGAGATCTGAGGAATGTTAGAAGGTTGTTAGTCCAGGGTGATGTGGTGCAGTGGCATCACCCAAGGTGATGTAGACCCTAGCTTGATGTACCACATGTCACCCAGACTCATGTGTACAACATACCCTATAGACCCTTTGGAACGTGAGACGTTTCATCCTGGATGAGGACACGTGTCGCCCCTAACCCTTCTATGTGCCAACCCCTGGTACGTGCCCACCTAGCCCAAGTGGTTGGTGAAGTGATCAAAACTCTGGGAGTCCCTCCTAGCCATTGATGCTGGGAGACACTTGGCATCAGATCATGTACTCCGAAGGGGAGTCACTCTGAAGGAATTGAATCTTGGTGCTTAGGAAATCCTCGAAGGTCAGAGTTCACCTAAGTTGTCAATCTCAGAGGACAGGTGTCAGGAGATCTAACACTCCGAAAGGATTTCCCTTCGGAGGTTTGCATTTGTGAGTTCTTTGGAATTCTTCGAAGTGTAGAGTCCTGGAGTAAGCATGGTTCATTGATCTTCAAAGAAAACGGGGACCTTTGATTTCCATAAGCATACCTGAAATCCATTGATTCAGTAGTTCGGAAGATCTATGGTGTCATAGGTTGAAAACGTCCGGAGCCCAAAGCTCTGAAGCACTGAAATAGGCGCATGTTTTCCTGGCGTCTGGTCATATCTCGCAGTCATATGGGATTGTAGCCAGAGGGAAGAGGCTAGGCTGGGAATTAAAATCAAAAGGCTGAATGCCGAAATTCCCCATTAGCCTGTGAGTAGTAGCCGTTAGAAAGCTACGGGCAAGTAGAAGATAATGAATCATCTTGGAGAGATGATTCAAGATGCGTTATTTAAGGAAAAATGAATTTATGATGCCCCACGCCTTAAAAGAATATTAAGGATTCAGGTGTGTTACAATGATAAGAGACATCTTTTAAAAAGGTTATTTATCACATAAGTCCATTTATGAATTTTGTTTTTCTACTTTTATATGATCTGAATAAAGTGTGTTTTCTTTTTATAGGAATTATTCAGAAAACTTCAACATCCTGCTCCTAAGGATGGTGTCGGTAGCAACGATTCTAAAACGCCACAATGTCCTACCATGATCCACATACTCGTGAGGCTCTTTGGCTCTCCGCCTATGGCTAACAGCCCCGTGATTGAGACGATTGAACCTTATGGGGCCCATGACACACCGTCGACGCAGTGCATGCCAAACCAAGCACTTGATGGTGGTCGAGATGAGGCAATTGGTGATTCTACATATTTTTTTCCTGGATTATCATGTGTCACCAGCAAGGGAACACTTCCACTTACCTTTTTGGTGGATGAGAACAATGTTCCGATTAAGATACAAAAAATCCCAGGTATTTATTAATGTCTTAATTATTTTGTATTATCTAATTGAAACATACATCTCTACGGTTATTTTAAATTAACAATCATATTGTTCTATAGGAAATAACACCTTTTTTAAGCATATGAATGACAATCCCTTAGATATTTTTGGGCCCACCATACAGACACGATGCAATGCTCAGAATATCAGATTGAAGAAGGAACTTATTGACAAATTGGTCGGCATGTTCAGTGATTCCTTCAACAAAATTGGAGTCACCTCATTGGCTGGAACATATATGAAATATGTGAGGCACCAATATAGGGTTCATTTGCAAACAAACCCTAGGTATGAGCATCCTCCGATGATTCCTGAGGTCGAATGCAAGAATCTATTAGAGGATGCAAAGGAGAAGACAATGAGAAAAGAAGGAAAGACGCCACTTGGACCAGGAAGGTATATCATATTTTGAATTTATTATGCCAAATTTTTCTAAGTTCTGCATAAAATTTGCGATATACAACCTATTGGAAACTTTTTCTACGCTCCTAGAAACATCAAAAGCAACCAAGGCTAGACTAGAAAAACACGGGCAGCACAAATTTAGCTAGGGTGGTTACATGAAACTAAAAGAATGAATAATAAGTACCAAATAATAAAACCATACCATTCCTATCATCATCCAACTTTTATTTAATTGGATCCAATAAGCCAAATTTGAGATATTTTGCAATGCAAGGGGCTCAATTCAAAACTACGACCACAGAAGAAGACCTCCAACTCGGTTTCAAGTGTGGCTTTCAAGTTGTGGTTGAACGCTGACAAAGAATGGGGAAAACACAATCTTCCCCTTTGAACGACATCGTAAGTAAAATCAACTGAATTTAATTGTTCATTACTTGTAAAATCTATTCACGATTGATTTCACCCATAAATGAATGTTCCTTTCTATTTTAAGCAAGAGAGAAACAACAATAATGAGGCCAATAGTGGATAGCAGCCCAATGATAGTGGAGTGAAGTCTGATGATGGTGGTGTGAAACCCATCCATGATGGTGGAGTGTAGCCTGATGGTGGTGTGCAGCCCGGCCATGACAATGGAGTGCAGCCTAATGATGGTGGTGTGCAGCCCATCCATGAAAATGGAGTGCATCCCGATGATGGTGGTGTGCATCTCGACCAACATGGTATTATGGATATAAAATCAGAAGTATGGATTAATAAAAATATTAATATTTACTTGCAGATAGTGTACTTATAAATTTTCTTGTTTTGATGGTAGAGCATGTATATGAGAATGCTTGGTGAGAGCAGGAACACATGGTAGTCAAACCAATGGTCTTGACTAGTCAACCTGGTAAACAACATTGTAATGATATTTGCATTAATGAACTACTTATGTGAACAATGACTAACCATGTAATTTAATCCTTTTTGTTATTGTAGTTGAGGTCCCTCAGTAGCAGCTTGCACATTGTGGAGAGTACCCTACTATACGTATAACACGTCTAATCATTCCTATTGAATCGGCACCAACAAAGGGCCCAACAACTGAAGTGGATCAAGACATGGATGAGCTAATCAAGATATTTTTGAAAACTAAAAAATAAAATAAGAAGTGATTGTATATATTATGAGAAACGTGTATAATGGAATCATATTTTGACGATAAAATATATTAATATATACTATCTGTTGCTACCTTCTTATGGATTGTGTTTTGCTACTTTCTATGCATGAATCGTACTATGCTACTTTCAATTATTTTCCAGTATATAGATTGGGTATGGGGAATTGAGAGTGATGTGGGAGGGAGGGGCCAAATGAGCTTCCATCTTCACATGGTTGGCCTTGTTCAGTACAGAATAAATTATTCTTTAAACCAAGAGAAGCTCATTCATGTACTCCACTTTACTCTTTAGAGAGTCTTGCACATGTTGATATGTCTGTTTATTTATTAAAATATATTAAGTCATATAACTTGTTATTCTCTGATGATTTCTGCAGGTATTCTTAAGGACAAGGTTTGAGTTAGATTTTCTCTAGATGTGAGGGTTGTTCACTTCCTACTAAAAGGATCTCCAAATTTTATTACCTTGTGTCTTTGTTTTTTGTTTCTATCTAATTTATTATGTCTTATTTACTAATAAAATCCACACTATCACAATGGGTTGCAATGAAATCTCATTACGGGCATAAGGATGACCAACTAGTTGGCAGAGTTGCCACATATTTTCCAACATGCCTGTGAGCATAGTTGTAGATCACCCCAAGGTCTTGTGGGTAGAGTTGTAACATCTACAACTCCGCCCATAGGCCTATGTGAAAAGTTGCAACATCTCTTCCCATCATCTACATTTTGTTGAACCTTCTCCCTATGTCCGATGCAATTTGATTTTTTTTTTTTTTTTTTATTATATCTACGTTGAAACTCCAACACTCGTTTTGTCACATACCATTTAGAAATTGAATATCTCATGCGTCGGAACGTCGACGTAAGTTGTCAATAATTGCATTGTGCATCCACTGAATTCATTGCGCCATATCGTTGGATCCACAGAGGATTGGGCATGATCTATCGTCATTACGTCGACGTGGGCCGTGGGCCATAAAGTCACAATTTTGATGGCATGAGTGTTGGATTTCCTATGGTAATTACGCGCTGCTAAGTCACAGTAACGACATCCACCATCGGTGAAATGATGGATGGTTTTCCAGTGATGGTTTCATAGAATATTCCATGTGGCATGAAAATTCATCGACATGTCGGCAATGAGGTTATTGTCAGACGTGCGATGCTAAAGCGCGACAAACATCTCTTTCGTACAAACCTTTCCACAAATTCCACGTGGCAGTTTCATGTGTCATAATGTCAACGGAGTATTCAAATGTCACTAGTATGATGAAAGTGGTTCGACTAATAACTGGAATTCAGGTTTGTCAAAATACAGATGGGAAACCGTCGGATGGGCATCGGAACAATGTTGAAAAATGGGTCAAATGTACTAGTGTAAACAGGTTGTCAAAACTTAAATGTCTCATTCTATTATGCCATAACCAGATTTCATTTGTCTTTCCCACACAACATACTTCTCTTCCAATTTTATTTAGAATGTATACATTATTTGGAGTTATGATTGTTGTTGCTACCAATCTGCTAGTATTTTATTTGTTTATTATACATTCTTGAGAGTTAAAAAGAAGTGTGTGTCCCTAGTCACACAATTGGCTAACTCTTATAAGGTCATTCTTTAAATATTCAACAAGTAGAACATTTTATACAATGGAATTATGACTTCCAAGGCTGACTTTACCTTTCCCAATTGTTTTGGCAGATTTATTGTCTCCAAATGAGTCACTTCCTCCCTTCTTTTTTTTCATCTTAAGGAATTTTCTTTGATCACCAATCATATGCTTTGAACTTCCATTGTCTATGTACCAATAGCTTTCTTTGTCTTGATCATGCATTGCTAAATCACATTCTTCCTAAGAGAACTTCTATTCTTTCTTCCTCCATACTTTGGTGGTATTGCTAACAATAGTATGTTTTTCAATAGGGGCATGTGTCCAACTTTTGCAATTCTAATATTTATGGCCAAAACCATGGCATTTATAACATTCAAGATCATAGGTAAACAATGGAGCAAATGAATTCATGTTTTTGTTGTCAGCAATATTTTTTACTTTGTTGTTCTCATAGTTATTTCTTGGAGAATTGTACATACCTCTATTTATTTTTTGATAATGCCTTGGATATGCTCTATAGTCTATTGTCTTATGTCCAAAATTGTTACATGAAAAAAAATTACCAGGAAAGAGATATTCATACCTATTCACAGTAGGTCTTTTTGGTTTCATATTTATGAATTCATTCTCCCTGTGAAGGAAAATAAGCTCCTATTGGTAATAGTTTTCTTCATTGGTGCTCTCATCGTGTTTGATGGGATTTTTCTGGGCCGCAACATAGCTCTTGGGTTCTTCTTTGGATTTTTGCAATGTGGTGTTGGGATTCTAACCTAGTCCAGTTTTGTCAAAAGGTGATATTTTGTTATTAAGCATATTGTCTAGCATCATGGAACTTCTCTCAAATTTTAGACTGGTGTTCAGATCCGCTATAATTATATCAATTTCCTTTCTTAGGGAAGCATTTTCCTTCTCAAGTCTTTCACAATCTTCTTCTTTTCTCTGCATTTGATCTCTTATTTCTTATTCAATTTCCTTTTGTTCTTCTAATTGAGATTCCATATCAGATTTCTATGATAATTCTTCCTTCAACTGTCTATTATTCCTTCTGAGTATTTTTATTTCATCTAGAGCATAGATTAATTCTCCTTCAAGATCAACATCCACATCATCATTTTTCCCAATTTATGGGATGCAATTATTGTCTTCATTTTCATTTGAATCTATTTCTAGGGCCATGAAGAAAACATCTTCTTCAATCTCTTCATCACTTTCAAAAGATGAACAGTTCTTCTCTTTGGAATAAATATTCTTCTTTTGTTTCTGGAATTATTTGTTCTTTTGAGTTTTATTCTTTCTTCTTTCATTAGGGTTAAAATCATCTTTATATTTATAGTCCATGTTCTTGTTATGAGGACATTTGGCATCAAAGTGTTCTACTTCACCAAAATTAAAACATTTGAAAGGAAGCTTACCTTTTTCTTTTCCAGTTCCTCTCTGGAGATTTCTTACAAAGTTGGCTTCCTCTACATTAGAATCATCATTGGAGTTGTCTCTTGATCTTTATTTTCTTATGTTGGTATTCTTTGAGGCTTTGAATGTTTCTTCTCTTTTAGATATGTTTTCTTGTCCTATTCATATCTCATGGTTTGTAATAATTCCATGCAATTCATCCATTGTTAATTTGTCCAAATCTTTTTTATCTTCAAGAGATGATATCTTAGGATTGAATCTCATTGGAAGTGACTTGAGTACTTTTTGCACAATAAATTTTTCATCGATTGTTTCACCTAAGCCTCTGATGATGTTTACAGTTCCATCCACATGAATAAATTATGTTGCAATGTTTTCTTCTTGATCCATCTTCAGACTTTCAAATTGATTCCTATGAGTTTGTATTTTTTCTTGCTTGACTTTATCATCTCCTTCATAAGTGTTTTTTCAGTTTGTCCCACATATCCTTTTCTGATTTGAAATGCATAACTTCAGTGAATTATGATTTTGATAATCCTTCTGGAATTGCATTCATGAATTTTGAATTATTGTAACTGAGCTTCTTTGCACCTATATCAAAAAGTGTATTTGTTGGAGTTTCATAACCATTCTTGATTGATTCCCATAAATCATATCATAGTGAGTGCAGATACACTCTCATTCTGATGCTCTAGAAGGCATAATTTGTTCCATCAAAGTATGGAGATTTGCTTAAGGACAAATTCTCCTCTTTTTCCATGTGAATTGTTGGGGTCTACCTTCCGGTGGTTAGACCGTTGCTGAAGGAACTGGCTCTGAAACCAATTGTTGAAATATTTAATAGTACTAAGAGGGGGGGTGAATAAGTACCAGACAAATTAATTTCCTTTTCTTCTAAAGACTACTTCAAACACTTTTATATTTTAATTGCAGAAAATCTTATCATAAGTAAACTGAAAAAATATCACAGTATTAATTAACACCAGATTGGGAGAAAAACACTTGAAAATATTTCACCAAGAAATATTAATTCATTTGTAAACAATTGTTTGTGAGGACACCAATCCACTATAGGCACCAACCTACAAATAGATGAGGACACCAATCTTCTTGAGCACCAACTCAATACCTTTAGGCACCAACCTAAAAATGGATGAGGACACCAATTCAATATCAAATTTCTCCTTCTCATTCTTATATGTACCATGTGATTGACCCAAAAATACTACATGCACAAGGTCGACTCCAAATTTTCATTAAAAATGGATATCCCCAAATTCTTTCCTTGTTCTACGTATGGGCTCTCTTACTATTCACATCATAAATAACATCACTCAGCATCCGTTGGATCAATCTCTAGGAGTAATCTCATCCATTGATCTTGTTCTTTCCATATAATACAACTACAACAAATGATGACCATTTGATCATTATTGGATAGATCACAACCATCAGATCTGGTCTTAGTTCACCAATACAGCCATGAAACTCTACAGTCATACGATCTGGGTCTTCAATCATTTACCAGCATCGATCTGTATCCAATGGGACCACCAAGGTCACCACGGCATCGTACTCGTGGATCTTTTACTTTGTAGCCATACTTCTATTTGGGTTGATCTTCGAGCTTTGGCATGATGTATGTTTTGGGTCTCGCTAATGACATGGCACTGAACTCATCCCATATATGTGGACCATTCACCATTTACATGCGTCACTAATGTGGCATTGATGAGGCATAACTCACAGGTTCATCAGGCCATCAATATTGGCGTTGGCTAATATGTTGATGTGGCTTCCACATGGGCTGCTTACGTGGACCTTCTTATGTGGACTTAACTTACGCATACCTATTACAGAAATATTCCCCTGAAAATAGGTGAAATTTCCCTTGGATTATATACCCCTAATAATAAGACAGAAAAACACAAGTGTGCACTAACATCCCTTTGAATTTAGTTTAACTAATGAGAAAGAGAGAGAGGGAGAAAAGGTGTGATGCACCTAGTTTCAAAGTTTGTCCTCATTGCTTCCAATCCAAGCTTGATCTCCAAAGTCCTTAGCGCAAATTGATACATGAAATGTAATAGACAAAAAAGAGAAACAAAGAACTCCTACTCTACAAGATTAGATCAAACAAATTCATCTACAAAGATTGAAGGAACAATAGACAAGCACATGCAAGAATACACAATCTTCAAGGAAATAGACCAAGTATATTAAAATGAGAACCCAAAGAGAATACTTACAAACATGGATTATGATGCAGCACTTATCCAATCACTCCTTGTCTAGACCCTTGCATGAATCCCAAGATGATAAATTTGATATATCTGTCTGTCCTTTTCTTCACCTTGGAATGGCCTCCTTTTATAGGCTTGGGAGGATCAACCACCATGAGTATAATTGTGGATTAGTTGAGCATATGAAACCTTTATTTTAGGATTTGATCCTATGATAGTTCCATAGGATATAGTTTTATCCAAACCAACCTCATCTCCAAGAGATGGCCTTCAGAAAGAGGCAGGATTCTCCAAATTTTCCCCTAACCAAAATCAGTGCTCCCCTATAGTTAGAGACAAAGTATTGATCCTATATCATTTCTCCCTAAATAAGGTAAAGGGGGCATTGGTATATGGGGTATCACTCCCCTATCATGGCCATGGGGGCGCTACCTTTCAAAAATGCCCAAAAAATGCTCGATTTTTCAAGTAAAAAGTGTGTTTTGGCCTTGAAATGATGGGTTTCTTCCTCCAATATGACTTAGGGATCATGGAAAATGTTATTTGATGGTTTCAAGGGGTTTAAAAACATATAACACATATAAAAGTGCATGTGACACTTATTAAGGTGCATACGACACTTTACGACTCTTGCGACACTTGTGAAGGTGCATACGACACTTTTACGACACTTGCGACACTTAGGGTGAGATACTTAAGTGTGGAATTTTGATGTGTAACAGATTTCCCCTTAAAGTGTGAGGTAAAAAGAGAAACAGATGGCCAAAAAACTTTATAATTCTTCAATGCAAGGGTGTGGAGTTGGATAACTTGGCAAAAGTTGCAAACAATCATCAAACAATATCAAAATATGTTTCATTTCTAAGGCAGACATACCTATGCTCGTAATACGAGATGAATCAAAGTACGGTTTCCAACTAATATACTGCATATCCATGAAAAATATTGACTAAGGATATGGCCACCAGAGATACAATGTGGATCCATACCTTCATGACATGAACTGATCGTAGCCACGAAAAATACAAAGTGGAGCTACGAGATGATAAAACATAGCCATGGACCAATACAATGTGGATCTATGTGACAGTATATATATTTGCATGCTCAAATGATCTCCTTCTAGGCAAAGAAAATAACAGAGTGAACGCTCAACCCATGGTATTCGTCCCAATCCCAATGTGGTATGAATCTATCCATGTGAATAGATGATTTGATGGTGAACATGGTAGAAACCACTTGATTATTGATCATTGAGGTAAATCATTAACAAGTGCAGGGGAAATCATCAATGATGTCAATGAGTCCCAAGGTACCCTATTACATTCCAACGAATATGAATAAATGAGATGAGGTCAAACATTCATGGAATCATCCAATCAGATGTCAATGATGTAAACCTACTATCGAAAGAGAGGAGGCTTGTCATTCAGGCATGCAGGTCCCAAGGTACTAACTAGTTTCTAAGTATAATTCTCGGATTATGTGTTGAATTCGACAGGAAAATACTCGTCAACGGAGGGCCTTGATGTATCCCCCATCATCAACATGAAACTGACACAGGAAAGTGATGTAATATGGTGAATTGAATCAGTACAAACTGACCTAGGAAATGGAAACTGGCAATACTGCAGATGGATGGCTTGAAGTGAAACTTCCCTTAAACATGATGAGGCACGAAAACTAACTTGGCAGCATTGACTTGACGAGTACCAAGAATGTAATGTGACGACAATAAGAGCACTCTCTGACTGGACAAAAAAGTATGGCGACACATGGAATTGGTATGAATCAAAGACAAGCAGATTACCCAACTATAAGATGAGACGAAAACAGATGCCATGTTCAAGGGCGACAATAGATTCCATAAAGGATTCCCAAAAACTTGACCCACTTCCTTCAATTTTTCCTCTACCCAGACAGATGATTACCTCTTTTTAATTTAATGAGCTCAATGAGGGTAACACATGCTCGATATAACTCACCTTCGGTAAGTTCATCTTCCTTTATTTAATGAACTAGAAGAAGTAAGGGTTCATTGCCATATGGGTCATTCAATGTGTAGTTTAGCGAGTCTAGAGAAGGAAAGATCGATGGTTTTTCATGTTTAGAGAGTCTGAAAGGAAATTAAAGGCAACTCCAGGGTTGTCCTTTTTCATAATTTTAGTCTCTGAGGTCTTAAAAAGAGATAAACTATTACTCTGTATACGCCCTTTCAAACCTTTTAACGAGTGTGAAAGGAAGAAATATCACTCGGAAATATTTTCATGTTTAGAAAGTCTGAAAAGTGATTAAAGAAAACTCCAGGGGGTTCCTTTTTCGTATAACCTTTACGAGTCCAAAAAAGTAATAAAATTATACTCGGTCACATTCTCATGTATTTATGAACACAAGAAAGAACAAAGACTAAGCTCAAAATTGGTTTCATTTTTACACAAGATTGAAACAAAATTAAACTATGCTTGTAATTTCCCAACGTAATTTCCAAAGGTTTTTTTAGGGATACCCATGGATGGTTGATACTCTTCCCCCAAATTGAAAATCTAGCGGATTAACTCCATAATAATAATCAAAGGCTGGAGACATGTCCCCCCAAGCTTTGTTTCATTTGTCGACGCTTATATTGTCATCAGTTTTTGTATCGGATGAGGAAAAAGGGTCAACTGAAAAAGGAAGATGAAAGGAAGGTTCAAATATGAGACCTAAAGAAAGACTCAAATTGACCTCTACGAGATCTAGCTAAAGACTAGACTCGATATCTACGATATCTAGTGAAAATACTCGACTTGATAGGAGAGGTTATTTTTTAACGATCTTGCTACAGAGAGGAAAACTATGCTCATAGATTTTGTTTCATTTTTTTAACAAGCTTGCCACAAAGAAGAAAAACTATGCTCAAAACCTTTGTTTCATTTTTTAACGAGTTTTCCATAGAGAAGCAAAACTATGCTCATGGCTTATGTTTCATTTTTTTAACGAGCTTTCCACAAAGAAGAAAAACTATGCTCAAGACCATTGTTTCATTTTTTAACAAGCTTTCCACATAGAAGCAAAACTATCCTCAAAACCTCTATTTCATTTTTTAACGAGCTTGCCACACAGAAGAAAAACTATGCTCAAAACCTCTCCTTGATCATGGCTTCCAAGAGGACAATTCTTTGGAAGGAATACATGTCAAGGGACAAATGTTAGCCATGGCTTTCAGGAGATCCTCCCTAGATGGAAGAAAAAAACTCCGGAAGGAATACATGTTGACGGCCTTGATAAGGGTAGGGAGATATGGCTCTAATGTCCCTATCGAAGAGATGGTCATGTAAACTACCATATCTAAGTCAGGAAAAGGGAGATATTCCCTCTCGTGCAGAGTTGAACGCATGGGGCAGAACCTTATATAATTGACTTGCAACGGGGAGGACATCGCTGGCATGTATAGACCGTTCAAGGAAGGTGGATGGTTGACCATAATATGAGGGTCAATGAATGAAAGCTAGTCGATCGTTACTATGTTTACATTGTGAGGGAAACATATCACTCGAAAGAGAGTGGACACAAAATCTCTCATAACGTAGACATAGTCTCGCTCGAGGAATAGGATAAAGTACAAAGGGTCGTGAACTACCATCACATCGACATAGACCATTTTTCCTCCCAAGGTAACCAGAAACTGAGGAAGGATCCTTAAAGGTTGACTAACTCTTTTGTGAAATGTCAACAGATTATGAGTCACGGGTGCAAGTTGCGGGGAACCAAAATCTTTCCAAGCATTCGCGGATAAGATGCTAACAAAAGCACCTTCATTTATTATAGTGTTAGGTATATTCCTATCAAAAACCTACATGGTGATTTGGAAAGGAATGTAAGAAGGAAGATGAGGTTATGTCAAATGATTCCAATTAAGATAAATCATTTGATTTCTTGAAGGGGGTGCCATCAATATGGGCAGAGTACCCCCTTGTCTGGGTGAATCTGTATTAACGATGTAGACCTGAGTGACATCCTCACTCTTTGAATGAGGAGTGGGATTGACCGATGATGGAACTGTATCAATCACTTTGGTTTCACTCTTCAAGGGAGGAGTGGGATCAATCAATGAAGAAACTGGATCAACCACTTTAGCACTCTTCAGATGAAGAGTGGGGCTGATAGATGACAGAACTAGATCAGTCACTTGGGTTTCACTTTTTAGATGAAGATTTAGGTTGATTGATGATGGAACTAGATCAGCTACTTGGGTTAGTGGTTCAACCGAGGATGAAACTAGATTGACCACCTGATCAACCGAACTGACTGGGGATGGAACCAGATTGACCAGTCCATCAACTAATGACGGTTTGGGAGATATTGTATCATGATAACTAGTTGGAAGTTGAATATTTTCCAAAATATAAGAAGCCTCATCCATATGAGGGAAAAGGTGAGAGTAATGATCACCTTCGCATAACATACAAGAAAATTTGATATTTCTATTATTCTTACCAACCTTAACATCACTAGTTGATCGGGTGTCACTAGCATGTTCAGCAGGAGCTAATGACTTGGAAGACCACATTTCTAAGACCTTGGGGAGACCATGGAAATCCCTCAGAAAGTTTTCACCCTTACAAAGCTTGCAAGGGAATTTGTGTTTAGGATTCTTCATTTTAGACTTGTCGACTTTATCAACACTCCCCGTACAATTAACAATAGTTGGTTGCTCGGATCCAACATGACCTGGTGCAGTTGGAGGCTTGGTCTCTTTATAATTCTTCTTCTTCTTCCCCTTTTGTTTCTTCTTCTTCTTATCAACCTGGCTACCTTCTTTAGAGCTTTCACTAGGCAAAGAAGGAGAAATGGAGGGAGACCTAACGGGTGAAGACAGAGAAATGTCGACATGAGGTTGATTTGTGGGTGGTGTGCTTAAATCCGAAGCATTAGGTGCATTCGAAGAACTCAGAAAAGTCGAGATCACCGGAGTGGGGAACAACCAAACCGATAACCCGATGGTGAGTCCTGGAAGACTCAGTGTGGCAATGCACGGAGGACCAACATTTCCAAAAGAAGTAAATGCAAAAGGTTCCTTGGGAAAAAGGGTTCCTTCGTTGGTACTCCCACGAATTGATGCCATTGACACTAACTCAACCTAAGGTCCACTAAGGAAAACAAATAGGTCCACTAAGGAAAACAAATAGCACACACTACACATCTAAGAAGAAAACAATCAAACGAACCTTCCCACAATGAAACCACTAGTTGGTGATGAAGTCCAACATCACAAGATCAATATAGGAAGGGGTTGGGATAGAGCAGGTGGATCAGTTACGTTGATGACCTGCTTAACGGAATTATGCCTTGGTGAAAGTTCCACACAGTTTTACCTGTGGGTGTACCCTCCAAGGAGCCCAAATGAGTTTGAACAATGTCTGACCCATGTACAGCGAAGACTCCCCTTCACCGTCACCTTATGTATCAACCCTATAGATATAGGCCACTAAGGTTACCAACTTGAAGTCAACCTTTGGGCGAGTATAGTTGACATTCGGGAAGGAACGTATGGGAAAGATAACAAGTTTGAAATTCTTCAAGAGAACTAAAGACAAGTGGATCAGAATACTACATAGAACCCTGAACAGATTCGGGATTCACAAAGCTCTAAGACCAAATGAAACTAGTCATTTCTCATAAAGAACCCCCAATATATGATCTTTCTGCTACGTGGGTTAAGCTTCAGAGGGGAAATATATGCTTCCCTCCCACACATGACCTCGTGTTTAACCCATGTGTGAGTGGCGGATCCCGACTATGCTTATATGAACAATTGGATTTACCACTCCCTAGCACAAGATTCTATGTTTGTCTGATGGATTTGGAAAGTTTTCCTCACAACCTATTCCAAATCCATACACTTTAAGCTAATGTAGGTTTCCTACCAGATAATATAAAAGTGTTCGATCAATTTTATAAGTGCTTCATTTTAGGGTTGTTGTTTCCAGGGTGTGAAAGTGAAACTTATGATGTTTTAGACTCAACTCCAAAAGAATGCAAAATAATGAGATGCAAATATTTTTGTTTAATGAATACTACATACGAGATGGAGAAGAGGTTCAACCTTATTCAACAAAAACACCCAATTCCCAAACACAACTATCTTCTTTATTTGATTTTAAAAGAAATAAAATGAAAATATTTTAATGCTTCACTACTTTCAATAAAAATGAAAGAGTCGGATGAAGATACAAAAGACACGAAGAAAAAATATTTCAAATAAAGAATGCACTCAAAGGATAATGAGAACTGAAAGAAATAAGTATGATAACTCATTCAATCAAGAAATCAAAGATGCAAAGGAGAAAGAAGATAAACACTCACGAAAATCCTCAAATGAAGAGCAGCAAGAAACAGAAATCAAGCTAGGTTGTCATAAGAGTCTTAATCATCCAGAAAAGTGAGATGTTTAAAATGAAGAAAATAAGGCTCAACACCAAGCAACTTTTGCAAACCTTAGTTGATGAACAGTCCTAAACAGTCAAGCAATCTAGAAGCTTTATGAGACAAAGATCAGATAAACTCAAAAGGGAAAAAGAACCAAGGGATCATGTTAACCCAAGGGGACCAAAACTAAGAGAAAATTTGCAAACTCAAAGGATAAACATAAATGAGTGATAAATGCCCAACTCTTATCAAAACAAAGTCAAGAGTAGTCAAAGGTCTCTGAGAAAAAATCTCCTCGGGATTAGACTGAGAAAAAGTGAGCAGAAAAGGGCAGAAAAACCCAGAAAAGGAGATCAATGCAAATGTTTCCAAAGGGAAATATTGCTACAATGCTCTGGTATACACTATAGGGGAGCATTGATCCTAGATCAACGTTCTGGTGTACACAATAGAGGAGCATTACCCTTCCCAAAAACTCATAAAAAGGCTAAAAACTCGGAAAACCACAAACTCAGTGAAATATTCAATGAAGAAGAGAGAAAGAGAAGTATATCAGAAACAAACAACAAATAAGATCTAAAGGTGAGAAAAAGATCAGACGATCCAAGGAAAGGAAATTCAATGTTTTTCCCTAGTGGAGTCGCCAATTTCTGTTACAGAAATATTCCCTTGCGGACAGGTGAACTTTCCCTTGGATTATAGACCCCTAATACCAAGACAGAAAAACACTAGTGGACACTAACAGAAAGAGAGAGAGGGAGAAAATGTGTGATGCACCTAGTTTTGAAGTGTGTCCTCGCTACTTCCAATCCAAGCTTGATCTCCAAACTCCTTAGTGAAACTTGATACCTATAATGAAATAGATGGCAAAGAGAAACAAAGAACTCCTACTCAACAAGACTAGATCAAACAAATTCATCTACAAATATTGAAGGAACAGTAGACAAGCACATGGAAGAATACACAAGCTTCAAGGAAATAGGCCATGTATATTAAAATGAGAACCCAAAGAAAATACTTACAAACATGGATGATGATGCAGCACTCCTCCAAGCTCTCCTCGTCTAGACCCTTGCATGAATCCCAAGATCATAAATTTGATATATTTGTCTGTCCTTTTCTTCACCTTGAAATGGCGTCCTTTTATAGGCTTGGGAGGCTCAACAACCATGAGTATATTTGGGTATTATTTGAGGATATGAATCTGGATCATGGATCCAATCAGGACCATTGATATATCCTTAAGTGAAATAAATATAAATCATAGGGAAACCATGGAACCTAAATACTCTGGAACCTTGCTTCCATGTGTATTCTTTGGAGTGGGGCTCTGACGTCATCCTAACATATCTCGGGATCGGAATGTCGAAAATTTTAGCACTTCCCAACTACCATAACTCTCGATGGTCGGGATACGAAATGACGAGGATCGTTGATCTTCTATCCTGAAGATTTAATCTTTGTCATCCAATCCTTAACATTATTGCAAAGGTAGAATTTGTCGGGGGAGATACCCACAATGATATGGGTCGTTAATATGCACTCAATATCTAATATTCGTTATCAATCTGCATTCAAATAGTTTCCACAGAAACCATGTATCATGGGACTTGGTCTCCATGTGTCACTTATTTACTAGGTTTCCATGTGTCACCTCATTTCATGGCTTTCACACGCACCATCTGCCAAATGGACTTTAACACATGTCATCTTCTATATATACCACTTGTCACTTCATCAATGGAGTTCCTTATGTCATCATGACATTTGTCATCATCGAGACCTCAAAACTTTTACAGCATCGAACACTTTATAACCCCCGGTGCCCATGGTCTACTATAACAATAACCGTCGATCTGGATCTTGATCGAATGGTCACGATTCTCCATTAACTTCCTCGTGTCTTCTAACTTTCGATGCAGCTATCATCCGTCGATCTAACTCTAGATTTGACGATCAGATCTGTTCACATCAATGGACTATTGGGACTTTTACAGACTCCTTCTAACTTTGATCCAATAGTCAGGACTTAACTATGGGGCGATCCTACGGTTAAAAATTATCCTTCCTTCATGGTATTGTTTGACACGATTTGGATCATTGATCCTTCCAATGATCAATGATCAATGGCTATTGTAGATTTTGTTGTGCATCCAACCTGTAACACTCATCTCTACCTACACACAATCCTAATTACTTAATTAAGCTCTTACAAATTGATCCGCAGGGACCTTATCGAATTTCTTTGTTTGTTTTGATTTTCAGCACAAAGGCTTCCTTTGTCTTCTCGCCTTCAATGGAAATAATCTCCCCCTGTCTTTAATGGCCTCCACAATTGTATTTGACACCTCTCTCTATCTTTGTATTTGACATCAATGACAACATTATCCAACAGAAATTTTGGCCAGTATTTCCAATTAATCTGGCACTTTAATCTTTATCAGATTATCAACATGCCATAATTAAAGCAACAGCCCTGGAAAATATTCATCTATCATGCATTTATTTTAAGAAACATGACCCCTTGCAAATTGTACATAATCATTGCCATTATTTAAACAATTTTGATGATATATTCATGAAGATATTCCCTTTGATAAAATGTTTCAAAGAGCTCATTCTTATGAAGAGGTGTGTAAAATAGTGGAAGAAATCCCAGAAGGTCCTAAGAGGAATGATATTCTGGCATTTCAAATACATAGGAATTATTACCTTGGGAACTTATTTACTAGTTATCATCAACCTCCTCCAGGTAAAGATAAGCAATCGGAACAGGGTAGCACATCATAGAAAAATCAAGATCAAAGAACACCTCATAAAAATGATACTTAGAACGGTCAACCAAAAGGAGACATGGGAACCATTGCAATTATTGTTGTTTCAAAGACTCCTTCGGCATCGATTCTAGGTAGTTCTTCTGATGACATAATTCCTCTTAATCCTTTGTAGTTATTTTTTGATGAGATACCTTCCTTAGGAGACTACTTTTTCAGTCCCAAGAAGAAAGTTATCATAAAGGGAAGAACCCAAAAGAGGAAAATGGATCAACTAGGGGACACTCCTCCTAAAAAAACTATGATATTGGATGCTTCCAAACTTGACGATATAGTCTTTGTTGGGTAAGTTTTAGACTCCATGGGAGTCTTTTCTCAAGCTAATAGATAGTATGTGGATTATAACCTCAACAAAATCATTTCTCAATTGAAAGATGAAATTAAATCTTTTGAAAATTTATTACAACAACACAAATATCTTGTTGAGATTGATTTTCAAAATCAAATGAATGCCATTAAAAAACAACACCAGAATCATCTCCAAGATCTCAAAGAACAATGGAAGAAATAAACCACAGAGAAAAAATGAAAGAATAAATCAATTAGCTCTTTCGGTTGCAAAATTGCAGAAAACACGGTTAGAGGAAGACATAAAAGATGAAGCTTTATCAAGTAATGAACAGTTCAAGTCATCTAAAGAAGACTTCTATTAGAAATTGAGTTGTATCCAGAAGTCTAATAAATCCCTCAGTGATTAATTGTTTATTATCGAAGGCAAATTGTCTAAGTGTAGGTATGTCCAAGACACATTTAATAAAGTAAGCAGTTGGCAGGAAAAACATGAGATCATTCCAATAAATGTGTCGAATATATCTTATTTGGACAAACTCAAAATTCAAATTTCCCTAGAATCTTGGACAAAGAAATTAGCGCAATCACAAGACTTGGTCAAAGATGCTATCAAATATTGTTTTGGTGTTTGGTAATATGACATGGATATTATTAATGAATTTGATATGCCAAATGTTCAATTCTTAGGTAAATCAGTCTTAGGAGATTCCTCCTTTTTAGAACTTCAATAGTAGAGACAGGATATAGATAGGTTAATTCAGGATTTAGATAAATGGGATCTGCAAGAAATTAATTGGTTTATTATTAACCTATCCATATGCACAAAAGTTATTAATAATTTTTTTTCCATATTGCAAGGAGAAATCAATACTATTGTAGGAAAAGTGTTCCATTGTGAGATGTTTCTAGATGAGTCAACTCCTCCATTCATTTCACAAGCCTTGGAGAATATTACTCAATGGAAATACCACATCAAGGAAAGTAAGGAATACTAGAAGCAAATCAAGCATAAGAATCTTGGAAATCGCAACAAGTTTACTTTTCTTAGGAATTTTGTTATATTTACTTTCCAAAAAGATTTTATCTTCATTTTGGAAGGAAATTTGTTTATAAGATTTTGTATTCACAACTAAAGGGTTTGAAATTCTAGAGGAAAGTTTATGTGCACTATTGTATAAGCATTCATCTTTTAAGTTTTGAAGACCTGGAAGTGGCAGCAGCTATATCATGCTTTGCTAGTTTTGGTACTATTATTCAATATTAATGAAATATTTATTTTGAAAGCCACACTTTTTATATCAGATTTATTTATGAATCAAAGATTTATGTTCTCAACTTTTACACTGTTGTTAGAATTTTGAGAAAAATATTAGGATTCATTCTTAACTTAGTCTAATATGAATGATCAAAAATTATATACATGAGTATGCATATTAATGATTGTTAAGTAACTATTTTCTTGACTTGTTATTGAGATACATAAGTGTTAATAGTTTTTGTGACTATAAGGACTATTTCTGAAGTCTGAAAATTTATCTTTATCTCATGATTAATTTCCATTATTGAATATGGGTATGCATATTGATATTTTCTTAATAACTATTTACTAAGTTAAAATTGATATGTATTTGTGTTAACATTCATAAATCTATTTGAACTATTTTTGTGGATTGGTGGCCCATTTTTACCCCATATGCATCATATAATATCTTCTTTCTCCTCATTGGAATACTATGAACTATTTATGTATTTCAGTAAGGATAGTATAGTTGTAGAATAGAATTAGATTACTTCCTTCCCTTTTCTGCATTATAAGTTTAGAAGAGCTTTAAATGAAGTCTCCTTTCAAGGAGAAAATCACATTAGTGGAAACCGGTCCCACATACTGGTGAGGATCGCCATCCCAAATGAGTATAATCCTAATTGGGGCCTTGATCAGGGGATTTATCCTCAATGTTTGCATGGAGTTTTTCCAGGCATCAACATGACATCAAACTCAAAAAGGAAAGCATCCAAGTCTTCTCTCGACAGACCATTGAAATTAGGTAGAGATTAAGGAGAAATATTCTTCATGGGTGCCTCTTCTCCAGGGTCTCCGATTGGAAACTCAAAATTAAAAGTATCACTTTGGATAGAAGCAACTCCTTCCTCGTATACCATGATTATTAGCAAATGGTCCATAAGAGGTGGTAGTTCGTGTTCTACTGATTCCTAAGAGGAAATCGATCCTTCAAAATAGTTTGGTTCATGGACTAGATTCTATTAACAACCTAAATTTGGTTGTCTATTAATTAGCTCTTATGTGTTTATTGGTCCTTCAGTGGAAGAATAAATTATACCTCCGCTACAAAAATATCTTATGTTACAGAATATGGAGTGGGATTTATTTTGTGACATGTTCAAGTATGGGTTCTTATTCCCAAAAAAAATCCTTGTCATATTCTACCTGCAAACTAGTTAGTATCGTGGGTGGTTCTTGCTACACCACGTGTTTGTGCTCTTGGATTTTTAGTTCCATTCATACACACACACACACACATGCAAAACACTTTGTATGAGATACTACAAAGAGTATCGTCAATTGTTCCTACGGTGAAAATATGCATACCATGTGTTGTCTAATTCATCATAATAAAATAACTTATTAATTCTTCCCTAGAAACAACACCAAAAATAGGAGGATTCCTAAATACCTAATTAATTATAAACATGGTATTTTGGCTTTCTAGTGCATTTAATTATCAACCTTGGTTTGTATGCTTGCAAAGCATTGTGAAAAATATATGCAAGTCTTAAGAATTTAATTAAAAAATGAACATTGTTATGCTATTCTAACCTAACTAGAAATATATTTTTGTCTATAAAACAAATAGAAAACAAAAAGAAAAATATAACATGAAAATAAAGAAGAAAACATAACTGCTAAAAAAGTAACGGTAAACTACAACTCAAATATTAATAGCACACATGTATATTTAACATTCTACGGAAACACCCCCCGGATGGGGTGACAAGTAGTTATATCCAGAGGACAGATGGAATGGGGCAGCAACGGGAGTTAATAACCTCTGTCACAAGCCTCCCATCCATTACTTCTAAATGAACCGCACTCGGCAGAGAGTTAAGGTAGTGCACCTGGACAGCTTCGCAGGTTTAATGGCCCCCCGCATGAGCCAAACCGGGAGTACTATGCTAGACACCAGGCCTAGGGAAGCCATCACCTCGACTTTCATGGCAAGCCTCCCTGTCAACTCGGGCTACACTATGAAGGAAATATCCTTGGAGAATTCTCTCATTTTCACTCTGCAAATCCTCTTTCTCTTTGGCTCTCTTGAGCTTTCTCATTTCAATCTTTCCTCACCAGTCCATTCGCCCTTCGCCCTCACTCCACCACAAGCCAACCTTCGTAATCCCTCCACCATACCAAGAGAGAGGGGGAAGTCCAGAAGAGGACCATTGTATTACAACTCCCTCTCCAGGCACTATAGACTCACCCCCTCCCAACTAGCTCTCATCAAAATTTACACCTCCAGCCCCAGGTATAATAGCCAGGGGTCACCTCAGCTTCCCTCGTCACCCCCTCACATACCTCCTTTGATCCCTGGTAGTTTCCCAGTCAGAGAGGACGTGCCCCCTCTGAAAAAGATCACTCCTCTACTCAATTATCCTCTCCCCCCCGCCAAATCTACCAATAGGATCAGGTGTTTGGCACAGGTAGATACATTGTGGAGGAAGAAATTCCCCCAAGCAGGTAGGTGGAGGACCATTCGACGAGTGCAGGAGAGGAAATGGAGGTGGAGACACCTCTTCTCTCCCTAAACAAGCTCTCATACGAGCACCTCTAAATCATTTTTGAAATGCGGCAGAAGCAGGACGACCAGCTGCACATTCAGCGCATCCTTGGCCGGAGAATGGATATCATGTTCGATGCTTTGGTAGACGCTCCAGCGCGGAATTGTCACCCAACTTGTGGCCATAATTTTGTTCATGCCTACAACATCCATGGCATCCCAAGATCGCATAGGGAATAGCACCTCCATGTTTTTTGTTTGCTCTCCTTCTATTTTGTCACCTCTCCAAAAATGGGAAGAATCTTTGCCTCACGACACAAGATAGATGTTCATGGCAACCAGTTTCTGATCCTTTTTTTTTCATATTGTTTTGTTTAAGTTGTGACGCATCAAAATCTAATCTTTTGATGAAAGCCACATGTTCTGGTTTCCCTTTTGTGGCAGAATAGGCGGCTAATAGATGGCATTGTATAGACATAAGCAGTTATTAATATAAGGATCTTACTTGATTTACAAAAAAAAAAAAAAAATCTACAGCAACACACCAAATTATTCAGTAGCAACGATATATATTCATTTAATTTACAGCAATCAAGAAAATATTGGATTATGAATAGTACTAGAATTAATTACAAGAAGTACAAGAAATACAACAATACTAAATTACATAAATACAACATGTCTCTTTCAAAGTGGGCCCTTCCTCTTCAGAGAAAGGAAGTGGGAGGCTACAACAAGTAAGTATTAGTTCATCACTTCAAATTAATTCTACTTCATCCATGCGCAATAAATGGTATATGTCATCCCCCCTTCACTCAAAGGTTGACGTTGATTTTAATCATCTAATGTAACAATGTTATTATCGCTATTAAATATATTGTGATTGAGAATCAAATATTCTCAAGCCGTTCATGAAACAAAGAGATAGAATATTTACATCATTAAATTCCTAGAATCTAGCCTACAAAGCAAGCAACATCCTTAACCAACACAACAAATTCATTAATTAACTTGATGTTGTTTCAAAATGGAGTCGTGCACTAAAAACATTATAGCATAGAATTTGTAGGTTATGCTGCAACAAGATGGGGTCATGGTTCTATAGCAACAAGTCAACAACAAACAAACACGTGGAAATAAGGAATATTATTGTTGGAATTCACGGATCCATAGCAATGGTTCTGCAGCAATGGAATCTCATAATGAAGTGGTTGAACCCCCAAATCCATAAAAGCGGTTACACAACAATGGAAACTAATAGGTTGAAATCTAGATCCATAGCATCTGTAACACAATCTATAACATTTATTAAACCTTCAAGTTAGATACAAAGGATACAAAATTCATCCTAATACATTCTCAGAACTTAATGAAATACCAAACAATGAATGGAAGAGTACCTTTAAGAAAATGTAGCATCTTTAGTTAGGAAAAGATTAGTAATCATAGCAAAAGAATCTAAAAGGAGAACAAAAATAGGGTAAAAGTATGTCAAAACAAGGTCTCATCAGTGGTAATGACCATGACTGGAGAGGATGTGTTAGGGTCAATTGGTAAAAAGATAAGGCTTAGAATGTTATTTTTCCCAATGGATATTTATGATAAAATGGGGGGTCTAACCTTCCTAAATGTTCAAAAGAAACATGCCCTTGGGATGGCTCTATTAGTGGTAAAGAAGGGAAAGAAGTGACCTCAAAATATTGTCTTGGAGATGACATAGGGGTATGAAGACTTTCATCAGGAATATCACCAAATCCAACAATAGAAGTAAAAAATGGAATAGCAATACTAGGTTCTCTACCTAGATATATGCTTAGGAATCTTTACCTATTGCACCAAAAAAGGTTTGGGTTTGGTAGTGTAGCCACAAACCATCCTTTAGAGTTGTACCTAATGACAATGGAATAGGAATCCATCTTTTTAGGTTAACTTATTCCTCAGTGTAGTCACCTTTCATAGCACTTCCTTGATTCTTAGAAAATAGGAACTTACTAGCAATTTTTCAAGGAAAATAGAGACCTCTCTCTATGGTAAGGCATACCTCACTATGCTCAGAAAATCTATGAGGGTCCTAACCTCCCTAACCCCTCGAGTAGTTAGAATAATATGTTTTTCTATCTAATAAAGGCTGACATTAGTTAATAAGGCCTATGTAATAATGTCAACGCGTCTAATGTAAGAAGACTTACTAGAAGGTTCCGCCTCTAGAAAGTTCTTCCTCTAGAATGTTCTCTAGAATATATAAATAGTATAAATTGGGGTAGAAAGCATGGAAAAGGGTTTTCTTATGAATCATTTGGTACTTGATCTCTACTATGTTGGAGGTTTCCCCCTCAAAGAGGTAAGTGAACTTGGCTATCGAGATAATAAAGGTATCATTTTCTTGATCAATTGTGTCATTGTGCTCTCTATTTTTCTCTTCTATTAACAATTCTGATAAAAATCATATTTATATCCTCTCTATTATCTTTCAATACCTTACAAGTGGTATCAGAGCACTTTCCTCTGCATATTTTTAGCAAAAAAAAAATTCAGGATAGAGACATGTATTGTCGACATATTTAAATCACAATGATCTATTGTTCAACAAGTAAAATTGCGGTTGGGGAAGAATACACATAGGAAATAAATATGGTTTCATGTGGCTACTTGAAACACATTGTTTCACCTAGTTGGAAGCCTTTATAACCCCTATTGGTACCCCTTTGAGTAGTACCACATTAGACATCACATGCACATGACATTCACTCCCACATACCCTCAGGTATATAGGGAGTCCCATAGGTCTCCTAAAACTAGTTGTAGATTATCCAGTCGACTGTTTGATTGTTATAGTGGCACTGAGAATAGCACTCAATAAGATTACTCTCATGTACCTGGGTAATCAGGTAGTATGGTTAAGGGTACGATTGAGCCTCCTTAGTTAGAGCCATGAGATATTGGGCCAAGTACTATTGTTGGACCCCGTTGGTATATCAAAGAGATATAGCACAGGAAAATCCCTTGTTTGTAGGAACCCTCATAACCCTAACCCTTGCAACTAGAACATAATAGAAACATAGTGGAAATTTTGCACATCCATTGTGTGCAACCCTGATTCCTGCATTCATGCTGAAAAATTCCTACACATGTTTAACTATTAAGAATTTGGGCATTATTTCACTACAGTGTTATTCAGAGCAAAGTATAACTCTACAAGAGTAACAAAAATACAGTGTTTCCACCATCACCCTTATTTGGGATCTATCCTACTAGATTCATCTATTCATATTGATCATCGTGATATCACTCTCTCACAAGCATTTTTATATGGACCCACCCACCCTCTCTGACACACTTATTTGGGACCTATCCCAATGGATTCCGCTCTTCGCACTAATCGTAGTGGTACCTCTATCGTAAGCCTTTTTTTCGTGGACCCACCCACCCTCTCCAGCACTCTTATTTGGGACATATCCCACTAGATTCCTCTCTTCACACTAATCATAGTGATACCACTCTCTCATAAGCCCCTTCGTAAGGACCCACCCACCCTATTATTTCCCACTTCTCTCCCAAATGGCCCACACCCACAACCAAGACTTTGATAGCTATCACTGCCTTGGAAAGAACCAACAAGCAGACCAAGAAATATGTCTCTGACATTTCGCTTCAAATATTGTTAGCATGAATTCCCACCTTAACCAATTGGACACCATAAATTCCTGGCTCACCCAACTCAAAACCCTCCTCTCCGATGTGGAAAAATTGACAGCAATGTGTATTCCATCCCACGATCCTACCTCCTCTGCACAACCTTCACACCAAGAAGGCATTGACTTGTCCCATTCCATGGCCTTTCATTCTAACCCCCTTACCCATGAACTATGTCTTCCCAAAGTTGAAGTGAATCAATTTGATGGTTCAAACCCCACGGGCTAGGTCACTCAAATGGAACATTATTTATCCTTGCATGGAATTATTGATGACTTGATAAAACTTTGTACCAATGTCCTTTATTTGGATCTCGAAAGATGGCAATGGTGTAAATGGCGTAAAAATTCACACAAAGGGTATCTTTCTTGGACCCGGTTTGTTGCAGACCTTTATTAATGCTATGACACAAACACACATCATTTGGGCCATTTGACCAAACTTAAATAGTGTCGAGAAGTGGAAGAATACATAGCTTCTTTTGAGAAATTGACTTTTCAAACTAAAGGCATGTCTGACACTTTTTTATGTGAAATTTTTATTAATGGCCTTAAGGACGACATACGAGCCCATGTCTTAATGTATCACCCCCAAACCTGGATTGAATCTACTCAATGTTCCAAGGAATCACAATAGGTAGTCTCTTCCAAAATTTGAAATCCCTCATTTATTCCCCGCTCCCAGCCAACCAATCTCACCCCTCCTTCCCCTCCTCTCTAGACCTATAAATTTACCAGGGAAAAAATGGTTGAATACCAACTTAAGGGTCTTTTCTATAATTTTGATAAAAAGTATTTTATGAGGCCCAAGTGTAAGGAGAAAAACCTTTTTATGGACATTTCTAAGGACATTTCTGAAGATGATTTATGAAGCGTTGCCCCAAGACAATGATCATAGCCTACCCTATGATCCACCAGAAGTTGAATTTCTTATCTCTTTGAATGTTATCATTGGGATCTCTACTCCCCAAACCCTTAAGTTAATTGGTTGTATCAATCTTTAGAAATTCAATATCCTAGTCAATAGTGGAAGCACCCATAATTTCATTTGTTGCCGAATTTCTCAAGAGACCATGTGTTATATTCATGCAGTCAATAATTTTCAAATCATGATTGCTAATGGTGGTTCTATGAAATGTGGGACTCATTGTGAAAATGTGCACTTGCAAATTGGTCATTATAACTTGAAATTACACATGTTTGCTATTGACGTGGGTGGTTGAAACATTGTTCTGGGTGTTGAATGGTTATGCACGGTATGCTCTATCACCATGGACTTCAAATAATTAACCATGAGTTTCCAATAGGATGGGTAGCAGTACCATTTCCAAGGCATCATGACAAGTTCCCCCAAGATTATCAGTCCACACCAAATGGAGAAACTCCTCAAAAAAGTTCATTCTGGTAGTATTACCCAATTGCATGTCATTCAAGTAGTTGACACCCCCTCACCCATGATTCATATTGACATACAATTTATCCTCTCCAAACACCAATCTCTCTTTAACACTCCTCAAGGAAACCCTCCTTCATGTGGCCCACACGGTCATTCCATCCCACTTTTCCCTAGTAGTCTTTCTCCCAATGTTCTCTCTTATCATCACCCATTTTCCCCAAAAAATGAAATTGAAAAAAATGTTCGAGAAGTGCTAGTTGCATGTTTCATTCAGCCTAGTACCAGCCCTTATTCTTATTCCACCATCATGGTAATAAATAAATAAGTTATGTGGTGCATGTTCCCTGATTTTCAATCCCTCGACAAAATTACCATCAAAGATAAATTTCACATTTCCGTCATTGATGACCTTTTGGATGAACTGAGTGGTGCTCAATTCTTTACCAAACTTGATCTACATTTCGGCTACCACCAAATACATATGAAGGATGTCTATATTCCCAAAACTTCCTTCCATACCCATGAAGTCCATTATGAGTTCTTGGTCATGCCCTTCGGTTTGTGTAATCCACCCTCCACTTTTGAAAGCCTCATGAATCATGTCTTTTTCCCTTTTCTCCGTCAGTTTATACTAGTATTTTTTTATGATATCCTTATTTATAGTAAAAATTGGCAAGCCCACCTAGCCAATGTGGATCAAGTCTTACATTTTTTGTATTAGCACAAAATCTTTCTCAAACAGTCTAAATATGCTTTTGGATCTTCTGAAGTAGAGTACCTGGGACATATTGTTGGTAAGGATGGTGTCTGTGTGGATCCTAAGAAAACAAAAGCTACGAAGGATTGGCACCATCCTAAAACTCTTAAAATTTTGAGACATTTCCTAGGTTTAACTAGATATTATTGCAAGTGTGTTCATAATTATAGAAAAATTGCAGCCCCATTCATTGCTCTCCTTAAAAAGAATGCTTTCATTTGGACTACAACCGCTAATCAATCTTTCCAAGCCTTGAAAGAGGCTATGTGTACAACTCTTGTTCTGGCACTGCTTGACTTCAAAAAGACTTTTGTTTTGGAATGTGATGCTTTTGGGAAAGGCTTTGGGGTCGTTCTCATGCAAGATGGCTAACATTTTTCCTTCACTAGAAAACAACTTCTTGATAGACAATTGGGAAAATCCACCTACAAAAAGGAAATTTTGGCTATTTTGCATGCAGTGGATCTTCGATGTCCTTACTTACTAGGGAAACACTTTCAAATTAAAATTTATCATCATAGCCTCAAGTGTTTTTTGGAACAAAGAGTTTCATCCCCTCAGCAATTTAGTGGTTGACCAAAATGTTTGGTTATGATTATGAGATCATTTACAAGAAATGCAAAGAAAATTTGGTTGTTGATGCTCTTTCAAGGAAATATGAAGAAGATGGGTTCCTCTTTTCACTCTCCTTTATTGTAGCATATTGTTTAAAGGAAATTCGTTAGGAATGGTTCCAAGATCCCAAAGTCTCTCGCCTGATCCAACAATTGCAACAATACCCTCATGCATATCCAAGAAACTCTTAGCACAATGAGGAGATTTTCTATAAAGGTCGTATGTATTTGAGCAAACCGTCTAACTTTAAATCCACTATGATATTTGAACTTCATGCTTCACCAACAACAAGGCATTCGATTTTTAACAAAACATATGAATGGGTCAAACATTCTTTTTTCTAGGAAGGCATGAAACAGGACATACACTCTTTTGTGGTTAAATGTGATACTTTCCAACACAACAAGGAAGAAACAATCAAAACTCCAAGCAGACTCTAAACTCACCCTATTCCACCTACTATATGGGATGATATTTCTATGGACTTCATTGTCAGATTACCCAAATCTATCAATAAATTAGTCATCATGGTTGTATTTGATCATGTTTCCAAATATGCTCATTTTTTTCCCTCCAATACTCGTTCACAACATCCATTATAGCTCAAATTTTCATGGAAAATATCTTCAAAATCCATGGAATTCCCCACTCTATTGTCTCTAACCATGATGCAAATTTCACCAGCAACTTTTGGCAAGAATTATTCAGGCTCCAGGTCACCCAATTACATCTCAACGCAGCCTATCATCCCCAAAATAATGGTCAAACCAAAGTTGTCAACAAGTGCTTGGAAACACATTTGAGGTGTTTCTCTTACGACATAAAATATCAATGGGTTCAGTGGTTACAACTCGATGAATAGTGGTACAGCACTTCTTACCATGGTGTTACTCACATGACTCCCTCTGAGGTGATCTATGGTCAAAATCCACCTTATGTATTATCCTACTTACCTGGTGTCTCCAAGATCTAGGGTGTCGACAAAACCCTTACAATTCAAGTTGTCATTGTACATACCCTCAAATATAATTTGGTGATGGCTTAGAATCACATGAAGCAACAAGTTGATCAAGGTCGACATTTAGAACACCACTTTACCGAAGGGGATCAAATGTTTCTTCATATGCAACCCTATAAGAAAACATCCTTTGAAGCATATCACCACTAGAAACTTTCTCCAAAGTTTTATGGCCCTTATACGATCCTCAAGCACATGGGGATCGTGGCTTACAAGTTGTCTCTCCCTAGTCACTCTAATATCCATCCATATTTCCATGTTTCCTACTTACAGAAAGTGATTGGAACCAAGTGCCAAATTCAAACTAGTCTCCCTCAATTGGATGAAGAAGGCTCCATTTGGTTGTGGCACCAAGCATTCTTGGACCAACGTGAGCATCATCTCTATTAGTGCACAATCAAGTAAGTTTTAGTACAGTGGAAGGATACACAACCTAAGGATTCCACATGGGAGTTGATTGCAATTCTATAACAATTCCTCCATCTCAAGCCTTGAGGACAAGGTCATTTTTCAAGGGGGGGGCATGTTAGGGTGCTAACCTCCCTAACCCGTCAAGTAGTTAGAATAATATGTTTTTCTATTTAATAAAGGTCAACATTAGTAAATAAGGCCTATGTAATAATATGAACACGTCTAATGTAAGAAGACTTACTAGAAGGTTCCGCCTCTAGAAATTTCTTCCTCTATAATGTTCTCTAGAAGATAGAAATAGTATAAATAGGGGTACAAAACATGCAAAAAGGTTGTCTTGTGAATTGTTTTGTACTTGAGCTCTGCTCTGTTTGAGGTTTCCCCCTCGAAGAGGCAAGTGAACTTGGCTATTGAGATAATAAAGGTATCATTTTCTAGAACAATTGTGCCATTGTGCTCTGTATTTTTCTCTTCTGCTAAAAATTATGATAAAAATCGTATTTATGTTCTGTATATTAACTTTGGGTACCTTACAAAATCAAAATGCTCAAGAATACTACAAAAAAATTCTAGTAATTTGTTTCCTCTTTGATTATGAAACAAACCTTATGTCATATACTAGCATAAAGTTCATTGGCAATGGAACCAGAACTTATATTGTCCCCCATGTTGTTCCCTTCTCTCACAAGGTCTTGATGTCAGAACATAATGTGAAAGAGTAGCTTCCTTCACCACTCTAGGCCTTCAAGTGAGTCCTTCTTCTAGGGGAGGTACCCTTGAATGTCCTAAAGTTATTATTCTCACTTGTCACACAAGAAAAACATTTTCGACTGAAACTCCAACTAGAATTATTATAGAGACAAAATGGTGCATGAAAATAGTCCCTACAACTATGATGGTTTAATGTTTGCTTTATAAGTTCTAAATGGGAAAATACTCAAAGACGGATGAAATTAAATTTCATCAACCAAATACAAGAGGATTCCTTAATCATGATTACATATTCATAGAACATAGTTTTAGAAATGAATGTGTGTCATACGAAGAGGTAATTCATTACTTTCTTATTTAAAAAGTTCATTTAACATTGAAAATCAAATGGGTAAGACAAGCATAGATCCATTGATTATTCCCAACATCAAATATAACACAAAAAATGGAAGAAATCATGGATAACATGATTGATTATTTTTATTTTACAAGTGGAAATGTGCCTTAGTTCTATGTATACAATAAAATCAACATTTCTCTACATTAAAATGAGGGCACCAGATGGGGACTATAAAATATCAGTCTTGGGCCTCTATTGCTTCCATCCAAAATATAGAGCTTACAATGGTGCTTATAGAGAAGGGGAGAAAAGAATGAAAATATACATAATAAATGTGATATATCCTCCAATCATGGGTCCAATGAAGCAATACAAATTGATAGGGTTTGTTCTCTAAAAATTGTAGTAGCCTGGTTTTATCCAAAAACTCGATTCTTTTTTTTATGTCGATGGCTACTTATGATAGAATCTAGATGGTTTGCTACCAGTATTTATTATATTTCTCTCCATCAAGGGTAAACCTTCAATTAATGGTTTCCACTCATCTCTAATACTTTTAAATTAGGGACAAACATCATAATTCTAACACAAAATGGCAGCTTACCATTTTGGGTTCTTTTCCTTTCTAGAACCACTTACCTTTTATACTTTGGAAGGTGGTATCACCTATGATGAGGTTGTTGTTGTAGGCACTAAGAGTACATGAGGAGGACCTTGTTGGGACTCCATCACAGCATAATCCCAGTCACCATCCCTACTCCCTAACCATGTTTCCACATCTCAAAATCCTAAATGGCTTATCTAGTTTTGTCCTTTCTATGTAATCCACGGGGCCCAAAAAGTAGAAAAGGAATCTTGTGAGGGTTTAGTTGGTGATTTATGGACGAAATTGACTGCAAAACTCCATGGATGAGAGAATGATCCATTTTTCTATCACATTTGATAATCCATCCATTGTTTCCTTCAGTAACCCCTTGTACCATTTTCGAGAGTGCAGCCTCAATTGATCATCCTATGGGCATGGAAGGCCATTATTTAGCATAGTCCCCATGTTAATCATGAAATACTTGATGGGTTTTT
>JZKD02S1721057.1:13250-28322 GCA_000966675.3 Picea glauca
ATTTAATGATATTAATTAAGTGAGTTATTAATTAATTAAAGGATATAATTGTGATTAATTAATTAATAATTTAACTACAAACTACATTTAATAACTTGTGTAATGGATTTAATAGGTTAATGGTATATGATATAAAATGGTTGCGTATGCAACAAGGGATAGCCTATGAATCCCAAGAAGATAAAAACATTAAAGGAAGGACCAGGGATAGGGATGAGGGCAGGGAAGGGAGTAAAGGCATGAGGCGGTGAAGGAGGAATAAGGGAGGAAGGGAGGTGGATGTGAGGGGCATTCGATGGAGGATGGATTTTGGGAGGATTGTGAGATTTGCAGGGAGCAGTAGAGTTCTGGCTGTGGCACTTTTGATCAGTTGAGGCACCGGGTTGCTAGAGGTTTTGGGCACGGGGGCCAGGATATCCATAGATATCTTGGAGCTAGGTAGTTTTCCTAGTTGGCAGGGAGGAGAGTAGGTTTGGGCAGTTATTTTTTTGTTTGTGGCAGTGTTGGTCTGTGCATCAGGTAGCAGGAAGGCAACAACAAGGCAGCCAAGCGACATAAATTAGTATCAGAACCAGGTAAATTGTTAATTTATGTATTTGTTTCATTCTGCAATGAAATCATTTATTCATTGATAAAATCTAAGTTACTGAAGTTGTTGTTATGAAAATCAATATTATGTTATGAAGTTATTGTCTCAGTTTATGAAATAAATTGCTTATGAAATAATGTGATGCTTTAAATTTATTCGGTTGTTACACGACGAACAAGGGAATTCAATTCTAAATTCAACTAACACACAACAATCATCACGATTTCAGCTTCGATTAGTAGAAATTTGATAGTGGATCATAAGAAATTAAATATTTGAATAAAACAATGCATTTTTGTTGTGACTACTTATGCAATGATTCAATAATACAAATCTAAATGGTATAATAGTTTGGATGAGACTCATCAAAGTCAACTCCGGATTTTCCAAACTTCATTTACGGTAGATTTTAAATATCATACAAAAATCTAAACTTAAGAATTGACAAAATTGACAGCAAACAATGAATAACAGAAAGCAGGGTCTCTACATTTGATTAGCAACAAATCATAGCAAATTATGATATCCGACTTTGCAAAAATATAAGGCAATGGATAAGTAAACTTCTGATCTCTAAATTTATAAACAAATTTGGCAGCAAACACTTGAATTTTCTGAATTATGTTTTGTAATTTAAAATGGCAGTGAATGCATAAATTTTCTGAATTTTGAGTTGTAAATTGAAATGGCAGCGAATACCTAAATTTTCTGAATTTTGAGTTGTAATTTAAAATGGCAGCCAACAATGAAATTCTAAATTTCTGCTCGGAAAATGAAATTGCTCTTAACAATAAAGTCGATTGTCCATTATGCCAAAATTGAATTCTTAGATCTAATTTACACAAAAATGAAATGCCCATACATCTATCGCCAGAACAAATTCTCAGATCTAAATTTACAAACGAAAATGCCCACAGTGATATACAAAATACCCACAGTAATAGAAAACGCCCATAGTAATATAAAAACGCCCATAGAAGTTTATAAACGCCCACAACAAATGTAAAAACTCCCACTGGGATATTTAAACGCCCACATAAATGTAAATACACCCACAAAATTGTAAGAACGCCCACATAATTTAAAAACGCCCACGGCAAAGGTAAAAACGCCCACTGGGATATTTAAACCCCCACAGAAATGTAAATACACCCACATAATTGTAAAAACGCCCACATAATGTAAAAACGGCCACTGGGATATTTAAATGCCCACAGAAATGTAAATACACCCACATAATTGTAAAAACATCCACAGAATGTAAAAAAGCCCACGACAAAGGTAAAAACACCCACTGGGATATTTAAACGCCCACAGAAATGTAAATACGTAGACAACAAACGCAAGGCATAGCGGGAGATCGCACAGATCCAAGGAAGGTCGGCAATGCCGAGATCATAAAATTCTTTTATCTAATACCGACATGCAACGACAGAGTAAGAAGTAATATTTTTATAACTATCCCACAATTACAATCACCGAAGAGCAAGGCAAGAAACCAATTAATCCAACAAGAAACCAGGCCGTTTGAAGTTAAGTATTTTTCATCTCACAATGCCAATACAAAAATGATGATCACAATAAGAGAGGGATAAGGTCCTAATACCTTCTATCATGCAAATGAAAAACATACCGTTTCCTTAACTCCCGCCTCGAATGATGACCCCGCGCTCTGTGCTGCTCCTGCTCCGCGCCAGTTCCGCTCGCTGACCGTAGAGACTACACTGGTACCTCTCAGCCAATCACTAGGGGTACTCTGCTTCCCCCTTAGCCCCCTGAACTGCAAAGGGGACACACACAATCCATATGGTCCGTCTAGCTTCCCAGCTTGCCTCGCAAGGCCGAGCTACCACTCCTATCCAAGATGAAAAATCCCAACTCTCAACAAGTAATCAGTCAAGTCACAATTCCGGCAGCGTAACATTACGCTAACAACCGATCCCTTTCTTCCTCATCTTCCCTTTCTTTTATAGATTTCTTCCCACCTCCAACTTTCCCTAAATCACATTTTAATTAAGTTTTAATAAAAATATACTAAATATTCTCCTTCGCACAACTGTCGTCAATACCCCTCTTTCCTCAAGTAGTTATTTTCTTTAAATTATTAATTTACTCAATTCCCTCACCCACCTAGAGTTGCTCCTAAATTTCCTCCTAAGTGTTCCTAGATCCCCTTACATGTTTTAAATAATTTCCCTAAAAATGAAGTTACTAAATTAGCTCAAATTAGAAGGTTCTTAATTGCAGATTCCTTACTATGTTGACCTCGCTTTTTACCATTAGTTCCCAACTTTCCTTTATTATGTTTCCTCCAATCCTTAGTTTCCTAATTTTTATTATCCCCTTCTTTCCCCTTTTTATTAGAGTCAAAATGGAAGCTGCACTATTTAGTCTTTTCCCTTTATTATTAATTTAAAATCTTTTTATACTTCCACAAGTTAAATAATTTGTTTCTTCTTTACAATTTGAAACCACAGATTTTTAATTAAATTATTACTCTCTTCAATTTACCCCAAAAATTTATGAAGACTAAAACTATTACCTAAGGGGTTTTTTTTGTTTAAATTTTTATTTTTATTTTTATAGGGTCTGTTCTTAAGGTTAGACAAAATTTTACCATGAGAAGTTTTAGACTTAGGACTTAGATTCTGAACTAGGCGACATTTAATTAGGGAAGTAGCTTAGGAATTTATTAATGTGTTAAATGTCTTAGGGCCATCTAGGTTTGTTCCTTCATCAACATCAATGTGACGTGCCCTTCAGGACGCACCACGTACTCCAAGGGTGCCACTCGCCAACTTCTGTTTCTTTTGCATGACGTGCCCTTCACGATGCACCACGTGCTCCAAGGGTGTCACTCGCCAACTTGTGTTTTCTTCGTGCGACGTGCCCTTCAGGATGCACCACGTGCTCTAAGGGTGCTACTCGCTAACTTGACTGATTGGTAGACATCTATAACCCCTGGAGTCAACACTCTGCCAGGTGAACTTGTGGGAGACTAAAGGCTATAAGGAATAAGGTCCCCGCCTTATTGTGCGCCCCTTTGAATGATCATGAGTGACTATCGTAGTCTTCCCTCACGGCATCGTGGATCCTCTCGAACTAGGTAATCGTTAACCTACAGTTCGAGCCACGGTGGGAGTGCTAGTAGGCCGTGGCAGGGCTGTTGTCTACACCTCTCCCTCAACCTCTCTAGAAATCGTGTGTGGCCCCTTTACTCGATATGTGAGTCTGGTCGGCAACCTATTGTCAGCCTACATCATCAACAATCATGTCAGAACATGTCAACATCATATCATCAAATCAATGAAATATCACAGTAAATAAATCAACCCAAATAGCACCCTCCCTGACTCAATCCGGAGTCCAAGGAGTTCCACCGATGCCTCTGCATCCTCAAGGTCCAAATCCCTGGACACTCAATAAAATTGAGTCAATAGAACCTGTCTACGTCAAAGCAGTAAAACATCATGTCATCTATCATAACACATCATAATCAAGGATAAATGTTGTAACATCATAAAAGTCCAGATCACTTGCGATCAAGTGTCCTCAAAGAATAAGTTTTCTCAGTGCGCCAGAGAGGGATGTTACAAACAGTCCTGTTAAGCAATGCAGGAATGAAACCGCAACATTGAGACCCACTGGTGAATGGATAAGAACAGAAGGGCATCCCATGGCCTGCAAATTGTAACAACAGGTCCAACTGCATATGCAGGACCCCAACCTTGCAAAGTTGAAGCAAAAAAGAGTAAGCAACAAGCAACAAACCAATGAACAAGCACCAAAAGGCCCAACTACAGTTGCAGGACCTCAACTCTACAAATTTGAATCAAACAACAATAAGAAACATCCAACGAACCAAGGAGCAAGCATCGACCAACCAACCAGGATTATTGGTGAAGAACAATATTGGGCAAATTCACTGCACACAAGATTGTATCAAAACATTCATGGGAAAATGTATTGTAGCATAGCTATTAAGCAAACATTTCAGGCTATGAGGTGTGTCAAGTAAACATTTAAGGATTTGAGGACCATCCAAATGCCTCCCACTGTGTAAACAATTAAGAAATTGCAGTTTCCACAGTTGGTATTTTTCAGTATTGGGAGCGATCAAAATCCTCTTGCAACCCATCTTTGTATGTAATTACTACGACCAGAGAAGCATGACTGCCATGTTGTTTTTGTCTTGTTGCTAATCACCAATGTTCGACACAAAACCCACCTCCATCGCAGCCATAGTGACATACAAGAAAATGAAATTGTATTTTCTCCTCACATACAAAGATGTCCTGCAAGAGGATTTCGACCCAGGCATCTCCAGTATTGAACTTTCTCACTTGAAAACTACAAATAGCAAACAACAAACAACGAATATGAAACTAAACATGGCATCGAAACCCACCCATCAAAGGGGAATGACAAAATGCTAGTTCCAATCGCGGTTGCAGAATCCCAAGCGTGCAAACTGCAACAAGACCAATATGAAAAAAAGAACAAAACAAACATGAAAACAAGAACAAGACCAAGAGGAAAACAAGAAATCAACCAAAAAGAAAGGAGAAAGCATCAACCAATGAACCAGTAATGTCGCTGAAGAACAATATTGTCCATATTCACTGCAGAGAATATTGCATAAAAAATATCGGAGGAAAATGTATTTTAACAGGCCTGTTAAGTAAACATTTAAGGCTGTGAGGCTTGTTAGGTAAACATTTAAGTTTGACACGACTGCTCTGTAAAAATTTAAGAAAGAATGCAGTGTGGCTATATTATATTATTTTATAACAATAAAAAGAAAAATAGTAACAATAGTTCGAACAATAGAGGCTATGCAAAAAAAATATTATTCAAAGGACAAACTAATATGAAGCCAACTAATAAAAAACTCACTCTTTGTGCTCAAAATTTTAGGATATCCAAACATTTCAAAAAAATAGTAAAAAATTATAAAGAGTGTATATGATAAAAAAACTTTGGATATGCTAACATATAAAATATTGGGAATAGTGAAGTTGTCAATAAGACCTCCAATCTGTTATCTAATCATATAGATATTATGAAAATATTTTTAATCAAAAGACAAACTAATATGAAGTCAACAAATTATCCATTGTTATAGTCCCTCTACACATGAACTAATAATAAAACTATTTTATAAATTAACATAATGTTAATTGAATATATCAATTATTAATTGAATATATCAATTGAACATGTTTCTTCTATAATGCATTATACATTTTCTCTATTATATATCAAATAATAAAACTATTTCATAAATTAACATAATATTTATTGAATATATCAAATAATAAAGTTATTCCATGAATTCACATAACAATATCTCAAAGTGGAATCTTGATGAGTATATATCAAATAATAAAAAAGCTATTTCATAAATTAACAGAATATTGATTGAATATATCAAATAAAGTTATTCCATGAATACATAACGTTAGCTCAAGGTGGAAATAAAGTTATTCCATGAAAACATAACATTAGCTCAAGGTGGAATCTTGATGAGGGATGTATCAATGATCCGTAACGATCAAATCCTTTAGATTTAAGATTTTGAGAAATGCAAAATATAAACTTGCCACATTGAAAGATTCTCCTTAATACATTATAGATTTAATATTTATAGTGAAAATAAATTCATATTAACGATTTTAAGATTTTGAGAAATGTAAAATATAAACATTCCACGTTGAAAGATTTTCCTAATACATTATAGATTTAATATTTATGGTAAAAATAAATTCATACTAATTAAATATATAAAAGAATAAATAAAATTTTAAAATTAATTTTTTTTTATCTCTTTATTTCGTTATATCAAGGCTTTACCTTGAAAAGTTTCAGTTAACTTTTTGTCACCTATAAACTGAACATAAGCCGATGTAATATGTCTGTCAATTAAAGCTGAACCAATGTAATAGGCCTATATAATCTGTACCTTTCGTAACCTTGGGAAGCTTTGTGATAAGCAGCGTTTACGTAATTTTTAATGCTCACATCATGACCTGATAAACTTGGGGTATGCAAGTTTCCTTACGTTACTAGATACAACGCTTTGATAAGAGACACATGTTCAGCACATTGGGATTTGCTTGGAAAATAAGTGAAATTAAACTAACATCTTGCATAAAACTGCATAATCTAAGCCGCGTCTATCAACCCTATGACAACTTGAGGACTTTGAAATTCACCAATTTATGATAATCTTAGTTCACCTCTATTAGTATCACGAAGGATGAGATGCTCCCATCATGCTTTGACAAGTTTAAATAGCAACAATACTCTTATGTGCATAAGTAAGAATAGGAGATCCAGTCCAAAATCAAAGATTATTTACTTGTTACTAAAATCAAAGATTATTTACTTGTTACTAGGGTAGATCTTTCCATCATACTTTAACAAGTTTAAACAGCAAGAATACTCTTATGTACATAAGTAAGAATAGTAGATCCAGTCCAAAATCAAAGATTAATTACTTGTTACTAGAGTAGATCTATTTCAACTTTGGATTGTTACTAGGGTAGATCTATTTCAACTTTGGTTCTATCATGTCTAGATCAAATTTATAGGAAGTTTCACTTTTAACTCATGACCACTTGAGTTAACTATGAAAACTACAACCTTTATTTTTATTAACAAGTTATTATTGTTAAAAAGTCAATAAATATGATTATCTCATAAATCTCCAAAAGATATTACTTTTAACTCATTTACTTGAGCTAACTTAAAATAACCATAAAAACTACAATCTCTATTTTCATGGACAATTCATTATTGAAAAAAAAGAATAAATATGACCATCCAATAAATCTCCCTCTAAATTTAATTGAAGGTTTTTCCATAATAAGAAAATTATGTGAAAACTAGAAGTGTTGTGACAAGATATAGTCTAAAAAGTTAAAAAGATGAATTCTCCTAAACACAAAATAGTAATTCCAAAATAAATAAAAAAATATAATAATTATTAAATATATAAAGTGAAAAAAACATTGAATTAGGTGCTGGTAAATACTAGGGTTTACAAATATTTCTTCTTATTTCATATTTGTGGTTTAAAATCAATGTAAATACATTTTAATTTTGGATATATCATCCATGAATTTATAATGATTTTCAATATAGACATAAGAAAGAAATTATACATTTCCTTCATATTAAGCATCACACCATTAAAATGTTTTAATTATAAGATTTTTTTTTTTACTTTTAATAGCTTTATATATATAATTGATATTAAAATATTTTATTTAAATGGATATTTTTTTATTTTTTTATTTTTTATGATCAATATTAAAATATATTTTTTAAATGTAGCATGTTAACTTCATGTTAAATATAAAGAGAATTACAAATCTTCCTTATACAAAGTTGTTTTAAACTTACCTTAAATTGAAAATTTCATGGTTTTTGAAAAGAGTTGGATTTATATAATACAATCATTGTAATTTTCTAAATTATTAGCCAAAAACAATCATAAAAATATACTTGAAAATGTTTTTAAAAACTATTTCTAGTTATTCACTTTAGAAATTTAATGCAAATAATGTTAATTTGAAAAATAATTTAATAGTTAATGCAATTTTGTTATTTAATACAAGTTTTATTTAAATTATAATTACTTTTTATAATTTTATATAACTACAAAGTTATTTTTTATATGAATAGTATTTTTGTCAATGTATTACATAAAAATAAATAAAAAATAAAAAATAATTTTTGATCTCTTTCCTTAAATATTTTTCCTTAATTTTATTTTTAAATATATTTTACTTTGATTCTTAAATTAGGTCCCTCTTTCATGAGTCACCTAACTTGTCTCCCAATTGTTAAATTAGCTCCGTCTTCAAATGAAGTGCATATAGGGATACATCTTTACATCCATATACTATTTTTTTCTTTGGATCGAGGACCCTTACTTCCAAATAGTTGACCTAATTATTTAACTTTTAATTTATTTAATTTTGAATTAAGTTTTATTTTAAAGTTCAACTTTAATTTTTCTATCTTCTTACTTTTTTTTTTTCATTTTTGAGTTCAAATTTGTTTTTTATTTAATTTTATATTTTAGACTTAGTTCAAACATTTTGAAATCTTTCCTCAAATATTTATCACGAGGTATTTTGGTGATCGATCTTAATCTCCAAATTTTTTTCTCTTTTCATTTTCTTTCCTATTTCATTATTTCAATTTGGAAATCTACTTTGCCAAATCACTCTCTACGTCAATCAATATTAATACGAAATCTATCTCCATAATTGTAAATTACAATTGAATCTATGGAAGCATTGGTTTATACATTTCTGTTGGTATCGACTCTAGGGATAATCTTTTTTGCTTTTTCTTCTAAGAACCACCCAAAATTCCGAATAAAAAGGGGAAATAAACGGTTACAATTTTGATATGACTAATGATGTCAATGTATGCTTAAAATTCTCCAAGGAGTCAAAATCCAAAAATAATTGACATTTAAGGGCATTCAATTTTGGTTTAAAATATTATTTAATGATTTTATAAGAATTAAAATGAATAGTAAATAATGGTAATCTACATTCAAGTTATTTTAGACCACTTTCATCAACCTTGAATGTGAATCTATTTAGGGGTTCTTAGCTACACATTGTTCAATCTAGGTAGGGAAGATAAACCCCCCTATTCTGGCACTCTTACCTCAGTGTTGTTGAGTTTACAATGTTGCATTTTTTTTTTCTTCAATTTCTTTTGGATCAATTTTAGGAGGAGAGTGGACATGCTATTGACTAATTTATGGAATGTGACTATTCAATAAGAGGTTGCACCATAGGAAATTCTTCACCATAATGTTGTGGTCTTTCTAATTTCATCCATTGTATAATCATCTCTAAGAAAATCCTCCATCATTTGGTCATGGACAACAATTTGTCTGGATGAGATATTGAATGGACGCTTTAGTTATGGTGATGGAACAGAAACAAGGTTGTGGTGATGGAATAGAAACAACATCAACATCTATTTCGCTAGAAATTGGATTTTTCTCTTATGGAAGCTTATGCTTTGACATCTGTAACTTTTTTTTTTTTTTTTCTTCTTTTACTTTTTTTATGGGTGTTTCTTTTCTTGAAAACTTTATTTCTTGAATTCATCGATTCCCCATGTTTAAAGATAAAAATTAGCTTCCAAACAGCCTTCCACAAATTTGTGTTAATATTACACAAGAAAAAACAATTAACAATTCCAATTCCAAATAGAAAAAAATGTCTTTGTATTACAAAAAAACACAACTAATAATTCCAATTCCAAATAAACAAATTTATCTTGAGATTATTACATAAGAAGAAACTACTAACAATTCCACTTAGAATTGGATAAATAATTCCACTTAGAATTGGATAAATTTGTATTGGTATTACACTAACAAAAATGTGAATGACGATTGCATAATAAAATTATGAACGAGCGCGATGGCCGATTCATTGTGGTATAAACATGTCGAGGTAAAGGGAAAACAATATTATAAATTCATCTCACTTGATAAAACAAAAAAAAATCTAACTATAAAATTCTCAATTGTAAAGATTATGGTTATTTTTATTTGATTTAAACTTCATTCATTTTTTAATGAAAAAAAACTAATTTTTGTGTAAATTTGTATTTAAAGTTAAAATATTGTTATTTCAAAATGAAAGTATTAAAAACATGAACATGATCTATTAAATTAAATTAGTTATATCAAAAAATTTTAATAATAATAAATTCCCAACACAAATAATAATAATAAAACTTTCAAAATTTAATTTTGTATGTGTTACAAAATTTAATTAAGAAAAACATAGCCATGAATGTTTGTAAATAACTTTTAATAATAATAAATTCCCAACACATATAATAATAATAAAACTTTCAAAATTTAATTTTGTATTTGCTACAAAGTTTAATTAAGAAAAACATAGCCATGAATGTTTGTAAATATTTTAATGTTTAATTAAAATTTATTATCAAATTGTTATAAATAAATTAACTTTATGCTTTTCATAATTCATAATTTTGTTTAATTAAAAAGGATTAATTTAATTTATTTTTTTAGTTTTTTTAATATTTTATTATATTTTAATTTATTTTTTTTTGCTTTTCATTTTAATTTATTTCTAATTTAATAATTAAATTTTATTATTTTTAATTTAATTTGCATTTTGTATTTGATAAAAGTTTTTTTTCTCCATCTCTTTAATGTTTTCTTCATTTATAATATTTCTTTCAATATATATATCTAACATATTTCATTTTACTTATAGAAAATCCTTCATATTTCATTTTATTTATAAAAAATTTCTTATATTTTTTTCTTCAACTTAGATATATTTCCAACTTAATAAATTATTTAAAATATTGTTTAAATTAGTTCAACATCATTAAATAAAAAAATATATTCTTTAATTTCTTTTTTTTTTACAATACTTCCTAAGTCTAAATGATATTGTAACAAAGTAATAACTTTTATTGGGTTGACCTGGAAAAATTTAAGCAAATTCATCTTGCCCAACATGGGACAGATGTGATTCAAAGAGCTTCTATGTAGTCAATGAACAATGTTGTCTTGTTTGAATTCCTCTAGTCAATGAACAATGTTGTCTTCTTTGAATTCCTCTAGGGTTGATCACATTGGTATTCCAATGTTTGAGGTTACTAATTGAGAGGTCCTATTCTCAGTAGAAATTAGTTGATTAAGCATATTATATTCTACCTTGAGAGCCTAAATTTTCTTGTTTTGTTGCAATAACATATTCATCATAAATATGGTCTTATTATGAGTAGAAACTAGTTGATTAAGCATACTATATTCTACTTTGAGAGCTTAAATTTTCTTGTTTTGTTGCAACAAGATTTTCATCGTAATAGAATGTGGGTTTCCTTATGTAGATATAATTTAGATATTAAATAAAATATAGAAGTCTTATTTTTGGAAATGAGATTCTCATGCCTTCTGAGGGCCCTTTGAATTCCCAATATGTCATAGAAAAACCCTTGGTGAGGTTGATTCGATGGATTATCCATTTAACCCCAATGGTGAATATTCCATTCCAAATTATTGGATACCAAATAGAAAAAAACATGAAATTACCCAAGAAAAATTCCACTAGGGTCTATGATTTTCTTACTGCCAAATTCACAATCAAATAAAATAGGGGGATTCACAAGAATCACAAAAAGAGAGGGCACTAGTTTAAAAAATATACAGAGTGTTAGAGAAACCAAGACAAGAAGCCAAAGACCCAACCACCCAATCTAAAAAACTCAATGGAGCCTCCAAAATCCCACTTTGCTTTCACTCTTATCTCGGATCCCAAAGCCAACTCAATTTCATAATCCACCATACATTTGAAATATCATACTGATATTGATATTACTAGAGAGCTATGTGCATAGTTTCTTTTACTTACCAAATTACCACATAAGATTGAGAGACATATGGGCAAATGAATCTACATGAACAAGTGCTCAACTTTGAGAAGGGCGTTCCCCAAACCAAAAATTTCACTTCCTAGCATTATAAATTACATTATCCCAACTACATGCTTCTTTATGACAACTTAGGGTTGATAATGTTGGCACTAAGTTATAAAGAAAGTATGTAAAAATACCTTAGGATGTCCATTGACTAATTCCTCTCACCATACAAGGAAATGCAAATTTGAGACCATATTAAATTACTTAAGAAATTGAGTTAATCATTAAGTCTCTTTGGTTTCCAAGGACTCCAAGAAGTGAAACTCTACATTGACTAGATGACCATTTTGATTATTATATTCCCTTAAAACATGGTAAAATTTAGATGACCTATTTGATTATTATGTTCCCTTAAAACATGGTAGAATTTGGAGGATTCAAAATAATGGATTTACTTTGAATTCTCATAACTAAACTAAAAAGTATCTCATCACTTAGAATTTCAAGGATTCAAAACAACATATTTCCTTCAAATTCTTATAATGAGTATATTAAGTTTTCATAAACTAAAATGGAAAATTTATTATTCATAAATTTGATTATTATACATAAATCTCTAATAATTAAATTTTTTATTAAATTTTATTTATTTTTAATAAATTGTATTTATTTTAAATTTCAAATTTTATTTATTAAAATAAAAAATGATCTCTAACACTCTAACACTAACATTGTACATGTCTCCTCTATAGTGCATTATAATTTTTTCTCCACTATATATATCAAATAATAAAGCTATTTCATAAAGTAACATAATATTAACTTAAGATATCAAATAATAAAGTTATTACATTAATTAAAATAAAACTAGCTCAAGGTAGAATCTTGATGAGCGATGTATCAATCATCCGTAATGATCAAATCCTTTCAGTTTAAGATTTTGAATAAAATATAAACTTGCCACATTGAAAGATTGTCTTTAATATATTATAGATTTAAGATTTAGAGTAAAAGTAAATACATATTAATTGAGTATATAAAAAAAAAAAATATTTAAATTAATTTTTTTTATCTTTTTATTTCGTTATATCAACGCTTTACATTGAAAATTTACAATTAACTTTGTGACCTAAAACTGAACATAAGCCGATGTAATATATCTGTAAATTAAAGCTCAGCCAATGTTATAGGCCGATATAATGTGTACCTCTCGTGACCTAGGAAAGCTTTGTGATGAGGAGCGTTTACGTAATTTTTAATGTTCACATCATGAGCTGTACTAGATAAAGGTGGGGTATGCAAGTTTTTTTTAGGTACTATTAGCATGTGATTTAAAAAAACGTGTGATTGTGTAAGCATCTGAAATTGTCAAAATCATTTGGGATTCTTGGACCGTTTAATAAAACAAAACAGTCGAAATTTAATAGGAGGATTTGATGGGGGCATGTAATGAAATGTAATGTTTTATTTTTTTTGTTTTTATTAAGGAAATCGAACGTTTCGAACGGATGAATAGTGATTTCACATAACGGAGTTCGACACTCGAGAAGCTGACTGGGCATGTAATGTAGATTGAAACAGTTTAAGGAAGAAAGTTGTATAAAAAAGATAAGTAAATTTATATTTTATGAAATTCAATGACCTAAGTTGTTTTTGGAATGAATCAAAACTCTTGAAAAATGTTTTACGTCCTGTCATCGTAATGGGGATAAGATTTGAAAAATTCAATGATACAGTTTTGATTGAACAACAGAGAAAACACTGTTACTGATTGAACGAAAAGAAAAACAGTGCAATGAAGATAAACCATTGAACGAGCAAGCGAAGAAAAGAAAGACAGAAGATAACTATTCAGTCAGCGAAAGATGAAAAAACAAAAAACATGTGAGGAAGATACCTATTCAAGACGCAAATGAATGAGTAATGTGATTAGATTGGTTGAGTTAAGAATAAATAGATTTATTAGGTTTGACCTTAATCTTAAAAGTTAATTACATAAATATGCTTATGTTGAAAATTCCAAACTGTCGGGATATAAGATGATAAGATGATTAAGCGTGTAAAACTATGTTAATGTGCATGACACGAGTTACCTGGTTGAGAAAGAAAGGTAGTGTTATAGTTTCATAGAAAGACAGCATGGATTAATGTTTAAATCAGACCAAAGATCAAACAGAAAAAAATGCCAACGTGTGATAGGGTGATTTAAGTGGCTGAGTCACCAAAACCATGCGCCCGAAATGTCCCAGTTGTTAATGGCGGGTACATACTATTGCACACTTAACAGTGTCATTTCTAAAAGTTAAAATTCATGAAATGGATGGAAGAAGAGATTGGATGATTAGACACGAGAGATTACAATATAAAATTCATCAACTAATCCACTCACTCGTGTCGATCATAGCAGCCGCCGCAGTCTTCTCCAATTCGAGAGAGAGATGTTGGAATAACTCAAATCTGATTTTCTGGACGACTTTTAGGTACAGAATTCTACGTCAATGTCAATTTTTTAGCCTCATGCGACCATGTCTAAAATCGGAATGTTAGGTAAAGAATTCTAAGTCAATGTCAGTTTTTTTTAAGCCTCATGCGACCATGTCAAATTTTATGACTTGAAATTCACGAAATCAATCCTTCTTGTTGTTGCATATGTATTTACTGTATAAGATCGATATATATACGCGCGTACAACGCTATGATAAGAGACACATGATCAGCACATTGGGATTTGCTTTGCGAATATGTGAAATTAAACTAACATCTTGCATAAAACTGCATAATCTAAACCGTCTATACACCCTCTGACAACTTGAGGACTTTGAAATTCATCAATATCACCCTCTGACCACTTCAGGACTTTGAAATTCACTTATTTATGATAATCCTAGTTCACCTTTATTAGTATCAGGAAGGATGAGGATGCTCCATGTAAGGTAGCTAGAGAGGTAGTAGGGGGGCCCAGAGGGCCCATAGTGATAATAGTGGAGGTCATTCAATGTAAGGTGGACTAGGTCCACTATATTATTAAATAAGGCCCA
>JZKD02S1721057.1:37399-55098 GCA_000966675.3 Picea glauca
AGTCTCAACTGACCAATAATTCTCATGATTTGAATAGTCCACTTAGCACTCATTGCATCGGGTGATGCTCACAGAGGTGAAGAAATGGGATTGAAGCCAACGAAATGAATCGCATGGCATCAATCATCACTTCTGGGGCTTGCACCCGGTAACCAGGACTTCCCAGTTAAATTTACAATAACCGAAAGGAACTGCTAATTTTGGTATTATGTATACTAATGATTGTGATGTTGAGTTGACAAGTTACTCTGATTCAAATTGGGACGGAAATCCTAATGATAGGAAATCAACTTCAGGATATGCATTATGTTATCTCTCCAAGAAACTCTTTGAGGTTGTAAGTCAAAGATGCTTGGTAACTTAAAGTAAAATTGTTTTTGTGTTTATGTATGTGTGGATCAATGGGATAAATCAACCTTAATGGATTTACATTAGGATAATCAACATTATACAATCAAATATGAAAGTTCTTTCAAAGATTATTGATTAGACAAATAGCTTTGACTGTGGGTGAAGAAATCAATGCTTATAAACCAAATACACCATGATGGTTTTAATAAACAATACAAATAACTATTAATCAATATATGAACTAACTAATCAGATGACAGTCAATAGCAGTTAAGACAACTTGAATAAGAGTACAGAAAAGAAGGTAATGGATGAAGGTTTGACATCAAAAGTGAAAGAAGACTGTGATTGTATATATATCTGAAAAACTGTACAATAGCATAAGGTCCCTGTATCCAAAATCGAACCCTTAGTCTATAAAATTGACAGGCTTTATATCCTTTACAAGCAGTTTCATATCCTCAAAAGATGGATCTGATAACCTCTTCTCCTATCTCAAATTCAAATTTATGAGGTGGCTGGAAAAGACAGAAATTTATGGAAATATGCTGCTCAAATATTTACCCATATATCTCAAACCAAAACCGTTGTGTACAAAATGGAAGAGAATTTTGTATATTGGTTTGTTTTGAGAAAAAACCTCTCTCAGTTCTTTTAGATTCATTTTAATTTTCCCGGGATCTTCATTTCAAAAACATGTGTCAAACAAGGAAATTCTAAACTGATCTTCTACAAACCCATAACTTGCCTGTAGCCTTTACCACTGGGCTATGGAGTCATTTTTCCTTTAGAACTGATCCCATGCAAACCTGTAGCCTACATGTAGCCCATCTGAAGCCTTTACAAAAGATATCTAGATCCTGGAAAACTGGATCAAATTTACTTAAAATAGAAATTCAAAACTAGATTCACAAAAATAGGAACAGATCCTATTTAAGGGGTCAAACCCTTATCTTGAAAGTATTCATAGTCTTCGATAGTTGTAGTGATCTTCAGATGCTGATGGATGAGGTTGAAAATGACACCCTAGAAAACCAGTCATCTTTTGCCAAAAATAGATAAGAAGTTTTATCTTCCTCACGCTGCTGACACCTCCAAAACTGAAACAGAGCAATAAAATTGATGCTCTAAATTATGATCATCACTTAGGAACCTTTCTCATGCCAAATGGAACAACAACACTTAGATGTGTGCAAAAAGAGTGGCTTTCTTCCCTTATCTGTGCTTTCGATGGCTAAAGAGCCATAAATATTAACCTATAAGCTACCAAAAGCTTTTCTTTCGATGGCTAAAAATAGTTGTGAAAGCCTGCCTAAGCCACCAAAAGCTTTGTTTTGAAACTGGCTTTGAAATTTGAAAAAATGTATTTCCTTCCATATTTTGATCTTCACTTCTGCTCCTATGAGGCTTCAGCAGCCTCAATAGAGTTGATATCTGCCCCTAGATTATCAACAAGAGTAGTGGCTTCTTTTGCTAGGGTTTACAGAGCAATATGTACCTTAGGTCTTGGAGGCATCATTTTGATTCTTAGTAGTTTGATCTTCCTGTACAACCTAGAATCAACATTTGGTTCCTTTTCCCCAGATTAGCATATTGTTTAGTAAGCCTTTGGTGAGAATCATACAACTCAATATCTCTTTCTATCAAAGTTTGATTACTAGTCTTAACTTCTCTATCAAGGAGTTCAAAATCATAAAATTGTCTTAGAAGTTGATTGATTTTTGACAATTGGGGCTTGTTGGTTGATGCCTCATCCTCTTGCATCCCCTTCTCTTCTTTAGGCATAGGTGAAGGAAACTCTGCATACTCTATTATCTGTTTTCTAGCTAGGACTTCTCCTTGAAGATCTAGCTCTGCTGCAGTTTCCTCATGCTCTACTGCAACCTGTTCTAACCATTTCCAAAAATTGTACCACCAAGCTTTGGATATCCACTTGTCAATTCATATCCATTTATAATATTCCATATGTATTAGTAAGAGATCTGGGAGGCAAAATATAGGTTGAAAAATCCATGCATTGGATGAATAGGTGGGGGTGGCACTTGAATAGAACTAACACTGCTATTATCACTTGTTTGAGCTCCACCTTGACTAAGCACCTCCAAAGACAAAACATAAGCTTGATAATGATGAATTTAATTATTATCTATCATTTGGAACTGTCCTCATGGCATTCAGATCAGGGGAACTCAGATCTGTGCAAAAATATTAGCATTCTTCCTTGTTATGTGCTTCTGGTGGCTAGGAGAGCCAAAATTCTAACCTGTAAGCCACCGAAAGCTCTGTTTTCAGTGGCTAAGGATAGTTGTGAAAACTGAAATAGACACTGAAAAAGTAGGCTTTCAAAATTGCAGAGATGCATTTCTTTCTGCCTCACCATTGTTGGACAACAATGGGCTTATATGTTTTCATATTAGGAATTTCATACATCATCAGACCTCTAATTCAATCAACACATTTATATGTAGTAAAAAAAATCCCTTTTTATTGATTTGATCATATGTTATGTGTGTTAACACTCCAACTACAACCAAAAGAACAATCAATCCTGGATTGAATCCCTTGTCAATGGCTTGAATAAGTATTTTATCCTAGCTAACAAATGAAAATAAGTTTGTTCGAGAAGATAAATACTCTTTTGCATATTATTTGATTGAACTTTGCATTCCCCTTTCTCTTCTTTCTGGCCCTGATACATAGAAAATATGCTGGGTGATTTAGTTAATTCAACACTTTGCTTCTGTAGAGTCTGGCAACTACCTTCAAGTTCTTCATAACTACATAAAATGCTCATTATTTTTGTTTGAAAAATTTGATCAAAAACCCCAAAACAATCATGATTCCACTGTTAAGAAAAAGAGCATGTAGATACCATTGGACTTCCATGCTCGTGACACCATCCTCTTAAGAATTTCAAGAGTGTGATCTGCAACCTGTTGTGGGTTTGCTTTCTCCTTGTTCTTAGCATCGAGAGTCAACATACTGGGTTTTAACAAAATTCCCTTGAACAACACAGTGCTCTCTACCAAGTAGAATAAAACCTTAGTCCAAACTTTCTTTTCCACTTTAAATCTTTTATCAATGAAATGTTCTCCATCCAGTAGAATCTTTGGTTCCACAATGGACACAAGGCCATTGTCCTGAGAAAGGGAAGCATAACATGCAAGTCCCCAAGAATATTTTCTTATTTAAGAAAATTGAAATCAATCTATCTGCTCATATGAAGATATTATACAACTGCCTACTCCTACTTTTAACCAGTAAAAACATGCTCATCATTTTTGTTCCTTGATGGGCAAGGAAAAAGGCTCATCAAAATCAGATTCGTAGTTGTCATATATTGGTTGGTTGCTTCTTAAATCAACATCATTTGATGTAAGGATCTGCTCTACTCCATATGCATACTTATAAAAATAAGTGAACAAAAATCTCCTGAATCTTACAAAGAAAGAAAATAAATCTTTAGATCCTTCTCTCCAATCATAGGTGAAAACATATCGTAAGCAACCTTTTGAAAAAGTGCAGAAAAAAATTCTTCTCTAACTATTTCTTCATGTAAGTCAAAGGCAACAGGTGCAACAAAGATAAGATCTGATGCATTTACAGCTACACAATTCTTATTTGTATCCTGAAGATCTTCCTTAAGAACATAATTTTCATCTTGACAAACAGAAGAAGAGACTACTTCCTGCTAAACTTGCTTCTCGAATTCATCACAACAATTTTCAAAGAGACTTTCAGCTGGAAATTCATATTTAAAAAACAAATGGAAAGCATAATGAAAACTTGTCAATGAGTGAATTCTTGAAGCTGGAAGAGATCTGCACCAATCAAGGGTAATCCCCTCTAATGAATACTTGAAAAGCTTAATTTGAACATCCTCATGTACAATTCCAAGCCGATGAATAAAATCATGAAAATCCAACAAGTGTTCAGCTTGCACTTCCAATTCTTCTCCTCGAAATATGAGAATACTATTTTCCCATTTGTCTCTACTAGTTACTGGATGAGGGTAACCATAAATAATTGAGAAATTTCAAAATACATACCTCTTGTTCATTTCATACTAGTGAAGTCACCAACAAATTTCTGAACAATGGAGTCGCCACTGGATCCGTCCTTCATGGAGTCGCCAGATAGATAATTACAACCAAGAAAATGTCCAGGCTTTGTCTATCATCGAAGTTGGATCTATTTCATCTCCCAAGGAAGCTGAGCTTCAATCTCCTCTCCCCGGCAATGATGCCAATTTGTTATCTCTCCATGAAACTCGAAACGCTTTGAGGTTGTAAGTCAAAGATGCTTGGTAACTTTAAGTAAAACTATTTTTGTGTTTATGTATGTGTGGATCAATGGGATAACTCAACCTTAATGGATTGACATTAGGATAATCAACAATATACAATCAAATATGACAGTGCTTTCAAAGATTAATGATCAGACAAATAGTTTTGATTATGGGTGAAGAAATTAGTGCTTATAAACCAGATACATAATGATGGGTTTAATAAAAAATACAAATAACTCTTAATCAAGCTATGAACTGACTAATGAGATGGAATTCATTAGCAGTTAATACAACTTGTATAAGAGTATATAAAAAAAGGTAGTGGATGAAGGTATGACATCAAAAGTGAAAGAAGACTATGATTGTATATATATCTGAAAAATTGTACAATAGCATAAGGTCCATGTATCCAAAATAGATCCCTTAGTCTATAAAATTGATAGGCTTTATAGCCTTTACAAGAAGTTTCAAATCCTCAAAAGATGGATCTGATAACCTCTTCTCCTATCTCAAATTCGAATTTGTGAGGTGGCTGGAAAAGATAGAATTTTTTGGAAATATGATGCTCAACTATTTACCCATATCTCTCAAACCAAAACCATTGTGTACAAACTGGAAGAGAATTTTGTAGATTGTTTTGTTTTGAGAAAAAACCTCTCTCAGTTATTTGATATTCGTTTTCATTTTCCTGGGATCTGCATTTCAAAAACATGTGTCAAACAGGGAAATTATGAGATCCGAAAATTAGGGCTCAGAGATGAATTTGATTCTCCAAATATATGAAACCTGTAGGAAAAATGAGAGAGGTTATTTTTCTTTGACATGTTAGCAACAAAAACCTCCTCCTGTTCTCAAAAATATTCTCCAGTTGCTCAGAATCATCATTTTAAAATGATGACTCAGCACAGTAAAAACAAACTTTTCTGCACTTTCGGTGGGTAAGAGAGCCCCGAATTTCGCGTTTAAGTCACCGAAAGATAAGACTTTTGGTGGATTATAAGCCCTTTTGGAAAGTCTCTTATCCACCTAAACCCGATTTTTGACTTTTTTGAAGGGAAAACCAGATCAAATGTTTTTCAAACTTTATGACAAACCTAAGGCTCTCAAAAATGAACCTTAAAAAATTTAGAAATGTATTTTTCAATGACTTCCTATCACCTAAAATAAACAAATTTGACTATGTTATTTGAGGAGATAATACATTCAACATAGGTATAGGGGTTGTGTCATGGAGAAATAAGAAACAACCAACTGCTTCTTTATCATCAACATAAGTTGAGTACAAAGCTCTATGCAATGCTACTTGTGAATTTGTTTGGTTAAGGAGAATTCTTGTAGATATTGGCAATAAACAAATGAAGCCAACTATTCTCAAATGTGACAATCAAAGTTCTATTAAATAGGCACACAACCCAATTTATCATGCTAGAACCAAACATATTGAAATTCATCATTTTGTGAGAGAGAAGATCGAATCAAATGAAATTGGTTTGATATTATATAATATGATGCAGGAGCATCTACGACGTCATCAAGCGAGCCCGTGCGTGGAGGAAAATAACATACAGCTGGACAGGGCCAGCACATATATTTTGGAAATACTTTGGAAAGATTGTTGCGCCGCCATTTAACTGAAGGAATTCAAAGCTGAGCGCACTTGTATTATGTTAAATATAGGAAGGCATTTAATAGTTTTAATGCTGTTAGATAGGAATTAACTGTAGATTAGACAGTTTACTTTCAAGAGGGAAAACGGAATATAGGCACCCTTCGTTGTATTGTTGAAATATACACATTCACATTTTGGATTATCATTCAGCATTGGTATTGAGGAGCAAGAAGAGAACAGAGCAGAGAGCTTGTGAAAAAACTCCATGTACAGACATTGAATTAATAGGAAAGCTTTGATTCAATTTCATGGATGTGTTTGATCTCTGTGTGCTGTTGATATTATGCTTTTGCATGCTTGCTTATTTTTATGCTTATCTTCTATATGCTGCATATGTGATCGCATATCGGGTTTGAAACCTGAGAGAATGAGGAAATGAGTTCCAATTGTTTCTCTGTTTGAGCCAGGAGATTCCTGCATAGAGTGCAGTCGAATTCCTCCGCATAGAGTGCGTTGAGGAGGCTAAACAGTTGAACTTTTGTTCCCAGTTTGCCTAGAGTGAATTGGGTTGTTTGAACCGTGCAGGTGAGTGCAGGTCGGACTGGAGTCTCAGTAGCAAGTCTGAGAAAAGGAGGGCCGAGGTTGCTGTGATCGTGAAAGCGCAGAACCTGGAAGATTTCAAGCACTGTCGGGAGTGGTTGAAAGTCGAGCACAGGAAGTGCGTGAAAGTTCTCTGAAGGAGTCAGAGGAACAAAGATCAAGAGGGATAGTACCTTTGTTTCACTGTGGGAATAGACCCCATGGAAGTTCATATAGGACGAAGGTGGTGGAACAAAGGATTCTTCATAGAGGAAGAGAATCGACGACTTAAGATCGTTGTGATAAATCATGAGTTTCCACTGATCGTTAGATCGTGGGGAAGTTGCAGGGAAGTTAATTCAAGCTCCATTGCACACCGGCATTCGGTGTTCGACGACGCAAGTCGCATACTTGTCGAAATCGCGAGTCGCGATTCCCCGAGTTATTTGGAGTCGTTGATCTCCACGGGACAGGTGGCAAGAGATCTCGACATCGCAGGATCGGCATTCGGGGTTTTCAACACCATTGCAACTTGTGTTGTGAATCCGCGATCCGCGAAGTCTCGAGGTGACATGGTCGAGGGGGACCCCGGGGGAATAGTGGAGTCCAGGTGGCGTGTTCGTGTGGGATCGACACTTCGGTACTCGGGGTTTGAAATTACAAAGCGCTGACATCACGAGGGGAGATATCCCAAGTCGTTGACTTTGACCATCGGTACTTGGGGTTCTGCATTTGGAAGTGCACGAGAACGTGCATGCAGGGCTCGCGATTCCGCGAGACCCGAATTCCCGAGATAGTTGCCAGAAGATCAACAGAGTGTCGTGTGGGTGACAGAAGGTCCCGATACGGGATTAGACAAGCATTGAATCTCGTCGGGCCAAGGTTAGTGAAGGTCCTGGTGGGAGCGACCGTCCGCTGAGGGCAGGTTGCACCAAGTGGTATCAGAGTGGGATTGGGTTCTCTTTGCTACGATAGTAGAGAGAAGCAGTAACGAAATTCACCATGCCGCCCAGGAGAGAAAGGCAGTCACCTGATCATGAGGACAGGGATGCCCGAAGAAGGGGTAGGCTGGCAGGGAATCCAAAAATGGAGCGACAAATACGAGATCTCAGGGCGAGACTCGAAGATATGGAGACCACCCAGAGCTGTGGAGCTGGTACAGCATAGTTCAGTGATCCCGAGATTGAAGAGGAAGCTATACATGACCAAGAAGAGGTCACAGCAGAGGTTGATCAGAGCCATTTCAAGGATGAGCTCAAAGACAAAGATGGACATTCCCGTCTATGAGGGAAGTTTAAACACAGAAGAGTTGCTGGATTGGATCTTAGCACTCGACACCTACTTTGATTACAAAGACATCAAAGAGGATAAGAAGGTAAGGCATGCCGTCACGAAGTTGAAGGGACATGCAGCCTTATGGTGGAACGAGCTTCAGGCAGACAGGCGTTCCAAAGGCAAACAGAAGATCAAAATCTGGGATCGGATGATCGCCAAGATGAAGGCGAAGTTCATTATGAGGGATTACTAGATCACTCTATTCAGGCGCATGCAGAACTTGAGACAGAAGATGATGACGGTGAAGGAATACACCGAAGAATTCTATAGGCTCAACATCCGAGCTGGTCATCAGGAGAGTGATGACGAAAAGGTGGCGAGGTATGTGAATGGCCTCAGATATGACATTCAGGACGAGTTGAGCATGCTGACCATCCGCATAGTGGAGGATGCGTACCAGATGGCTCTGAAAGCCGAAGAAAATCTGAGCCGCAAGCAGGGACAGCGAGGCCGAGGAAGAAGCCAGCCTAGAGGCAAAGCTGTTGCCCAAGAAAGAACTCAGAAGCCCAAGGAGGATTGGAAGAGACCTCAGGGAAAAGATGAAAGAGGTGGAACCTCACAGCAGAGGAAGTAAATTGCTGAGCTGAGGAGACAGCAAGATGATCAGCAAGGAGGCTACGTTGATGCCAATACATTTCCTCATACCCGAGGTAGAGGAAGAGGCAGAGGAGGAATTATCACATGTTTCACGTGTGGTAAAGACGGTCATAAAGCCGTGGACTGTCCAGAGAGGAAAATGGACGAAGGAAAAGCTCACGTTGCTGAGGCGCAGAGACGTGACGTGGAGGATGAAGACACTGGAAGTGGGAAGTCACTGACAGTGCATAAGGTTCTTTTGAAACCTGAGAAAGAGGTGGACACAGCTCAAAGATGCAGACTGTTCCGGACGACTTGCAAGGCCAAGGGCTGGAAATGCAAGGTCATAGTGGGCAGTGGGAGCACCGATAATCTCGTTTCGACCGAGATGGTGGAGAAGCTGGAGCTGAAAACGAACAAACACTCGAGTCCATACAAAGTGACATGGCTGCAGAAAGGACACCAGGTATGTGTTACAAAGAAATGCTTGGTTAATTTTAAAATGGGTGAATACAGGGATGAAATTCTATGTGATGTCATTCCCATGGATGTCTGTCATGTATTATTGGGAAGACCATGGCAGTTTGACAGAAATGTTGTTCATGATGGGAGGATGAACACATATACCTTGGAGAAGGATGGGAAAACTCACACGTTGTTGCCGATAAAGGATAAGGAATTGAAACCAGAAGTTAGCAACACGATACTTCTCATGAGTGGAAAAGAACTTCTCACAGAGCTGGAGAAGGATGAGGATCCACAATTCCTTGTTGTCAGGAAGCCAAGAATTATCCTGACGAGCACAAGAGTGGACGACTTGCCAGAAGAGATTCAGGAACTGCTGAGAGAGTTCACTGATATCATCGTGGACGAACTACCTCATTCGTTGCCACCGATGAGGAGTGTGAGTCACCACATTGACCTCATACCCGGAGCAAGTTTGCCAAATAAGGTAGCGTACAGGTTGACACCTCAGGAGAACGAGGAAGTCAAAAGGCAGGTACAGGATCTGCAGGACAAGGGACTAGTGAGAGAGAGTCTGAGTCCATGTGTTGTTTCGATAGTACTGAGTCCAAAGAAGGATGGAGGCTGGAGGATGTGTACAGACTCCAGGGCGATTAATAAAATCACCATCAGGTATAGGTTTCCACTATCGATAATGGACGACTTGATGGATTGCCTGAGTGGGGCAAATTATTTTTCAAAGATAGATCTCAAGAGAAGATATCATCAGATCCGAATGAGAGAGGGAGATGAATGGAAAACAACATTCAAAACAAACGAGGGTTTGTACGAATGGCTGGTCATGTAGTTTGGGCTGACAAACGCGCCAAGCACTTTTATGAGGCTAATGAATGAAGTCCTACGAGAATTCATTGGCAAATTTGTGGTCATATACTTGGACGACATACTGATTTTCAGCAAGACTAGAGCTGAACACTTGAGGCATTTGGCCATTGTGATGAGAAGATTACAACAGGAGAAGCTGCTGATCAATTTGAATAAGTGTTCCTTCATGCAGACAGAACTCATTTATTTGGGTTTTGTAATTTCGGCAAATGAATTGAAGATGGATCCTGAGAAGGTTGAAGTAATCAGGAATTGGCCATCACCAAGGAATGTTTTCGAGGTAAGGAGTTTTCACGGTTTGGCAAGCTTCTACAGAAAATTCATTCGGAATTTTAGTGGAATTAGTGCAACAATGATGGACACTGTGAAAAAGCGGCATAAAGTTTTTCAGTGGACAGCAGAGGTTGAACGGAGCTTCAATCTGTTGAAGCGGAAGATAACTGAGCAGCCAGTGTTGGTGTTGCCTGATTTTCAGAAAACCTTCCAAGTAAAATGTGACACCAGTGGGTATGCCGTTGGAGGAGTTTTAAGTCAGGATGACAGACCTGTGGCATACTACAGCGAGAAGTTGGATGATGCAAAGCTGAAGTACTCCACGTACGATAAGGAGTTCTATGCCATCATATAAGCATTGAAAAAGTGGAGGCATTACTTGATACCCAAAGAATTTGTTTTGTACAGCGATAATCACGCATTGCAGTTCGTGAGTCAACAAGAGAAGTTGAATCAGAAGCATGCGAAGTCGGTAGAGTACATGCATAATTTCACATTCGTGATCAAGCACATTTTGGGGACTGCGAACAAGGTAGTTGATGCCCTGAGCGGGAAGTGCTTGTTGCTGCAGGAGTTCAGAGTCAAAACCTTGGGTTTTGAAAACCTAAAGGATATGTATGCAGGGGACGTAGACTTTGGCGAGGCATACGAGGCAGCCGAGAACCCAGTTCTCAGGGATCGGAGTCCTTGGATTGATTATCTGATCCAGGATGGATTGTTGTTCAAAGGCAATCAATTGTGCATTCCAGATTGCTCTATGAGAGAGAATTTGGTGAAGGAAAAGCACAGTGGAGGCTTAGCAGGTCATTTCGGACATGAAAGAACATTCGCCAAGCTGAGCGAATCTTACTAGTGACCTGGCATGCGCGCAGATGTTAAACGGTTTGTTGACAGGTGTCGGATATGTCAACATGCAAAAGGCCAAAAGCAGAACACATGATTTTATCATCCATTGCCCATACCTGAGAGGCCATGGGAGGCGATCAGCATGGATTTTGTGTTGGGTTTACCGAGAACACAGCGAGGAGTTGATTCCATTTTCTTAGTGGTGGACAGGTTCTCGAAGATGGCACATTTTATTCTGTGTCATAAGACCAGCGATGCAACCCACATCGCGAACTTATTTTTCAAAGAGATCATGCAATTGCATGGATTGCCGAGAAGCATAGTCTCGGATCGGGACACGAAATTCATAGGTCATTTTTGGAGGACGCTATGGAAGAAGCTAGGGACTGACTTAGCATTCAGTTCTTCTTACCATCCGCAGACAGATGGGCAAACAGAAGTGGTCAACAGAAGCTTAGGGGATCTGTTGAGAAGCCTGGTGACTGAGCATCACAGCAGTTGGGATCAGATCCTACCACAGGCAGAATTTGCGTACAACGATTTAGTGAATCAGAGTACAGGTAAGAGCCCATTTCAGATTTTGTATGGGACACAACCAAGAGGAGTATCTGAGCTCAGGGAGTCAGAACAGGCTGAAACTAGCAGCGCGAGGGCTGAGGAATTCACTGAGGCAATGCAGGAACTTCACACGCAGGTGAAGCAGCGACTGCAGAGATCGAATCAGGAGTATAAGCGCAGAGCCGATCAGAGGAAAAGACAGCTTCAGTTTGAAGTTGGAGAGATGGTTCTGGCGCACTTGAGGAAAGAAAGGTTCCCAAGGGGAACATACAACAAGCTCAAGATGAAGAAAATTGGGTCGTGTAAAGTCCTGAAGAAATTTGGCAAGAATGCATATGAACTTGAGTTGCCAGAGGACATCGGGATATCCCCGATATTTAATGTCTCGGACCTATACCCATATAAGGCCGAAGAAGCAGGCACTGGAACTGAGGAACCAGTGATCCAGTGGCAGAAGAAATTGCCAGTTGCACAGAAACCTGAGATGGAGTGCATACTGGACAAGAGAGTAGGAAAGAAGACCAGGAGGAAGCAATATTTTGAATACCTGGTCAAATGGAAGAACCACCCAGTGGAGGATTCCAGCTGGGCATACTGTGCGGGAACTCATGGACAGGATCCCATGAAATCTTTTTAGCTGAGGATTATGATGCAGGAGCATCTACGACGTCATCAAGCGAGCCCGCGCGTGGAGGAAAAGAACATACAGCTGGACAGGGCCAGCACATATATTTTGGAAATACTTTGGAAATATTGTTGCGCCACCATTTAACTGAAGGCATTCAAAGCTGAGAGCACTTGTATTATGTTATAGATAGGAAGGCATTTAATAGTTTTAATGTTGTTAAGTAGGAATTAACTGTAGATTAGACAGTTTTCTTTCGAGAGGGAAAACGGAATATAGGCACCCTCCGTTGTATTGTTGAAATATACACATTCACATTTTGGATTATCATTCAGCATTGGTATTGAGGAGCAAGAAGAGAACAGAGCAGAGAGCTTGTGAAAAAACTCCATGTACAGACATTGAATTAATAGGAAAGCTTTGATTCAATTTCATGGATGTGTTTGATCTCTGTGTGCTGTTGATATTATGCTTTTGCATGCTTGCTTATTTTTATGCTTATCTTCTATATGCTGCATATGTGATCGCATATCGGGTTTGAAACCTGAGAGAATGAGGAAATGAGTTCCAATTGTTTCTCTGTTTGAGCCAGGAGATTCCTGCATAGAGTGCAGTCGAATTCCTCCGCATAGAGTGCGTTGAGGAGGCTAAACAGTTGAACTTTTGTTCCCGATTTTCCCAGAGTGAATTGGGTTGTTTGAACCGTGCAGGTGAGTGCAGGTCAGACTGGAGTCTCAGTAGCAAGTCTGAGAAAAGGAGGGCCGAGGTTGCTGTGATTGTGAAAGCGCAGAACCTGGAAGATTTCAAGCACTGTCGGGAGTGGTTGAAAGTCGAACATAGGAAGTGCGTGAAAGTTCTCTGAAGGAGTCAGAGGAACAAAGCTCAAGAGGGATAGTACCTTTGTTTCACTGTGGGAACAGAACCTAGGGAAGTTCATACAGGACGAAGGTGGTGGAACAAAGGATTCTTCATAGAGGAAGAGAATCGACGACTTAAGATCGTTGTGAGAAATCATGAGTTTCCGTTGATCGTTAGATCATGGGGAAGTTGCAGGGAAGTTAATTCAAGCGCCATTGCACATCGGCATTCGGCGTTCGATGACGCAAGTCGCATACTTGTCGAAATCGCGAGTCGCGATTCCCCGAGTTATTTGGAGTCGTTGATCTCCACGGGACAGGTGGCAAGAGATCTCGACATCACAGGATCGGTATTCGGGGTTTTCAACACCATTGCAACTTGTGTTGTGAATCCGTGATCCGTGAAGTCCCGAGGTGACGCGGTCGAGTGGGACCCTGGGGGAATAATGGAGTCCAGGTGGCGTGTTTGCGTGGGATCGGCACTTCGATACTCGGGGTTTGAAATTACAAAGCGCTGACATCGCGAGGGGCGATATCCCGAGTTGTTGACTTTCACCATCGGTACTCGGGGTTCGGCATTTGGAAGTGCACGAGAACGTGCATGCAGGGCTCACGATTCCGCGAGACCCGAATTCCCGAGATAGTTGCTGGAAGATCAACAGAGTGTCCTGTGGGTGACAGAAGGTCCCGATACGGGATTAGACAAGCATTGAAGCTCGTCGGGCCGAGGTTAGTGAAGGTCCTGGTGGGAGCGACCGTCCACTGAGGGCAGGTTGCACCATAATACCAATGATAATGTGGATGATATATTTACCAATACTCTTGGTAAACTCAAGTTTTAAATGTTTAGAAGCAAGTTAGGTGTCATAGAAAATTTGTTTCTTCATTAAAGGGGGATGTTAGAATAATGAAGAAACGTTTAGAAAACTATTAAAATAGAGTATTGTTGTGATTTTGTTTTATTGGTAAGTAGATTAAGGTTGAAGGTGGTTTGAGATCCACTTAGATATGAGTAATATATTCCTCTATAAATCTAATTGATTTCCCTTATCAATGCAAGTAGTGTGAGCTCTGTCTCACTTGTGTGCGTTCCTCATTTTTATTTTTGATAAATCAACAACTGAAAGATGAAAAGACAAAAAACATGTGACAAATATAACTATTCCAAACTCAAATGAATGAGTAATGTGATAAGATTGGTCGAGTTAAGATTAAATAGATTTATTAGGTTTGACCATAATATTAAAAGTAAATTACATAAATATGTGTGGTTGCTTATGTTGAATATTCCAAATTTTCCAGATATAATATGGATAAGATGATTAAGCATGTAAAATTAAGTTAATGTGCATGACACGAGTTACGTGGTTGTGAAAGAAAGGTAGTGTTATAGCTTCATATAAAGACATGATGGATTAATCTTTAAATCAGACAAAAGATCAAATAGAAAAAAATGTAAACGTGTCATAGGGTGATTTAAGGGGCTGAGCCACCAAAACCATGCACCCCAAATGCCCTAGCTGTTAATGGCAGGTACATACTATTGCACACTTAACAATGTCATTTATAAAAGTTAAAATTCATGAAATGGACAGAAGAAGAGATTAGGTAATTATACAGGAGAGATTACAATATAAAATTCATCAACTAATCCACCCACTCATGTTGATCATAGCAGCAACCACCTGCTAGAAGAATACCAGTCTTATCGAATTCAAGAGAGATGTTGGAATAACTCGAATCTGATTTTCTAGACGACTGTTAGGTAAAGTATTCTACCTCAATGTCAATTATTTAGCCTCATGCAACCATGTATAAAATCAGAATGTTAATTAAATAATTCTAAGTCAATGTCAGTTTTTTTTAAGCCTCATGCGAGTCGTGACCATGTCAAATTTTATGACTTGGAATTCATGAAATCAATCATTATTCTTGTTTCATATGTATTTACTATATGATATCGGTATATATACACGTACAATGCTATGATAAGAGACACATGATCAACACATTGGGATTTTCTTTGAAAATAAGTGAAATTTGTAACATCCCCAACCACCAACAGGCCGGGCCATGCCACTACCCAGACACTTTACTTAGCTCTGAAACTATTTTGTAACATCCCCGACCATCCATGTTGGGCTACGCTACACCAGAGAACACATCCGTTCTCTATGCGGAACATACTGTAACATACTCAGCATCCAAACTCTGTTATGTCACATACAATTTTCTATCTGCATGCTATTAAAACATATCCACGCACAGAACTCTTGCAGAAGCTTATATATAAAATGTGAATAGACAAATACGTTATGTAAATGCATGGATTCACACTGAAATAGCAGTAAACATATACATGCACCATATACAGGAAATACCCATCAAAATAAACACAGTTATAATCGCACATATGATAACCCATAAAAATATGCACATAAATAACAATGCAACATGTAGATTTATCACACAGTTGACACTTATATTGGTAAGAATGTCACCAACTGCGTGCAGACCTTCCATGAACCTCCCAGCCTTATACCACATTGTTCATCACTCTCAACAGTGAGTCACCCCCAAGCTAGGACTAAACTCCACTCAGGTAAAAGGGTTCCTAACCAGGCTAATGGCTCATGGAAAATAGGAAAGGATCCAGCATAGGTGCCTACTCAAACTAACAGCCTACATTCCCTCATTCCCCACATGCCTGTCCCACCCAGGAAGTGTGCCCCTTCAATGCTCAACATTCCTTAGGGTGCCCCACTTCCTTTCCGGGATTCAACAACAGGTCGAACAAGAAGTTGTAGAGCACTATAGCTGCAATTTAGCACCTTTAGGAAATCAATTCCCAGCAATTCTCTCACCTAGAGAATTCCTCATGGGCGTGACAACATGCCTCTTCAATATCCCATGGGTTTGACAACCCGCTTCTTCAGTCCCGCTCCCCAGCTAACCAGCTACACCGAAAAAAAATGGCTATGGATACAGGTTCATATACAACGAAATGAATGTCTGAGGATAACTGACTGCGTGAGTGAAAATGGTCATGGAATCATGGTTGAATGATGGAAGGAATGATGGAAAAGATGATGGTAAGAGTGATGGGGAGGGTGTGAAAATGAACTAAGTCCCAACAATATGTATGCATGTCCCCAACTTGGCACTTGTCATGTTGGGAGCTACTTTGGCCCACTTGTCCCCAACTTTAGAACTTAGGATAAAATAATTATCCATATTTTATGATTTAAGAAATATTAATATAATATTCCTTTTTGGCTCAAGCTCCCTAGCTTAGCCCCTTTCCTTAACTTAGCCCCCCCCTTTCCCTAACTAGTGGATTTTACTCCCCGATCTCTTTTATCATGGTCAGTCTGTGCGCAATGATGTATTTTATATTAAATATGAGACATGTACAAAAACAGGCACACTGGCCTTTAACATATAGGATCTTTGGCCTAATAAAAAAATAAGCATCCTAGCTTATAATAACTGGCTCACCAGCTTATAAAACATATCATATACACAAAGGCTCCCTGGCCTCAACATCACGCACACTTAAGATGCTACGCGCGGTATCCTGGAATGTGCTCATTTCACCATTTTTACTGCACAGTACTTGCGCGCACTATGCCATGAAAGGTGCATACAAAACTATATTAAAACATATCACCATCTTAAGTACATTATTACATTTACAATTGGTTCAGCCTGGGGATATTACAATTAAACAAACATCTTGCATAAAACTTCATAATCTAAGTTGTCTATCTACCCTCTGACAACTTGAGGACTTTGAAATTCACCAATATATGATAATCCTAGTTCCCGACTATTAGTATCATGAAATATGAGGATGCTCCCATCCTGTTTTGACAACTTTAAACAACAACAACACTCTTCTCTAAGTAAGAATAGTAGATCCTGCGCAAAATCAAAGATTATTTGCTTGTTAGGGTAGATCTATTTCAACTTTGGTACTATCATGTCAGGTATGGAGATCAAATTTATGGGAAGTTTCACTTTTAACTCCTGAACACTTGAGTTAGTTATGAAAACTACAATCTATGTTTTCATTAACAAATCATTATTGCAAAAAACTCAATAAATAAATATGATCATCAAGTCTCTAGGAGTTTTCACTTTTAACTCAGGACCACTTGAGCTAAATTAAACTAACCATGAAAACTACAATCTCTATTTTTATTAACAAGTCATTATTGAAAAAACTCAATAAATATGATCTTCTCATAAATCTCCCTCTAAATTTAATTTTAGATTTTTCCATAATAAGAACTATGCCAAATTTAGAAGTGTTGTGACAAGATATAGTTCAAAATATGAAGTCTCCTAAATAGAAAGAAATAATAATTCCAAAATAAATAGAATGAGATAATAATTACTAAATATATAAAGTGAAAAAACATTGAATTAGGTGGTGATAAATACTAGGGA
>JZKD02S1721068.1:60019-70384 GCA_000966675.3 Picea glauca
TAAGAGAATATCATATTATTTATTACAAACAACATTTGTTAACAAGTGAATTATTTATTACAAACACATTTGTTAGTAAGTAAATTATTTGGTACACTTAAAAAACAACTAAATAATTCAAGAATATAAAATTATTTATTAGCATTTGTTAGTAAATGAATTATTTATTATACTTCAAAAACAATTTAATACAAACAGAAAAACAACTAAGTAAATTAGAAGAAAATATCAAATTATTTTATTACAAACAACATTTGTTAGTAACTGAATTATTTATTACAAACACAAAAATAAGTAAATTCAAAGAGTATCAAATTATTTATTGCAAACACATTTATTAATAAGTGGATTATTTATTACATTTCAAAAACAATTATGTAAATTCAAATAGAGTATCAAATTATTTATTACAACCTGTGAGTTGGGGGGAGATACCACTAGCATTTTACATTTTCTTCTGCGAGTTTCGTGGATAAAACACCTTGTGATTTCGGGGGGTAAACCACTAGCGTTTACCCTTTTCTTTTGTGAGTTTTCGTGGGTAAAACACCCTGTGAGTTGGGGGGGAGAAACCGTTCACATTTGCCCTTTTCTTTTGTGAAATATTCCTAAGTAAAATACCTTGTGTATTGGAGGAACCACCTTGCATAGTAGTCGGTGCTTCTCTTCATTTTGGCATGAGATTTCGCCTGCGTTCCTTCTCCTCAATGGCGGTGGTGCCTGAGATTTACCCCCCCTGTGTTTTAAGGACCTTGTGGATTGTGTTTCCTTCTCCCTAGTGGCAGTTTTGCCACATAATTACCTCTGTTGTGTTGTTTAAAAAAAAATCAATTTAGTGAAACCCACATACTTCAATATTAAAATGGAGGTGGAGCTTTCGCTTGCCTATGGTTACCCTTGATGTATTGGTCGATGGTTTACTGCTCCTCCCAACAGACTTAAGTTAACCTTTAATTTTAATTTTTCCTTACAAGAACAAGTTGAATTGAATTAGTTATTTTTTTGATTTAGATGGTTATTAATTGGTGTTATTTGTTGATGCAGGAGCATCGCCAACTCAGCAAGTGAGCCAACACATCAAGCGGAGATCAGCTGGGAAAACAAACCCAAAATTTTGAAAGTGCTTTGGGATTGTAGCGCAAGTCTTAAATGATCCTTTATGAAGGAGCGCCTTTTGTATGTTGTATTAGACCTCGAGCCATATGCTCTTGTCTGAAATAGATAGAAGGCATTTAATAGATTTAATGCAGGTAGATAGGATTTTATTTCCAGATTAGACAGTTTTAGGGTTCTAGAGGGAAAACAGATATAGACACCCTCATTGTATCATTGTAACATTAGAATCAAGCATTCAGAAGAAAAGAGCAGGCAGAGAAATGTGTGAAGAACACCGATGTACAGATGTTGAATTATAGAATGAAATTCTGATTCAAATTCATGGCTGGTGTTGTTTCTCTGTGTATGTTGATGTTGTGCTCATGAATGTTTTGTTCTTTGTATGCATTTTCTTTGAATATGCTGTGCATGTGATTTCAGGTTTTTAAAAGAAGTCTGAGAGAGAAGAGAATAAGTTCCAATTGTTTCTCTATCTGAGCCAGGAGATTCCTGCATAGAGTGCAGTCAAATTCATCCGAAAAGAGTGTGTTGATGAAGGCTCGATAGTTAAACGCTTATTCTCATTTGCCCAGAAGTTATAGGGGTTGTTGAAGCCATGCGAAGAGAGGTGCAGGCTGAAGAAGAAGTCTTAGTTGTTAGTCTAAGCAAAGGGGATAGAGACTGCTGTCGCAGGAGTTGCACAGAGTCTGAAGTATTCAACCCTTGAAGTGGTTGAATATCAAGCGCAAGGGTTATGTACAGGTTTGACTGAAGAGTCAGAGTGGATAAGCTCAGGAGGTGTATCACCTTCGTAATATCATGAAAGAAAATACAGGAAGTTGATCGAGGAACGGTCAAGCAGAGGTTGCAGGCGTAGGCTAGGAAAGCAAGCCTTAGAAGGAACTCTTAGCCATCCTAAGAAATCCTTGAGAGGAGAAGTTGATGGTCATGATTCACAGGGAAGACTAGCGAAGTCCCGATAGCTGTCAGATCTCAGAGAAGTTGCACTGGATTTAAGCCTAGTGAGTAGAGAAGGAGCCCGGGAGTCATCGGGGTTCGACTCATCGGAGAATCGGAGTCTCCGGGGTCATAGAATCCTCATAGGAAGGAATCACAACTCGTGATTTTCTGAAGGAACCATAGCCGTAGATCTCGGACTGGACACGTGTCAGCAATCCAGAGAGTCGGGGGTTTGGCATTCAGGATTTTCCCATGCAAAGAAATCGCTGTATTTGAAATCGTGATCATGCGATACCCGATAGTGCGACGAGGAGGGGTGATGTGGAGGAGAACATCCGCTCGTGCATCAGGGTTTGGTATTTTGGAATTCATGGTGTCGTGAGAATCGTTGTTGGAGGAATCGCGAAACTCAAAAATGCGATAACCGGGCGGTCACATCGCTGATTGGAGTATAGGTGTCGGGGATTGAGTCTCGTCGTGGGAAGACAGGTGGCATCACATATTGGATTTCTGGACTTGGAAGGTCCTTTGGATCGATGCAACAGAAATTGTGAATTCCTGAAACATGATTTCCTGATTCGTCGGGAAAAGCGTGGGGGCCAGGCGATAGCACAGAGGACAGGTGGCATCGGTGTTTAGGAATCGAAGATCCGTGAGGGCAGTGACTCACAACTGTGTGAGTACCTATTTCTCGATAGGATAATTCCCGATAGGAGACGAAGAAGGCGTGAGGTGGATATTTCATCGGGTTTCAGGGATTTTGAGACCCGAGTGCAGGACTCGCAATCTTGCGAGGTCCAACTCTCCAATAGATAAAAGGAGACCGTCATGAAGAGCATCCTATGGGTGCAGAAAAGTCCCGATAAGGGATTTGAAGAGTAATTTAACTCTTCGGGCCTAGGAAAAGGAAGGTCCTAGTGGTAGCAGAGATGCCCTAGGTGGCCGTTTGCATCAAGTGGTATCAGAGCAAGGAATTCTCTCTATTTTTTGTAGCAGAGGAGAAAAGGAATTCACCATGCCGCCCAGAAGGGAAAGGCAATTGCTTGATCCAGATGACAGGGATGTGCGAAGAAGAGGTAGGCCAACAGGGAATCTAGATATGGAAAGACAGATACGTGATCTCAGAGCGAGATTGGAAGACATGGAAGCAGCGCAGAGACGCACATAAAATGTTGGAGATATGAGCGACTTTGAAGGCGAAGTCAAAGCTGAACAAAAAGGAGAAGTTGTAGTCGAAGATGTAGCCAATGAGTGGTTAATTAAAGCCATCGCTCGGATGAGTTCAAAGACAAAAATGGACATTCCAGTCTATGAAGGAAGTCTGGATGCAGAAGAGCTTCTAGATTGGATTAGATCTCTTGATGCTTACTTCGATTATGAAGACATCGAAGAAGATAAGAAGATTAGGCATGCTGTCATGAAATTGAAGGGACATGTAGCATTATGGTGGGACGAGCTTCAAGCAGATAGACGTTCCAAAGGCAAACAGAAAATTAAAAGCTGGGATCGAATGATTGCAAAAATGAAGGCAAAGTTCATCCCAAGGGATTATTAGATCACACTCTTCAGGAGAATGCAGAACCTGAGACAGAAGTTGATGACGGTGAAGGAATACACCGAAGAATTCTACAAGCTCAATATTAGAGCAGGTCATCGAGAGAGCGATGATGAAAAAGTAGCCAGGTATATGAATGGCTTAAGATATGATATCTAGGATGAGATGAGCATGACAACCGTCAGAACGATTGAGGATGCATATCAGATGGCATTGAAGGAAGAAGAGAAACTAAGCCGTAAGCTAGCACATCGGGGCAGAGGTAAGAGCTAACCAAGAGGTAAATCGGTTACCCAAGACAAGTTCCAAAAATCTAAAGATGACTGGAAGAAGCCTCGGACAAGAATTGAGAGAGGTGGAAGTCCTCAGTGAGGCCAACACGTTGAACAACGAATGCAGCAGGCAGAATAAAGCGGGGGATATGCTGATGTTAATAATTTTCCTCGTACCCGAGGTAGGGGAAGAGGACGAGGAGGAGTCATCACATGCTACACATGTGGGAAAAATGGACACAAAGCAGTTGACTGTCCAGATAGGAAGATAGATAAAGGAGAAGCTCACATCGCCGAGGCACAGAGGCGAGCTGCTGAAGCAGAGGATGCAGAAGATGGAAGGTATTTAATGATGTGGAAAGTTCTCGTAACACCCGAGAAGGAGGTGGAGGACACAAATCAAAGAAGAAGACTGTTCAGAACTGCATGCAAGACCAAAGACAAGAAATGTAAGGTTATTGTGGACAACAGAAGCATTGACAATCTCGTTTCAACCGAGATGGTGGAGAAACTAGAGCTGGAAACGACAGATCACCCGAGTCCATATAAAGTATCATGGCTACAGAAGGGACATCAGGTGAGTGTCACTAAACAATGCTTAGTGGACATCAAGATAGGAGGATATAATGATAAAATTCTCTATGATGTTATTCCTATGGATGTATGTCATTTATTGCTAGGCAGACCATGGAAATATGACAGGAACATAATTCATGATGGGAAGATGAATACGTACACCTTAGAGAAGAATGGTAGAACACACATGTTACTTTCGATAAAAGACCAGGAGGTGAAACCGGAAGTGAACAACAGGATACTTCTCATGAGTGGGAAGGAACTTCTGGCAGAAGTAAAGAAGAAGGAAGATCCACAATTCTTTGTGGTCAGGAAACCGAGAGTTGTTTTGACCAGGACAAGAGTGGATGATCTGCTGGAGGAAATTCAGGAACTGCTTGAAGAGTTCACTGATATCGTGGTGGATGAATTACCTCATTCGTTGCCGCCGATGAGGAGCATAAGTCATCATATAGACCTCATACCAGGCGCCAGTTTTCCAAACAAAGCGGTGTACAGGTTGACGTCGCAGGAAAATGAGGAGGTCAAAAGGCAGGTATAGAAGCTGCTGGATAAAGGACTGGTTAGGGAGAGTTTAAGTCCGTGTGTTGTTCCAACGGTACTAAGTCCAAAGAAGGATGGAGGTTGGAGAATGTGCACTGATTCCAGAGCCATTAACAAAATAACCATCAGGTACAGATTTCCATTACCGAGGATGGATGACTTAATGGACTGCTTGAGCGGAGCAGAGTTTTTTTCAAAGGTTGATTTGAAAATAAGATACCATCAGATTCGCATGAGGGAAGGTGATGAATGGAAGACCGCATTCAAGACAAATGAATGGTTGTACGAATGGCTAGTCATGTCGTTTGGTTTGACGAATGCATCGAGTACATTCATAACGTTGATGAATGAAGTGCTGAAGGAATTCATTGTAATGAGGAAGCTACCACAATAGAAGCTGTTGATAAACATGAGGAAATCTTCATTTATGAAGATAGAACTCATTTACTTGGGGTTTGTCATACCGACAAATGAATTGAAGATAGATCCAAGTAAAGTGGAGGTGATAAAAATTGGCCATCACCAAGAAATGTTTTCGAGGTGAGAAGTTTCCATGGATTGGCAAGTTTCTACAGGAAATTCATTAGGAACTTCAGTGGAATTAGCACAGTGATGATGGACACAGTAAAGTAAAGACATAAATCTTTTCATTAGACTGAAGATGCAGAAAAGAGCTTCAATCCGTTGAAGCGAAAGATCACCAAACAACCGGTTTTGGTGTTACCAGACTTTGCAAAGGTATTCCAAGTGAAATGTGATGCAAGTGGCTTTTCCATAGGAGCGGTCTTGAGCCAGGAGGATAGACCAATTGCATATTTCAGCGAGAAGCTGGATGAGGCCAAGGTGAAGTATTCAACGTATGATAAGGAATTTTATTTTGTCATACAGGTGTTGAAGAAGTGGAGGCATTATTGATGCCGAAGGAATTTGTTCTATATAGTGATAATCATGCATTACAGTTTGTGACTCAGCGGGAGAAGCTGAATCAGAAACATGCAAAATGGGTAGAGTATATGCAGAATTTCACATTTGCAATTAAACACATTTCAGGTACTGCTAACATAGTGGCTGATGCTTTGAGCAGGAATTTTTTGTTGCTGCAGGAATTCCGAGTCAAAACATTGGGTTTTGAAAACCTTAAAGACATGTATGCAAGTGATGCTGATTTTGCAGAGGCATACGAGGCAACTGAAAATCCAGTTCTCAGTGACAGAAGCCTGTGGATGGATTACATGATTCAGAATGGATTACTATTCAGAGGAAATCAGTTACGCATTCCGAATTGCTCCATGAGGGAGAACCTGCTAAAAGAGAAGCACAGTGGTGGATTAGTAGAGCATTTTGGCCACGATAAAATGTTTGCAAAGCTGAGAGAAGCGTATTTTTGGCTGAAGATGCAAACATATGTCAAAAATCTTGTTGACAGGTGCAAAATTTGTCAGCATTCAAAAGGCAGAAAGCAGAATGTGGGATTCTATCAATCGTTACCCATACCTGAGAGGCCATGGGATGAAATCAGCATGGATTTCATATTGGGATTACCGAGGACGCAAAGAGTACATGACTCGATCTTTGTAGTGGTCGACAAGTTTTCTAAAATGGCACATTTTATACCATGCTAGAAGACCAACGATGTGACTCATATCACAAATTTGTTCTTCAAGGAGATTGTTAGACTTCATGGTTTACCCAGAAGCATTCTATCGGACAAGGATACAAAAATCATTGGACATTTCTGGAGGACACTATGGAAGAAGATGGTAACTAATTTTATGTTTAGTTCAGCCTATCATCCTTAGACGGATGGGAAAATAGAGTTGGTAAATAGAAGTTTGGGAGATTTACTCAGAAGCCTGGTGACAGAGCACCATAGCAGTTGAGATAATGTGTTGCCACAGGCAGAGTTTGCTTACAACAATTCAGTGAATCGGAGTACAGGTAAAAGTCCATTTGAAATTGTATATGGCAGATAGCCAAGAGGAGTATCTGAATTGAGGGATTCAGAGCAGATAATGACAAAGAGCGCAAGCGCTGAAGAATCACAGAGGTGATGGAAGAACTTCACAGCAGAGTGAAGAAGCAATTGCTGGAGTCGAACCAGGAATATAAACGCAGAGTGGATCAACATCGAAGACAACTTCAATTCGAAGTTGGTGATCTAGTTCTAGCATATCTGAGGAAGGAAAGGTTCCCAAGGGGAACATACAACACATTGAAGATGAAGAAAATTGGGCCATGCAGAGTCCTAAAGAAGTTGGGAGAGAACGCTTATGAGATTGAATTGTCGGATGACATCGGAATATCTCCGACATTCAATGTCTCAGACTTATATCCATATAAGACTGAGGATGCAGGAGCTGGAAGTGAAGAACAGCCAGAAATCCAGTGGCAGAAGGAGATGTCGATTCAAGAGAGGCCACAGATGGAGCATATACTGGACAAGAGGGTTAGCAAAAGAACCAGACGGAAAGAATACTTCGAGTATCTGGTGAAATGGAAGAATCACCCAGTGGAAGATGCCAGCTAGGAGACAGAAGCAGTCATTCAAAAGCATGGATAGACCATGCAGGAGCTCATGGATAGGAGCCCATGAAAGTTTTCAAGCCGAGGAGTATGATGCAGGAGCATCGCCAACTTAGCAAGCGAGCCAACACATCAAGCAGAGATTAGCTGGGAAAACAAACCCAAAATTTTGAAAGTGCTTTGGGATTGTAGTGCAAGTCTTAAATAATCCTTTATGAAGGAGCGCCTTTTGTATGTTGTATCGGACCTCGAGCCATACGCTCTTGTCTGAAATAGATAGGAGGCATTTAATAGATTTAATGCAAGTAGATAGGATTTTATTTCCAGATTAGACAGTTTTAGAGTTCGAGAGGGAAAACGGATATAGACACCCTCATTGTATCATTGTAACATTAGAATCAAGCATTCAAAAGAAAAGAGCAGGCAGAGAATTGTGTGAAGAACACCCATGTACAGATGTTGAATTAATAGAATGAAATTCTGATTCAAATTCATGGCTGGTGTTGTTTTTCTATGTATGTTGATGTTGTGCTCATGAATGTTTTGTTCTTTGTATGCATTTTATTTGAATATGCCGTGCATGTGATTTCAGGTTTTTAAAAGAAGTCTGAGAGAGAAGAGAATAAGTTCCAATTGTTTCTCTATGTGAGCCAGGAGATTCTTGCATAGAGTGCAGTCGAATTCATCCGCAAGGAGTGCATTGATGAAGGATCGATAGTTAAATGCTTATTCTCATTCACCCAGAAGTTATAGGGGTTGTTGAAGCCGTGCGAAGAGAGGTGCAGGCTGAAGAAGAAGTCTCAGTTGTTAGTCTGAGCAAAGGTGATAGAGACTATTGTCGCAAGAGTTGTACAGAGTATGAAGTATTCAACCCTTGAAGTGGTTGAATGTCAAGCGCAAGGGTTATGTGTAGGTTTCTATGAAGAGTCGGAGTGGATAAGCTCAGGAGGTGTAGCACCTTCTTAATATCGTGAAAGAAAATACAGGAAGTGGATCGAGGAAGGGTCAAGGAGAGGTTGCAGGCGTAGGCTGGGAAAGCAAGCCTTAGAAGGAACTCTTAGCCATATGTTAGCGATATTTCTTGTAAGGGGGTTAGAATGCAAGAGAATGGGTTAAAAACCCACTTGTCCTAAGTTTGGAGCGCAAGCGCGCCTGTGGAAAATGGCAAGCGGATCTGGACGACAGAAATCGAAGCACCCAGATCAACGGCGTACGGGCGATTCCGGACCCCCCCCCGCCTTTCTACCTTTAAGCGGGGGGGGGGGGGGTCCGGAATCCAGGGAGCATCTCTTTGATGACTGAGATTAACGTGCCCGGATCAACGAAGTGCGAGGCAATTTCGGACCCCCCCCACCTTTCTACCTTTAAGTAGAGGGGGGGTGTCCGGAATCGGGCATGCATCTTCCCGACTGCTAAGATCAATGCGCCTGGATCAACGGTGCTCAGAAGATCCCATCCTTCTCAGCTACTCTATTCTTAACCAGCGTGGGCCCCCCTTCCCCGTCATGTAGCCTTCTGTGCCACCTGCTCTCTTCCTGGCCGTGTGATGAGGTTCGCGCCCTTTAACCCCTTCCTCATCCTCCGACATCTGTCCATATCTCCCCCTCCTGGTCCTCGTGGTCCTTCTCCCATCTCATCATTCACTCATTGACTGCCATGTGTCCTGCTCTTTCCACGTCAGCCTCTTGCTAAAAGAAAGCCCATCATATCTGATCTCCTACCCCCTCCACCTGTTGTCCTCCGCCATGTGTTTTCCTCTGACATCCCTCTCACACCTCGTCACTTCACACCATGCCCTCATGAGGCTGGCGCCACCACTCCTATTATTCACCCTATCTTTTGCGTTGGCCAGCATGCCTTCTCATCGGGCCGTTCAGCTGATCCAGGTGGCAGCACGAAGGGACGTCCACGTCCCTGAGGTGCCGAGTTGGTCGGACCATCCTCAATCCCAAGGAAGAAGTTATTGAGGCGGTTGGTGGTGGTTAGACATCGTCTCCGCCATAATGGGAAAGTCTGGTGACAAATTAAATGCACGTCGATTCGCCTACGGAGCTATCAGAAGTCTGATTGCGTCCGCCATTGGTGCACGATTATTCAAAGTTCGCAGGCGCAAATTGTCAGAAGCCATGCAGACACAATGTGTTTAATGTAACGTCTCGTCTTTGTTGCTGTTGTTGTTTTGAGTATATGTAGGCGTTTTCGCCATTTTTGTATGCATCGATGGTAGAGCGAAGCTCCCGACTGTAAAGTTTTAAACAACCATTCTGGTTTCCTGGTTATGCATCTGTGTTTGAGATTTCTTGTTTTATGACAAACAGTTTTCCTTTTCCATCTATGTTTCATCTCATGCCAGAGAGTTCATGACCGAATGCTTCATATGAATTAGCAAAGTTATGTTATGATAAATGATTTGTTGTTGCATGACTGTTTTCTATGGTTTTCCGCATTTGGGCGTAAGAAGATCTTGCCCTTAGATGCCTTCTTTCACAGTCTGTTAGAAACTTGATGGTTATAACAGACCCTTGCACCCTTCTTGTAAAAGTATTCCACCTACTCACCTTTATTACAACTCACTGTTTGAAGTTTATCTAAGACCTCACTCGCCCATGCATGCCTGGCCTAGTTTCAGAGTTGAGACGATATTGTTCTGACTTTTCTTCCATTTGATCACCCCTTTAAAAATCGTGACATTAAACTGATGGGTGTCAGGCTCAGCTCCTGCAAGCAATCCAGGAGTGACTTCTGATGCCAACATTTCTGGCATCGTTGTCGGGGACGAAGTTGAATATTTTCCCCGGGATTGAACGACAACGATCAACTGATTCTAAAGGTGCATCAGAT
>JZKD02S1721068.1:108027-122707 GCA_000966675.3 Picea glauca
TGTTATTTTGGTATGAAAAGAATGATATGTTCAGTTCATTGCAGGGCTAAATAAGTTTGTTTTATTTACAACATGAAAAATATAAGGTCCTTGAAGGGACTACAATGAATTAATGTGATTGGGTTGAGGGGAACGTTGTAATTAATTCTGTGAACTTATTTTATGGTTGGAATAAGGGTGTTAATTTCCTTACTAGCCTTATTAATGCGGAATGCCTTGTAAGGTAAAGGTTATTCCTGCAAACTTTTTATCACTTAAAAAAGGGGTGTTACCCTTTTATGGCAATGGTTTTGTAATGTTAGGGTTGGGATACCACATAAAATATAAGGTGATGTTATTGTGCAAAATAAATGGTTGTAATGCAATATGTTTATCATGTCACGGCAGCGTCATTGTAATCTTAGATGTTATTGATAAGTTATGTGGGGTAGTGTCCTTGATTAAGTACACGGATTATTTGAGTCAGTAAATGAGGGTCGCTATTCATTTTGAATAATGTGGTACTAGGTTGATACACCTTATGTGTGCTCGGTATTCTTGTATTGGGTGGGATGTAGACACCCCCAGGTAACCTTAGGAGATATGCCTGTGTGTGTGATTTTTCATGTAAAGAATCCAGTGTCGTATCAAGAGTCTCGGGCCCTTTAAATACAGGGTTTCCACTCTTTCGACACACCTGACGGAGATTACAAGTTTCTGCCTGAGCAGTCGGCCAGGAGCCTATCTGACCTTCTCTCTCTCTGAAGCAGCAAACTAAGATTTAACACCCCGCTTTCCTGTGCAGAATTAGTAAGATCTACTACTATGGCTTCTTCCCTCTGTGTTCGTACTGTGCTTAACCCAATAGGTCTTTAAATGTTGTGTTGTGCACCTTATGTCTATGGTCGTATATTTCTTGCAGTTACTCGATGTGTGCCTTCAGTCTTCTTGTGATGAACTTCGTGGTTGTGTCTTGTTGGTTGTCAAGTGGCGATGTAGAGTCAAGTGTGTTTGTTACTTCTACACGTGCGCACACACCTTAGAAAAAAACGAAAAAAATTGCACCTGTTATCAGAGTTGTTGTCGTAACGAGGAGGTTGTTACAATTTGTTAATAATACAAACAAATCAATAAGCAAATTCAAAGAATATCAAATTATTTATTGCAAACACCTTTATTAGTGAGTGAATTATTTATTTCACTTCAAAAACAAGTAAGCAAATTCAAAGAGAATATCAAATTATTTATTACAAACACCAGTTGTTAGTAAGTGAATTATTTATTACAAACACATCAATAAGCAAATTCAAAGAGAATATCAAATTATCTATTACAAAGAACATTTGTTAGTAAGTGAATTATTTATTACAAACACATCAATAAGTAACTCAAACAATATCAAATTATTTATTACAAACTCATTTGACAGTAAGTGAATTATTTATTACACTTGAAAAAAAACTAAGTAAATTCTAAGAGAATATCATATTATTTATTACAAACAACATTTGTTAACAAGTGAATTATTTATTACAAGCATATTTGTTAGTTAGTAAATTATTTGGTACAATTCAAAAACAACTAAATAATTCAAGAATATAAAATTATTTTTTAGCATTTGTTAGTAAATGAATTATTTATTATACTTCAGAAACAATTTAATACAAACACAAAAACAACTAAGTAAATTAGAAGAAAATATCAAATTATTTTATTACAAACAACATTTGTTAGTAATTGAATTATTTATTACAAACACAAAAATAAGTAAATTCAAAGAGTATGAAATTATTTATTGCAAACACATTTATTAATAAGTGAATTATTTATTACATTTCAAAAACAATTATGTAAATTCAAATAGAGTATCAAATTATTTATTACAACTTGTGAGTTGGGGGGAGATACCACTAGCGTTTTACATTTTCTTCTGCGAGTTTCATGGATAAAACACCTTGTGATTTTGGGGGGTAAACCACTAGCGTTTACCCTTTTCTTTTGTGAGTTTTCGTGGGTAAAACACCCTGTGAGTTGGGGGGGAGAAACCGCTCACATTTTCCTTTTTCTTTTGTGAAATATTCCTGAGTAAAATACCTTATGTATTGGAGGAACCACCTTGCATAGTAGCCGGTGCTTCTCCTAAAAAAAACAGCTCCTATTCTCAAATTATTAAAAAAATTATTTTAAACAAAAATACATCATCAATTATTCCAATTTCAAATTATTACAAAACATATCTCATAAAATTCTTTAAATAAATCATCAATTATTTCATTCTTGACGGCGCAGTCGTGACCCTCGCAGTCTAACCGCTTCCACCAGGACCTTCGTTCTCTTAGGCCCGAAGAGTCAAAGAACTCTTCCCACTCCTTACAGGAGTGGTCAGTACCCACAAAAATCCCTTCTCGCGATCTCCCCTTTGTCTTTGTCAGGAAATCGGGTTTCACGATATCACGAAACCTGAGTGTGCGGTTCTCATGCTATCCAAAAATCTGAACCCCGATGGGTCAAAGAGTCAACGCCTCTGTTCTTTCGGGGATTTCCCTATCGGGAAATCGGCGCATGCAATGTCACGGTTCACTTGCACTACAAATCTCCAATGGCACGTGCACTATCTCCTCGCCACATCACTTCCCCTCTCCTCTCTTTCAGGAATCGTGGGATCACGATTTCACTGTTCAAAATTCCTTTGCATTTGAAAAACCCCGAATGCCGAATACCGATCTTTCGGGATCTGATGCCACCTATCCCTATAATGACCGACGACTGCGATTAAATCGGGAAATCGCCAATCGCAATTTCGACCAGTGTAAAACTCTTGCCTCCGGGAACCCGATAAGCTAAACCCTGATGGCTATTGGTTCTCCCTGAGCCTAAGGGTTAAGTCACTTGCAACTCCTCTAAGATCTGGCAGTCAGTGGGACTTCACGAATATCTCCTATGAATCCTAATTGTTAATTCCTCCTTCTTGAGGTATCCTTCCGCTCTAACCCCATCCTGTTCGAACCCTTCCTTGAGCCACATCCGGACCTCCTCCACTGTATTAATAGGGATCTATCTCTCCTGAGCTTGTCAACTCTGACTCCCTCAGGGACTTTGCGTATGCTTTCCACGCTCAACTTCCAACAACACTCAAAGTGTTGAGTCCTTTGGATTCTGGGCACTTACAGCCACAGTAATCTCTTCCTTCCTCTGCTCAGACTAGCTACTGAGACTTTAAACTCAGCCTGCACTTCTCCTGCATGACTCTATTAAACCCACATCAACTTCTGGGTGAACGAGAATAAGAGTTTAACTGTTGAGCTTCATCAACGCACTCTATGCAGGAATCTCCTAGCTCAAACAGAGAAACAATTGAAACTCATTCTCATCTTTCTCAGGCTTCAACTAAACTATGAAACCACATACACAGCATATTCAAAGAAAATGCATGACAGAAAGCAAACATTCATGAGCATAATTTCAACACAGAGAAAACAACACAAACCATGAAATTGAATCAAAGGTTCTCTTCTATTAATTCAATCTGTACATGGGTGTTCTCCACAAGCTCTCTGCTTGCTCTTCTTTTCTTCTGCTCCTGTTTCTCAATATGTTACAATGTACAAATGAGGGTGCCTATATTCTGTTTGCCCTCTCGAATTCTACAACTATCAAATCTACAATTAATTCCTATCTAACAGCATTAAATCTATTAAATGCCTTTCTATCTACTAAGGACGTGAGATTTAAAGGCTCAAGGTCCCCTTTACAATACAAGTGTGCTTCTGTATGAATGGCTTCATAAAAGAGCGGCGCAACAATTCCCAAGTATTTCAAAATATGTAGGTACTGTCCAGCTGTCTTTTCTGCTCGATGTGCTGGCTCGCTTGATACGTTGGCGATGCTCCTACATCATACTCCTCGGCTTGAAATATTTCATGGGCTCCTGTCCATGAGCTCCTGCACGGTGTGTCCATGCTTCTGTATCATTGCTTCATTTTCCCAGCTAGCGTCTTCCACTGGGTGATTCTTCCACTTCACCAAGTACTCGAAGTACTTCTTTCATCTGGTCTTCTTTCCCACTCGTTTGTCCAGTATGCACTCCATCTGTGGCTTCTCTGCAATTGGCAATTGCTTCGGCCACTGGATGACTAGTTCCTCAGTTTCAGCTTCTGCTTCTCCAGCCCTGTATGGGTGTAAATTTGAAACATTAAATATCGGAGATATCCCGATGCCATCCGGCAACTCAATTTCATAAGCATTCTCCCCGAATTTCTTCAGGACTCTGCATGGTCCGATTTTCTTCATTTTGAGCTTGTTATATGTTCCCCTTGGGAACCTTTCTTTCTTCAAGTGTGCGAGAACCATATCACCAACTTCAAACTGGAGTTGTCTCTTCTGTTGATCGGCTCTGTGCTTATACTCTTGATTGGACTTCTGCAGTCGTTGCTTCACCTTCGCGTGAAGTTCTTTCATTGCCTCAGTGAACTCTTCTATGCTAGCACTGCTAGTCGCAGCTTGTTCTGACTCCCTGAGTTCAGATACTCCTCTCGGCTGTGTCCCATAAAAAATCTGAAATGGACTCTTGCCTGTACTCTGATTCACAGAATCATTGTACGCAAACTCTGCCTATGGTAATACATTGTCCCAACTGCTATGGTGTTCTGTCACTAGGCCCCTCAACAAGTCTCCAAGACCCCTGTTGACCACCTCGGTCTGTCCGTCTGTCTGCAGATGGTAAGTTGAACTAAATGCCAGATTAGTTCCTAGCTTCTTCCATAGCGTCCTCCAAAAATGACCTATGAATTTCGTATCTCTGTCCGAGACTATGCTTCTCGGCAATCCATGAAGTCTAACAACCTCTTTGAAAAACAAGTTTGCGATGTGCGTCGCATCGCTGGTCTTCTGACATGGAATAAAATGTGCCATATTTGAAAACCTGTCCACCACCACAAATATGGAATCAACCCCTCTGTGTTCTCGGCAAACCCAATACGAAATCCATGCTTATTTCCTCCCATGGCCTCTCGGGTATGGGCAATGGCTGGTAAAAACCTACATTTTGCTTTCTCCCTTTCGAATGCTGACAAATCTTGCATCTGTCAACAAATCATTTAACATTGGCTCACATGCCTGGCCAAAAATACGATTCGCTCAGCTTCGCGAACATTTTGTCATGTCCAAAATGACCTGCTAATCCACCACTATGCTTTTCCTTCACCAAATTCTCCCTCATGGAGCAAATTGGTATACACAGTTGATTGCCTCTGAACATCAATCCTTCCTGGATCATGTAGTCTATCCATGGGCTTCTATCTCTAAGAGCTAGATTCTCGGCTGCTTCGTATGCTTCCCCAAAATCTGCATCTCCAACATACATTTCCTTCAGATTTTCAAAACCTAATGTCTTGACTCTGAACTCCTACAACAACAAACATTTCCTGCTCAAAGCATCAGCCACTTTGTTAGAAGTTCCTGAAATGTGCTTAGTTACAAACATAAAATTTTGCATGTACTCTACCCATTTTGCACGCTTTTGGTTCAACTTATCTTGTTGACTCACGAACTACAATGCATGATTATCGTTGTACAATACAAATTCCTTGGGTATCAAGTAATGCCTCCACTTCTTTAATGCCTCTATGATGGCATAAAATTCCTTATCATACGTGGAGTATTTCATCTTTGCTTCATCCAGCTTCTCGCTGAAATAGGCAACTGGCCTGTCATCCTGACTCAAAACCGCTCTTATGGCATATCCGCTAGCATCACATTTCACCTGAAATGTCTTCTGGAAATCAGGAAATACCAGAATTGGTTTCTCTATGATCTTCCGCTTCAACAGATTGAAGCCTCTTTCAGCCTCTGCTGTCCAGTGAAAAGTCTTATGTCGCTTCTTCACTATGTCCATCATTGCTGCACTGATCCCACTGAAATTCCTGATGAACTTCCTGTAGAAACTACCCAAACCATGGAAACTCCTCACCTCAAAAACATTCCTGGGTGAAGGCCAATTGTTAATCACCTCCACCTTCTCAGGATCCATCTTCAACTCATTTGCTGATATGACAAAACCCAAATAAATGAGCTCTGTCTGCAAAAATGAGCACTTCTTCAAATTGATCAACATCTTCTCCTACTGTAGCCTCCTCATCACAATGGCCAAATGTTTCAAATGTTCATCCCTTGTCTTACTAAAGATCAATATATCATCCAGATATACGACTACAAATTTGCCAATGAATTCCCTCAGGACTTCATTCATCAGTGTCATGAATGTGCTCGACGTGTTTGTCAAACAAAATGACATGACCAGCCATTCGTACAAACCTTCATTTGTCTTGAATGCTATCTTCCATTCATCACCTTCTCTCATGCGAATCTCGTGATATCCGCTCTTCAGATCAATCTTCGAAAAATAATTTGCCCCACTCAAGCAATCCATCAGATCATCCATTCTTGGCAGTGGAAATATGTACCTAATGGTGATTTTGTTTATCGCCCTGGAGTCTGTACACATTCTCCAGCCTCCATCCTTCTTCATACTTAGTACTATCAGAACAGCACATGGACTAAGGCTCTCCCTGACCAGTCCTTTGTCCAGCAGATCTTGTACCTACCTTTTGACCTCCTCGTTCTCCTGTGGCGTCAACCTGTACACGGATTTATTCGGCAAGCTTGCTCCAGGTATGAGATCGATGTGATGACTCACACTCCTCATCGGTGGCAACGAACGAGGTAGTTCATCCACAATGATATCAACGAACTCTCCCAGCAGTTCCTGAATCTCGTCTGGTAAGTCATCCACTCTTGTGCTTGTCAGGACAATTCTCAGCTTCCTGACAACAAAGAATTATGGTTCTTCTTTCTTATCCATCTCTGTGAGAAGTTCCTTCCCACTCATAAGAAGTATGGTACTGCTTACTTATGGTTTTACCTCCTTATCCTTTATTGGAAGCAATCTGTGTGTCCTCCCATCCTTTTCCAAAGTGTATGTGTTCATTCTCCCATCGTGAACCACATTTCTGTCATACTGCCATGGTCTACCCAATAATACATGACAGATGTCCATGGGAATGACATCACACAGAATTTTATCCTTATATCCACATATTTTAAAATCAACTAAACATTGTTTAGTAACACTCACCTGATGTCCTTTCTGCAGCCATGAAACTTTGTATGGGCTCGGGTGATTTGTTGTCTCCAACTCCAACTTTTCCACCATCTCTGTTGAAACGAGATTATCGGTGCTTCCACTGTCCACTATGACCTTGCATTTCCTGTCCTTGGTTGTGAAAGCCATTCTGAACAGTCTGCTCCTCTGTACTGAGCTTTCCACCTCTTTCTTAGGTGTCAAAAGGATTTTATGCATCCCAAGTGATCTTCCGCTATCTGCATCTTCATTCTCAGCATCACGCCTCTGCACTTCCATGATGTGAGCTTCTCCTCTGTCCATTTTCCTATCTGGACAGTCAATGGCTTTGTGTCCGTCCTTTCCACATGTAAAACATGTGGTGATTCCTCCTCGTCCTCTTCCTCTACCTCTAGTACAAGGAAATGTGTTGGCATCAGCATAACCGCCACCCTGCTCTGTATGTTTCCTCCTCAGCTCCGCATATTGCTGCCTCTGTGAGGTTCCACCTCTTTCAACTTTACCCTGAGGTTTCTGCCATTCCTCCTTGGGCTTCTGAGTTCTCTCCTGGGCAACGGTCTTACCCTTCACCTAACTCCTGCCTCACCATCACTGACCTTGCCTACGGCTCAGCTTCTCCTCGGCTTTTATAGCCATCTAGTAAGAATCCTCAACTATCCTGATGGTTACCATACTCAATTCATTCTGAATTTCATACCTCAGGCCATTCAGATATCTCACCACCTTCTCATCATCTCTCTCCTAGTGACTTGCTCAGATATTGAGCTTATAAAACTCCTCGGTGTACTCCTTCACCGTCATCAACTTATGTCTCAGGTTCTGCATTCGCCTAAACAGTGTGATCTGATAATCCCTGGGGATGAACTTCGCTTTCATCTTGGCGATCATCCGATCCCAGCTTTTAATTTTTTGTTTCCCCTTGGAACGTCTATCTGCCTGTAGCTCGTCCCACCATAATGCTGCATGTCCCTTCAACTTGGTAACAACGTGTCTTATCTTCTTATCCTCTTCGATATCTTCATAATCGAAGTAGGTATCAAGAACCCTGATCCAGTCCAGCAACTCTTTTGCATCCAGGCTTCCTTCGTACACTGGAATATCCATTTTGGTCTTGGAACTCATCCTGGAAATGGCTTTGATCAACCGTTCGGTTGATGCATCCTCTGTTGTGACCTGTTCTTCGNTGGATAAAACACCTTGTGATTTTGGGGGGTAAACCACTAGCGTTTACCCTTTTCTTTTGTGAGTTTTCGTGGGTAAAACACCCTGTGAGTTGGGGGGGAGAAACCGCTCACATTTTCCTTTTTCTTTTGTGAAATATTCCTGAGTAAAATACCTTATGTATTGGAGGAACCACCTTGCATAGTAGCCGGTGCTTCTCCTAAAAAAAACAGCTCCTATTCTCAAATTATTAAAAAAATTATTTTAAACAAAAATACATCATCAATTATTCCAATTTCAAATTATTACAAAACATATCTCATAAAATTCTTTAAATAAATCATCAATTATTTCATTCTTGACGGCGCAGTCGTGACCCTCGCAGTCCAACCACTTCCACCAGGACCTTCGTTCTCTTAGGCCCGAAGAGTCAAAGAACTCTTCCCACTCCTTACAGGAGTGGTCAGTACCCACAGAAATCCCTTCTCACGATCTCCCCTTTGTCTTTGTCAGGAAATCGGGTTTCATGATATCATGAAACCTGTGTGTGCGGTTCTCATGCTATCCAAAACTCCGAACCCCGATGGGTCAAAGAGTCAACGCCTCTGTTCTGTCGGGGATTTCCCTATCGGGAAATCAGCGCATGCAATGTCACGGTTCATTTGCACTACAAATCTCCGATGGCACGTGCACTATCTCCTCGCCACGTCACTTCCCCTCTCCTCTCTATCGAGAATCGCGGGATCATGATTTCACTGTTCAAAATTCCTTTGCATTTGAAAAACCCCGAATGCCGAGTCCCGATCTCCCGGGATATGATGCCACCTGTCCCTATAATGACCGACGGCTCCGATTAAATTGGGAAATCGCCAATCGCGATTTTGACCAGTGTAAAACTCTTGCCTCTGGGAACCCGATAAGCTAAACCCTGATGGCTATTGGTTCTCCCTGCGCCTAAGGGTTAAGTCACTCGCAACTCCTCTAAGATCTGGCAGTCAGTGGGACTTCACGAATATCTCCTATGAATCCTAACCGTTAATTCCTCCTTCTTGAGGTATCCTTCCGCTCTAACCCCATCCTGTTCGAACCCTTCCTTGAGCCACATACGGAGCTCCTCCACTGTATTAATAGGGATCTATATCTCCTGAGCTTGTCAACTCTGACTCCCTCAGGGACTTTGCGTATGCTTTCCATGCTCAACTTCCAACAACACTCAAAGTGTTGAGTCCTTTGGATTCTGGGCACTTACAGCCACAGTAATCTCTGCCTTCCTCTGCTCAGACTAGCTACTGAGACTTCAAACTCAGCCTGCACTTCTCCTTCATGACTCTATTAAACACACATCAACTTCTGGGTGAACGAGAATAAGAGTTTAACTGTTGAGCTTCATCAACGCACTCTATGCAGGAATCTCCCAACTCAAACAGAGAAACAATTGAAACTCATTATCATCTTTCTCAGGCTTCAACTAAACTATGAAACCACATACACAGCATATTCAAAGCAAATGCATGACAGACAGCAAACATTCATGAGCATAATTTCAACACAGAGAAAACAACACAAACCATGAAATTGAATCAAAGGTTCTCTTCTATTAATTCAATCTGTACATGGGTGTTCTCCACAAGCTCTCTGCTTGCTCTTCTTTTCTTCTGCTCCTGTTTCTCAATATGTTACAATGTACAAATGAGGGTGCCTATATTCTGTTTGCCCTCTCGAATTCTACAACTATCAAATCTACAATTAATTCCTATCTAACAGCATTAAATCTATTAAATGCCTTTCTATCTACTAAGGACGTGAGATTTAAAGGCTCAAGGTCCCCTTTACAATACAAGTGTGCTTCTGTATGAATGGCTTCATAAAAGAGCGGCGCAACAATTCCCAAGTATTTCAAAATATGTAGGTACTGTCCAGCTGTCTTTTCTGCTCGATGTGCTGGCTCGCTTGATACGTTGGCGATGCTCCTACATCATACTCCTCGGCTTGAAATATTTCATGGGCTCCTGTCCATGAGCTCCTGCACGGTGTGTCCATGCTTCTGTATCATTGCTTCATTTTCCCAGCTAGCGTCTTCCACTGGGTGATTCTTCCACTTCACCAAGTACTCGAAGTACTTCTTTCATCTGGTCTTCTTTCCCACTCGTTTGTCCAGTATGCACTCCATCTGTGGCTTCTCTGCAATTGGCAATTGCTTCGGCCACTGGATGACTAGTTCCTCAGTTTCAGCTTCTGCTTCTCCAGCCCTGTATGGGTGTAAATTTGAAACATTAAATATCGGAGATATCCCGATGCCATCCGGCAACTCAATTTCATAAGCATTCTCCCCGAATTTCTTCAGGACTCTGCATGGTCCGATTTTCTTCATTTTGAGCTTGTTATATGTTCCCCTTGGGAACCTTTCTTTCTTCAAGTGTGCGAGAACCATATCACCAACTTCAAACTGGAGTTGTCTCTTCTGTTGATCGGCTCTGTGCTTATACTCTTGATTGGACTTCTGCAGTCGTTGCTTCACCTTCGCGTGAAGTTCTTTCATTGCCTCAGTGAACTCTTCTATGCTAGCACTGCTAGTCGCAGCTTGTTCTGACTCCCTGAGTTCAGATACTCCTCTCGGCTGTGTCCCATAAAAAATCTGAAATGGACTCTTGCCTGTACTCTGATTCACAGAATCATTGTACGCAAACTCTGCCTATGGTAATACATTGTCCCAACTGCTATGGTGTTCTGTCACTAGGCCCCTCAACAAGTCTCCAAGACCCCTGTTGACCACCTCGGTCTGTCCGTCTGTCTGCAGATGGTAAGTTGAACTAAATGCCAGATTAGTTCCTAGCTTCTTCCATAGCGTCCTCCAAAAATGACCTATGAATTTCGTATCTCTGTCCGAGACTATGCTTCTCGGCAATCCATGAAGTCTAACAACCTCTTTGAAAAACAAGTTTGCGATGTGCGTCGCATCGCTGGTCTTCTGACATGGAATAAAATGTGCCATATTTGAAAACCTGTCCACCACCACAAATATGGAATCAACCCCTCTGTGTTCTCGGCAAACCCAATACGAAATCCATGCTTATTTCCTCCCATGGCCTCTCGGGTATGGGCAATGGCTGGTAAAAACCTACATTTTGCTTTCTCCCTTTCGAATGCTGACAAATCTTGCATCTGTCAACAAATCATTTAACATTGGCTCACATGCCTGGCCAAAAATACGATTCGCTCAGCTTCGCGAACATTTTGTCATGTCCAAAATGACCTGCTAATCCACCACTATGCTTTTCCTTCACCAAATTCTCCCTCATGGAGCAAATTGGTATACACAGTTGATTGCCTCTGAACATCAATCCTTCCTGGATCATGTAGTCTATCCATGGGCTTCTATCTCTAAGAGCTAGATTCTCGGCTGCTTCGTATGCTTCCCCAAAATCTGCATCTCCAACATACATTTCCTTCAGATTTTCAAAACCTAATGTCTTGACTCTGAACTCCTACAACAACAAACATTTCCTGCTCAAAGCATCAGCCACTTTGTTAGAAGTTCCTGAAATGTGCTTAGTTACAAACATAAAATTTTGCATGTACTCTACCCATTTTGCACGCTTTTGGTTCAACTTATCTTGTTGACTCACGAACTACAATGCATGATTATCGTTGTACAATACAAATTCCTTGGGTATCAAGTAATGCCTCCACTTCTTTAATGCCTCTATGATGGCATAAAATTCCTTATCATACGTGGAGTATTTCATCTTTGCTTCATCCAGCTTCTCGCTGAAATAGGCAACTGGCCTGTCATCCTGACTCAAAACCGCTCTTATGGCATATCCGCTAGCATCACATTTCACCTGAAATGTCTTCTGGAAATCAGGAAATACCAGAATTGGTTTCTCTATGATCTTCCGCTTCAACAGATTGAAGCCTCTTTCAGCCTCTGCTGTCCAGTGAAAAGTCTTATGTCGCTTCTTCACTATGTCCATCATTGCTGCACTGATCCCACTGAAATTCCTGATGAACTTCCTGTAGAAACTACCCAAACCATGGAAACTCCTCACCTCAAAAACATTCCTGGGTGAAGGCCAATTGTTAATCACCTCCACCTTCTCAGGATCCATCTTCAACTCATTTGCTGATATGACAAAACCCAAATAAATGAGCTCTGTCTGCAAAAATGAGCACTTCTTCAAATTGATCAACATCTTCTCCTACTGTAGCCTCCTCATCACAATGGCCAAATGTTTCAAATGTTCATCCCTTGTCTTACTAAAGATCAATATATCATCCAGATATACGACTACAAATTTGCCAATGAATTCCCTCAGGACTTCATTCATCAGTGTCATGAATGTGCTCGACGTGTTTGTCAAACAAAATGACATGACCAGCCATTCGTACAAACCTTCATTTGTCTTGAATGCTATCTTCCATTCATCACCTTCTCTCATGCGAATCTCGTGATATCCGCTCTTCAGATCAATCTTCGAAAAATAATTTGCCCCACTCAAGCAATCCATCAGATCATCCATTCTTGGCAGTGGAAATATGTACCTAATGGTGATTTTGTTTATCGCCCTGGAGTCTGTACACATTCTCCAGCCTCCATCCTTCTTCATACTTAGTACTATCAGAACAGCACATGGACTAAGGCTCTCCCTGACCAGTCCTTTGTCCAGCAGATCTTGTACCTACCTTTTGACCTCCTCGTTCTCCTGTGGCGTCAACCTGTACACGGATTTATTCGGCAAGCTTGCTCCAGGTATGAGATCGATGTGATGACTCACACTCCTCATCGGTGGCAACGAACGAGGTAGTTCATCCACAATGATATCAACGAACTCTCCCAGCAGTTCCTGAATCTCGTCTGGTAAGTCATCCACTCTTGTGCTTGTCAGGACAATTCTCAGCTTCCTGACAACAAAGAATTATGGTTCTTCTTTCTTATCCATCTCTGTGAGAAGTTCCTTCCCACTCATAAGAAGTATGGTACTGCTTACTTATGGTTTTACCTCCTTATCCTTTATTGGAAGCAATCTGTGTGTCCTCCCATCCTTTTCCAAAGTGTATGTGTTCATTCTCCCATCGTGAACCACATTTCTGTCATACTGCCATGGTCTACCCAATAATACATGACAGATGTCCATGGGAATGACATCACACAGAATTTTATCCTTATATCCACATATTTTAAAATCAACTAAACATTGTTTAGTAACACTCACCTGATGTCCTTTCTGCAGCCATGAAACTTTGTATGGGCTCGGGTGATTTGTTGTCTCCAACTCCAACTTTTCCACCATCTCTGTTGAAACGAGATTATCGGTGCTTCCACTGTCCACTATGACCTTGCATTTCCTGTCCTTGGTTGTGAAAGCCATTCTGAACAGTCTGCTCCTCTGTACTGAGCTTTCCACCTCTTTCTTAGGTGTCAAAAGGATTTTATGCATCCCAAGTGATCTTCCGCTATCTGCATCTTCATTCTCAGCATCACGCCTCTGCACTTCCATGATGTGAGCTTCTCCTCTGTCCATTTTCCTATCTGGACAGTCAATGGCTTTGTGTCCGTCCTTTCCACATGTAAAACATGTGGTGATTCCTCCTCGTCCTCTTCCTCTACCTCTAGTACAAGGAAATGTGTTGGCATCAGCATAACCGCCACCCTGCTCTGTATGTTTCCTCCTCAGCTCCGCATATTGCTGCCTCTGTGAGGTTCCACCTCTTTCAACTTTACCCTGAGGTTTCTGCCATTCCTCCTTGGGCTTCTGAGTTCTCTCCTGGGCAACGGTCTTACCCTTCACCTAACTCCTGCCTCACCATCACTGACCTTGCCTACGGCTCAGCTTCTCCTCGGCTTTTATAGCCATCTAGTAAGAATCCTCAACTATCCTGATGGTTACCATACTCAATTCATTCTGAATTTCATACCTCAGGCCATTCAGATATCTCACCACCTTCTCATCATCTCTCTCCTAGTGACTTGCTCAGATATTGAGCTTATAAAACTCCTCGGTGTACTCCTTCACCGTCATCAACTTATGTCTCAGGTTCTGCATTCGCCTAAACAGTGTGATCTGATAATCCCTGGGGATGAACTTCGCTTTCATCTTGGCGATCATCCGATCCCAGCTTTTAATTTTTTGTTTCCCCTTGGAACGTCTATCTGCCTGTAGCTCGTCCCACCATAATGCTGCATGTCCCTTCAACTTGGTAACAACGTGTCTTATCTTCTTATCCTCTTCGATATCTTCATAATCGAAGTAGGTATCAAGAACCCTGATCCAGTCCAGCAACTCTTTTGCATCCAGGCTTCCTTCGTACACTGGAATATCCATTTTGGTCTTGGAACTCATCCTGGAAATGGCTTTGATCAACCGTTCGGTTGATGCATCCTCTGTTGTGACCTGTTCTTCG